>JAJHUQ010000044.1:765000-792500 GCA_035773235.1 Eospalax fontanierii | reverse complement strand
GTTAGGGTTTGATTTACGGTTAGAGTTAGGAATAGGTTTAGGGTTTAGGTTAATGTTAGGGTTAGGGTTAGGGTTTGGGTTAGGGTTAGGGTTAGGCTTAGGGTTAGGGTTAGGTTTAGGGTTTGGGTTTGGTTTAGGGTTAGTTTTGGGGTTAGGCTTTGGTTTTGGGTTAGGGTTAGGGTTTGGTTTAGGGTTAGGTTTAGGGTTATTGTTTTTGTTAGGTTTAGGGTTAGGGTTAGGGTTAGGGTTTGGGATAGGGTTAGGGTTAGGGTTAGGGTTTGGGTTAGGTTTAGGGTAAGGGTTAGGGTGAGGGTTTGGTTTTGTGTTAGGGTTAGTGTTAGGGTTAGGGTTTGTGTTAGGTTTAGTGTTAGGGTTTGGGTTATGGTTATGCTTTTGTTTTGGTTTAGGGTTAGGGTTAGGGTTATGGTTAGGGTTAGGGTTAGGGTTAGGGTTAGGGTTAATGTTAGGATTAGGGTTAGGGTTAGGGTTAGGGTTTGTGTTAGGGTTAGGGTTAGGGTTAGGGTTAATGTTAGGATTACGGTTAGGGTTAGGGTTAGGGTTAAGGATGGGTTAGCGTTAGGGTAAGGGTTAGGTTGAGGATTGGGTTTAGGGTTAGCTTTACAGTTAAGATTAGGGTTATGGTTTGGGTTAGCGTTATGCTTAGGGTTAGGGTTAATGTTAGGATGAGAGTCAGGGTTAGGGTTAGGGTTAGGGTTAGTGTTTGGGTTAGGATTAGGGTTAGATTTAGGGTTTGTGTTAGGGTTAGGTTAAGTGTTAGGGTTAGGGTTAGTGTTAGTGTTAGAGATTGGGTTTGGGTTAGGGTTAGGGGTAGGGTTAGGATTAGTGTTAGGGTTTGTTTTAGCGTTAGGGTTAGGTTTTGTGTTAGTGTTAGAGTTTGGGTTTGGGTTAGGGGTAGGGGTAGGGTTTGGGTTTGGGTTAGGTTTAGGTTTACGGTTAGGGTTTCATTTGGTTAGGGTTAGGGTTAGGGTTTGGTAAGGTTTAGGGTTAGGTTTAGGGTTAGGGTTTGGGTTTGGTTATTGTTAGGTTTAGGGTTAGGTTTAGGGTTTGGTTTTGGGTTAGGTTTAGGTTTAGGGTTAGGGTTTCATTTTGGTACGGGTTAGGGTTAGGGTTAGGGTTTGGGTTAGGTTCACGGTTAGGGTTAGGTTTAGTGTTTGGGTTTGGGTTAGGGTTAGGTTTAGGGTTAGGTTTAGGGTTTGGGTTTGGGTTAGGGTTAGGGTTAGGGTTAGGTTTAGGTTTAGCGTTAGGGTTAGGGTTAGGGTTTGGGTTAGGGTTAGTGTTAGGGTTAGGTTTAGGGTTAGGGTTAGGGTTAGTGTTAGGTTTTGGGTTTGGGTTAGGGTAAGGGATCGGGTTAGGGTTAGTGTTAGTGTTAGGGTTTGGGTATGGGTTAAGGTTAGATTTAGAGTTAGGGTTAGGGTTATGGTTAGGGTTTGTGTTAGGGTTAGGGTTAGGGTTAGGGTTATGGTTTGGGTTAGGGGTACGGTTAGGGTTAAGTTTAGAGTTTGGGTTATGGTTAGGGTTAGAGTTAAGGTTACGGTTAGGGTTAGGGTTAATATTACGATTAGGGTTAGGGTTAGGGTTAGGGTTAGGGTTAGGGATTGATTTAGGGTTAGGGTTAGGGTTAGGGTTTGGGATAGGGTTAGGGTTAGGGTTAGGGTTTGGGTTAGGTTTAGGGTAAGGGTTAGGGTGAGGGTTTGGTTTTGTGTTAGGGTTAGTGTTAGGGTTAGGGTTTGTGTTAGGTTTAGTGTTAGGGTTTGGGTTATGGTTATGCTTTTGTTTTGGTTTAGGGTTAGGGTTAGGGTTATGGTTAGGGTTAGGGTTAGGGTTAGGGTTAGGGTTAATGTTAGGATTAGGGTTAGGGTTAGGGTTAGGGTTTGTGTTAGGGTTAGGGTTAGGGTTAGGGTTAATGTTAGGATTACGGTTAGGGTTAGGGTTAGGGTTAAGGATGGGTTAGGGTTAGGGTAAGGGTTAGGTTGAGGATTGGGTTTAGGGTTAGCTTTACAGTTAAGATTAGGGTTATGGTTTGGGTTAGCGTTATGCTTAGGGTTAGGGTTAATGTTAGGATGAGAGTCAGGGTTAGGGTTAGGGTTAGGGTTAGGGTTTGGTTTAGGATTAGGGTTAGATTTAGGGTTTGTCTTAGGGTTAGGTTAAGTGTTAGGGTTAGGGTTAGTGTTAGTGTTAGAGATTGGGTTTGGGTTAGGGTTAGGGGTAGGGTTAGGATTAGTGTTAGGGTTTGTTTTAGCGTTAGGGTTAGGTTTGGTGTTAGGGTTAGGGTTAGGGTTAAGGTTAGGGTCTGGGGCAGGGGTAGGGTTTGGGTGTGGGTTAGGGTTAGGTTTACGGTTAGGGTTTCATTTGGTTAGGGTTAGGGTTAGGGTTTGGTAAGGTTTAGGGTTAGGTTTAGGGTTAGGGTTTGGGTTTGGTTATTGTTAGGTTTAGGGTTAGGTTTAGGGTTTGGTTTTGGGTTAGGTTTAGGTTTAGGGTTAGGGTTTCATTTGGGTACGGGTTAGGGTTAGGGTTAGGGTTTGGGTTAGGTTTACGGTTAGGGTTAGGTTTAGTGTTTGGGTTTGGGTTAGGGTTAGGTTTAGGGTTAGGTTTAGGGTTAGGTTTAGGGTTTGGGTTTGGGTTAGGGTTAGGGTTAGGCTTAGGTTTAGGTTTAGCGTTAGGGTTAGGGTTAGGGTTTGGGTTAGGGTTAGTGTTAGGGTTAGGTTTAGGGTTAGGGTTAGGGTTAGTGTTAGGGTTTGGGTATGGGTTAAGGTAACGGATCGGGTTAGGGTTAGTGTTAGTGTTAGGGTTTGGGTATGGGTTAAGGTTAGATTTAGAGTTAGGGTTAGGGTTATGGTTAGGGTTTGTGTTAGCGTTAGGGTTAGGGTTAGGGTTATGATTTGGGTTAGGGGTACGGTTAGGGTTAAGTTTAGAGTTTGGGTTACGGTTAGGGTTAGAGTTAAGGTTACGGTTTGGGTTAGGGTTAATGTTACGATTAGGGTTAGGGTTAGGGTTAGGGTTAGGGTTAGGGTTTGATTTAGGGTTAGGTTTAGGTTTAGGATTAGGGTTAAGGTTAGGGTACGGTTAGGTTTAGGGTTAGGGTTAGGTTTTGGGTTAGTATTTGGTTTAGGTTTAGCGTTATACTTAGTATTAGTGTTAGGGTTTGGGTTAGGGTTAATGTTAGGGTTTGGGTTAATGTTAGGATTAGGGTTAAGGTTAGGGTTAGGGTTAGGGTTAAGGTTAGGCTTTGGGTTTGGGTTAGGGTTAGGGTTTGTGTTAGGGTTAGGTTTAGGGTTAGGTTTAGGCTTTGTGTTTGGGTTAGGTTTAGGATTAGGTTTAGGGTTAGGCTTTGGGTTTGGGTTAGGTTTAGGGTTAGGGTTAGTGTTTGTGTTTGGGTTAGGTTTAGGGTTAGGGTTAAGGTTAGGGTTAGGGTTAATGTTAGGATTAGGGTTAGGGTTAGGGTTAGGGTTAAGGATGGGATAGGGGTAGGGTTAGGATTAGGGTTAGGGTTAGATTTAGGGTTAGGTTTAGGATTTGTTTTAGGTTTACTTTACAGGTAGGATTAGGGTTAGGGTTTGGGTTAGGGTTACGCTTAGTGTTAGGGTTAATGTTAGGATGAGAGTCAGGGTTAGGGTTAGGGTTAGGGTTAGGGTTAGGGTTAAGGTTAGGCTTTTGGTTTGGGTTAGGGTTAGGGTTTGTGTTAGAGTTAGTTTTAGGGTTAGGTTTAGGCTTTGCGTTTGGGTTAGGTTTAGGGTTAGCGTTAGGGTTAGGCTTTGGGATTGGGTTAGGTTTAGGGTTAGGGTTAGGGTTTGGGTTTGGGTTAGGTTTAGGGTTAGGGTTAGGGTTAGGGTTAGGTTTAATGTTAGGATTAGGCTTAGGGTTACGGTTAGGGTTAAGGATGGGTTAGGGTCAGGGTTAGGGTTAGAATTAGGGTTAGGGTTAGGGTTAGGGTTTGCTTTAGGATTTGGTTTAGGGTTAGCTTTACAGTTAGGATTAGGGTTAGGGTTTGGGTTATGGTTACGCTTAGGGTTAGGGTTAACGTTAGGATGAGAGTCAGCGTTAGGGTTAGCGTTAGGGTTAGGGTTTGGGTTAGGTTTAGCGTTAGGGTTAGGGTTTGTGTTAGGGATAGGTTTAGGGTTAGGGTTAGGGTTAAGGTTAGGATTAGGGTTAGGGTTTGGGTTTGGGTTTGGGTTAGGTTTAGGGTTAGGGTTAGGGTAAAGTTTAGGTTTAGGGTTAGGGTTAGGGTTTGTGTTTGGGTTAGGTTAAGGTTTAGGTTTAGGGTTAGTATTAGTGTTAGAGTTTGGGTTTGTGTTAGGGTTAGGGTTAGGGTTAGGGTTAGGGTTAGGTGTAGGGTTTGGGTTTGGGTTTGGGTTAGGGTTAGGTTTAGGGTTAGGTTTAGGGTTAGGGTTAGGGTTGCATTTGGTTTAGGGTTGGGGTTAGGGTTTGGTTGTAGGATTGGGTTAGGTTTACGGTTAGGGTTTAGGTTAGGGTTTGGGTTTGGGTTAGGGTTAGGTTTAGGGTTAGGTTTAGGGTTAGGGTTAGGGTTGCATTTGGGTTAGGGTTAGGGTTAGGGTTATTGTTTTGGTTAGATTTAGGGTTAGAGTTTAGATTTAGGGTTTGGGTTTGGGTTAGGTTTAGGTTTAGGGTTAGGGTTTAATTTGGGTTAGGGTTAGGGTTAGGGTTATGGTTTGGGTTAGGTTTAGGTTAGGATTAGTGTTAGGGTTAGGGGTAGGGTTTGCGTTAGATTTAGGGTTAGGGTTAGGCTTAGGGTTTGGTTTTGGGTTAGGTTTAGGTTGAGGGTTAGGCTTTCATTTGGGTAAGGGTTAGGGTTAGGGTTAGGGTTAGGGTTTGGGTTAGGTTTAGGGTTAGGGTTAGGGTTAGGGTTAGTGTTCGGTTTCGGTTAGGGTTAGGTTTAGGGTTTCGCTTTGGGTTAGGGTTAGGGTTAGGGTTAGGGTTAGGTTTGGGTTTAGGGTTAGGGTTATGGTTAGGGTTAGGGTTAGGGTTAGCTTTAGGGTTAGGTTTAGGTTTAGGGTTTCATTTGGGTTAGGGTTAGGGTTAGTGTCTGGGTTTGGGTTAGGTTTAGTGTTAGGGTTAGGGTTAGGGTTAGTGTTAGGGTTTGGATTAGGTTTAGGGTTAGGGTTAGGGTTTCATTTGGGTTAGGGTTAGGGTTAGGGTTAGCGTTTGGGTTAGGTTAAGGTTAGGGTTAGGTTTAGGGTTAGGGTTAGGGTTAGGGTTTGGTTTTGGGTTTGGGTTAGGGTAAGGGATAGGGTTAGGGTTAGTGTTAGTGTTAGGGTTTGGGTATGGGTTAAGGTTAGAGTTAGAGTTAGGGTTAGGGTTAGGGTTAGGGTTTGGGTTAGTGATAGGGTTATGGTTAAGTTTAGGGTTTGAGTTATGGTTAGGGTTTGGGTTAATGTTACTATTAGGGTTAGGGTTAGGGTTAGGGTTTGGTTTAGGGTTAGGGTTAGGTTTAGCATTAGGATTAAGTTTAGGGTTAGGATTAGGATTAGGGTTAGGGTTAGGGTTTGGGTTAGGATTTGGTTTAGGGTTAGCGTTATACTTAGTATTAGTGTTAGGGTTTGGGTTAGGGTTAATGTTAGGGTTTGGGTTAATGTTAGGATTAGCGTTAGGGTTAGGGTTAGGGTTAGTGTTAGGGTTAGGGTTAAGGTTAGGCTTTGGGTTTGGGTTATGGTTAGGGCTTGTTTTAGGGTTAGGTTTAGGGTTTGGTTTAGGCTTTCGGTTTGGGTTAGGTTTAGGGTTAGGGTTAGGGTTAGTCTTTGGGTTTGGGTTAGGTTTAGGGTTAGGGTTAGGGTTTGGGTTTGGGGTTGGTTTAGGTTTAGGGTGAGGGTTAGGGTTGGGGTTAGGGTTAATGTTACCATTAGGCTTAGGGTTAGGGGTAGGGTTAAACATGGGTTAGGGTTAGGGTTAGGAATAGGGTTAGGGTTAAGTTTAGGGTTAGGTTTAGGATTTGGTTTAGGGTTAGCTTTACAGGTAGGATTAGGGTTAGGGTTTGGGTTAGGGTTACGCTTAGGTTTAGGGTTAATATTAGGATGAGAGTCAGTGTTAGGATTAGGGTTAGGGTTAGGGTTTGGGTTAGATTTAGGGTTGGGGTTAGGGTTTGGGTTAGGAATAGGTTTAGGGTTAGTGTTAGGGTTAGGGTTAGGGTTATGGTTTTTTGTTTGGTTTAGGGTTAGGTTTAGGGTTAGGGTAAAGTTTAGGTTTAGGGTTAGGGTTAGGGTTTGTGTTTGGGTTAGGTTAAGGTTTAGGGTTAGGGTTAGTGTTAGTGTTAGAGTTTGGGTTTGAGTTAGAGTTAGGGGTAGGGTTAATATTAGTGTTAGGATTTGTTTTAGCGTTAGGGTTAGGTTTTGGGTTAGGGTTAGGGTTAGGATTAGGGTTAGATTTAGGGTTTGGGTTTGGGTTAGGTTTAGGTTTAGGGTTAGGGTTTCATTTGGGTTAGGATTAGGGTTAGGTTTAGGATTTGGGTTAGGTTTAGGGTTAGGGTTTGGGTTTGGGTTAGGGTTAGGGTTAGGGTTAGGTTTAGGGTTAGGTTTAGGGTTTGGGTTTGGGTTAGGTTTAGGTTTAGGTTTAGGGTTTCATTTGGTTTAGGGTTAGGGCTTTGGTTACGGTTTGGGTTAGGTTTAGGTTTAGGTTTAGGTTTAGGGGTAGGGTTAGGGTTTGGGTTAGGGTTAGTGTTAGGGTTAGGTTTAGGGTTAGGGTTAGGGTTAGGGTTAGGGTTAGGGTTTGTGTTTGGGTTAGGGTTAGGGTTAGGGTTAGGGTTAGGGTTAGGGTTACGGTTAGTGTTAGGGAATGGTTTAGGGTTACTGTTATGTTTTTCGTTAGGGTTAGTGTTAGGGGTTAGGGTTAGGGTTAGGGTTGGGTTTGGGTTAGGGTTAGGTTTAGTGTTAGATTTAGTATTAGTTTTAGTGTTAGGGTTAGGAATAGGGTTAGGGTTAGTGTTTGGGTTAGGTTTAGGGTTAGGCTTAGTATTTGGTTTAAGGTTAGGGTTATAGTTAGGATTAGGTTTAGGGTTTCGGTTAGGGATAGGGTTAGGGTTAATGTTAGGATTAGGGTTAGGGTTAGGGTTAGGGTCAGGGTAAGTGTTTGGGTTAGGGTTAGTTTTAGGTTTAGGGTTAGGGTTAGGGTTTGGGTTCGGCTTAGGTTTAGGGTAAGGATAAGGGTAAGGGTTAGGAATTGGGTTAGGGTTAGCGTTAGGGTTAGAGTTAGGGTTAGGGTTTGGTTTTGGGTTAGGATTTGGTTTAGGGTTAGGTTTAGGGCTTGGGTTTGGGTTAGGGTTAGGGTTAGGTTTAGGTTTAGGGTTAGGGTTAGGGTTAGGTTTAGGGTTAGGTTTAGGGTTTGGATTGGGTTAGGTTTAGGGTTACGATTAGGGTTATGGTTAGCTTTTCGGTTAGTGTTAGTGTTAGGGTTAGGGTTTGGGTTTGGGTTAGGTTTAGCGTTTCGGTTATGTTTATGGTTAGGGTTAGGTTTAGGGTTTCGGTTTGGGATAGCGTTAAGTTTAGTGTTAGATTTAGTATTAGGGTTAGGGTTATGGTTAAGGTTAGGATTTGGGTTAGGTTTATGGTTTGGTTTAGGGTTAGGTTTACAATTAGGGTTAGGGTTAGGATTAGGGTTACGGTTAGCGTTTCGGTTAGGGTTAGAGTTAGGTTTAGGGTTTGGGTTTGGGTTAGGGTTAGGTTTAGTGTTAGATTTAGTATTAGGGTTAGGGTCAGGGTTAGGTTTAGGGTTAAGGTTTGGGTTAGGGTTAGGGTTAGGGTTGGGGTTATAGTTAGGATTAGGGTTATTTTTCGGGTTAGGGTTAAGGTTAGGGTTAGAGTTAATGTTGGGATTAGGTTTAGGGTTAGGGTTATGGTTAAGGTTTGGATTAGGGTTAGGGATAGGGTGAGAGTTTGGGTTAGGGTTAGGGTAACGGTTTGGTTGAGGGTTAGGGTTAGGGTTATTGTTTTTGTTAGGTTTAGGGTTAGGGTTAGGGTTTGGGATAGGGTTAGGGTTAGGGTTAGGGTTTGGGTTAGGTTTAGGGTAAGGGTTAGGGTGAGGGTTTGGTTTTGTGTTAGGGTTAGTGTTAGGGTTAGGGTTTGTGTTAGGTTTAGTGTTAGGGTTTGGGTTATGGTTATGCTTTTGTTTTGGTTTAGGGTTAGGGTTAGGCTTATGGTTAGGGTTAGGGTTAGGGTTTGTGTTAGGGTTAGGGTTAGGGTTAGGGTTAATATTAGGATTAGGGTTAGGGTTAGGGTTAGGGTTTGTGTTAGGGTTAGGGTTAGGGTTAGGGTTAATGTTAGGATTAGGGTTAGGGTTAGGGTTAGGGTTAAGGATGGGTTAGGGTTAGGGTTAGGGTTAGGTTGAGGATTTGGTTTAGGGTTAGCTTTACAGTTAAGATTAGGGTTAGGGTTTGGGTTAGCGTTATGCTTAGGGTTAGGGTTAATGTTAGGATGAGAGTCAGGGTTAGGGTTAGGGTTAGGGTTAGGGTTTGGGTTAGGATTAGGGTTAGATTTAGGGTTTGTGTTAGGGTTAGGTTAAGTGTTAGGGTTAGGGTTAGTGTTAGTGTTAGAGATTGGGTTTGGGTTAGGGTTAGGGGTAGGGTTAGGATTGGTGTTAGGGTTTGTTTTAGCGTTAGGGTTAGGTTTTGTGTTAGGGTTAGGGTTAGGGTTAGGGTTAGGTTTAGGTTTAGCGTTAGGGTTAGGGTTAGGGTTTGGGTTAGGGTTAGTGTTAGGGTTAGGTTTAGGGTTAGGGTTAGGATTATTGTTAGGTTTTGGGTTTGGGTTAGGGTAAGCGATCGGGTTAGGGTTAGTGTTAGTGTTAGGGTTTGGGTATGGGTTAAGGTTAGATTTAGAGTTAGGGTTAGGGTTATGGTTAGGGTTTGTGTTACGGTTAGGGTTAGGGTTAGGGTTATGGTTTGGGTTAGGGGTACGTTTAGGGTTAAGTTTAGAGTTTGGGTTATGGTTAGGGTTAGAATTAAGGTTACGGTTAGGGTTAGGGTTAATGTTACGATTAGGGTTAGGGTTAGGGTTAGGGTTAGGGTTAGGGTTTGGTTTAGGGTTAGGGTTAGGTTTAGGATTAGGGTTAAGGTTAGGGTTACGGTTAGGTTTAGGGTTAGGGTTAGGGTTTGGGTTAGTATTTGGTTTAGGGTTAGCGTTATACTTAGTATTAGTGTTAGGGTTTGGGTTAGGGTTAATGTTAGGGTTTGGGTTAATGTTAGGATTAGGGGTTAAGGTTAGGGTTAGGGTTAGGGTTAAGGTTAGGCTTTGGGTTTGGGTTAGGGTTAGGGTTAAGAATGGGATAGGGTTAGGGTTAGGATTAGGGTTAGGGTTAGGTTTAGGGTTAGGTTTAGGATTTGTTTTAGGTTTAGCTTTAGAGGTAGGATTAGAGTTAGGGTTTGGGTTAGGGTTACGCTTAGTGTTAGGGTTAATGTTAGGATGAGAGTCAGGGTTAGGGTTAGCGTTAGGCTTAGAGTTAGGGTTAAGGTTAGGCTTTTGGTTTGGGTTAGGGTTAGGGTTTGGGTTAGGTTTAGCGTTAGGGTTAGGGTTTGTGTTAGGGATAGGTTTAGGGTTAGGGTTAGGGTTAAGGTTAGGGTTAGGGATAGGGTTTGGGTTTGGGTTAGGTTTAGGGTTAGGGTTAGGGTAAAGTTTAGGTTTAGGGTTAGGGTTAGGGTTTGTGTTTGGGTTAGGTTAAGGTTTAGGTTTAGGGTTAGTATTAGTGTTAGAGTTTGCGTTTGTGTTAGGGTTAGGGTTAGGTTTAGGATTAGTGTTAGGGTTTGTTTTAGCGTTAGGGTTAGGTTTTGGGTTAGGGTTAGGGTTAGGGTTAGGGTTAGGGTTAGATGTAGGGTTTGGGTTTGGGTTAGGTTTAGGTTTAGTGTTAGGGTTTCATTTGGTTTAGGGTTAGGGTTAGGGTTTGGGTTAGGTTTAGGGTTAGTTTTAGGGTTTGTGTTAGGGTTAGGTTAAGTGTTAGGGTTAGGGTTAGTGTTAGTGTTAGAGATTGGGTTTGGGTTAGGGTTAGGGGTAGGGTTAGGATTAGTGTTAGGGTTTGTTTTAGCGTTAGGGTTAGGTTTTGTGTTAGGGTTAGGGTTATGGTTAGGGTTAGGGTTAGGGGTAGGGTTTGGGTTTGGGTTAGGTTTAGGTTTAGGGTTAGGGTTTGGGTTTGGTTATTGTTAGGTTTAGGGTTAGGTTTAGGGTTTGGTTTTGGGTTAGGTTTAGGTTTAGGGTTAGGGTTTATTTGGGTACGGGTTAGGGTTAGGGTTAGGGTTTGGGTTAGGTTTACGGTTAGGGTTAGGATTAGTGTTTGGGTTTGGGTTAGGGTTAGGTTTAGGGTTAGGTTTAGGGTTTGTGTTTGGGTTAGGGTTAGGGTTAGGGTTAGGTTTAGGTTTAGCGTTAGGGTTAGGGTTAGGGTTTGGTTTAGGGTTAGCTTTACAGGTAGGATTAGGGTTAGGGTTTGGGTTAGGGTTACGCTTAGGTTTAGGGTTAATATTAGGATGAGAGTCAAGGTTAGGATTAGGGTTAGGGTTAGGGTTTGGGTTAGATTTAGCGTTGGGGTTAAGGTTTGGGTTAGGAATAGGTTTAGGGTTAGTGTTAGGGTTAGGGTTAGGGTTACGGTTTTTTGTTTGGTTTAGGGTTCGGTTTAGGGTTAGGGTAAAGTTTAGGTTTAGGGTTTGGGTTAGGGTTTGTGTTTGGGTTAGGTTAAGGTTTAGGGTTAGGGTTAGTGTTAGTGTTAGAGTTTGGGTTTGAGTTAGGGTTAGGGGTAGGGTTAGGATTAGTGTTAGGATTTGTTTTAGCGTTAGGGTTAGGTTTTGGGTTAGGGTTAGGGTTAGGATTAGGGTTAGATTTAGGGTTTGGGTTTTGGTTAGGTTTAGGATTAGGGTTAGGGTTTCATTTGGGTTAGGATTAGGGTTAGGTTTAGGATTTGGGTTAGGTTTAGGGTTAGGGTTTGGGTTAGGGTTAGGGCTAGGTTTAGGGTTAGGTTTAGGGTTTGGGTTTGGGTTAGGTTTAGGTTTAGGTTTAGGGTTTCATTTGGTTTAGGGTTAGGGCTTTGGTTAGGGATTGGGTTAGGTTTAGGTTTAGGTTTAGGGTTAGGGTTAGGGTTAGGGTTTGGGTTAGGGTTAGTGTTAGGGTTAGGTTTAGGGTTAGGGTTAGGGTTAGGGTTAGGTTAGGGGTTTGGGTTTGGGTTAGGGTTAGGGTTAGGGTTAGGGTTAGGGTTAGGGTTAGGGTTAGGGTTAATGTTAGGATTAGGCTGAGGGTTACGGTTAGGGTTAAGGATGGGGTAGGGTCAGGGTTAGGGTTAGAATTAGGGTTAGGGTTAGGGTTTGGTTTAGGATTTGGTTTAGGTTTAGCTTTACAGTTAGGATTAGCGTTAGGGTTTGGGTTATGGTTACGCTTAGGGTTAGGGTTAACGTTAGGATGAGAGTCAGCGTTAGGGTTAGGGTTAGGGTTAGGGTTTGGGTTAGGTTTAGCGTTAGGGTTAGGGTTTGTGTTAGGTATAGGTTTAGGGTTAGGGTTAGGGTTAAGGTTAGGGTTAGGGTTACGGTTTGGGTTTGGGTTAGGTTTAGGGTTAGGGATAGGGTAAAGTTTAGGTTTAGTGTTAGGGTTAGGGTTTGTGTTTGGGTTAGGTTAAGGTTTAGGTTTAGGGTTAGTATTAGTGTTAGAGTTTGGGTTTGTGTTAGGGTTAGGGTTAGGTTTAGGATTAGTGTTAGGGTTTGTTTTAGCGTTAGGGTTAGGTTTTGGGTTAGGGTTAGGGTTAGGGTTAGGGTTAGGTGTAGGGTTTCGGTTTGGGTTAGGTTTAGGTTTAGTGTTAGGGTTTCATTTGGTTTAGGGTTAGGGTTAGGGTTAGGGTTTGGGTTAGGTTTAGGGTTAGATTTAGGGTTTGTGTTAGGGTTAGGTTAAGTGTTAGGGTTAGGGTTAGTGTTAGTGTTAAAGATTGGGTTTGGGTTAGGGTTAGGGGTAGGGTTAGGATTAGTGTTAGGGTTTGTTTAAGCGTTAGGGTTAGGTTTTGTGTTAGGGTTAGGGTTAGGGTTAGGGTTGGGGGTAGGGTTTGGGTTTGGGTTAGGTTTAGGTTTAGGGTTAGGGTTTCATTTGGTTAGGGTTAGGGTTAGGGTTTGGTTAGGTTTAGGGTTAGGTTTAGGGTTAGGGTTTGGGTTTGGTTATTGTTAGGTTTAGGGTTAGGTTTAGGGTTTGGTTTTGGGTTAGGTTTAGGTTTAGGGTTAGGGTTTCATTTGGGTACGGGTTAGGGTTAGGGTTAGGGTTTGGGTTAGGTTTACCGTTAGGGTTAGGATTAGTGTTTGGGTTTGGATTAGGGTTAGGTTTAGGGTTTGGGTTTGGGTTAGGGTTAGGGTTAGGGTTAGGTTTAGGTTTAGCGTTAGGGTTAGGGTTAGGGTTTGGGTTAGGGTTAGTGTTAGGGTTAGGTTTAGGTTTAGGGTTAGGGTTAGGATTAGTGTTAGGTTTTGGGTTTGGGTTAGGGTAAGGGATCGGGTTAGGGTTAGTGTTAGTGTTAGGGTTTGGGTATGGGTTAAGGTTAGATTTAGAGTTAGGGTTAGGGTTATGGTTAGGGTTTGTGTTAGGGTTAGGGTTAGGGTTAGGGTTATGGTTTGGGTTAGGGGTACGGTTAGGGTTAAGTTTAGAGTTTGGGTTATGGTTAGGGTTAGAGTTAAGGTTACGGTTAGGGTTAGGGTTAATGTTACGATTAGGGTTAGGGTTAGGGTTAGGGTTAGGGTTAGGGTTTGGTTTAGGGTTAGGGTTAGGTTTAGGATTAGGGTTAAGGTTAGGGTTAGCGTTATACTTAGTATTAGTTTTAGGGTTTGGGTTAGGGTTAATGTTAGGGTTTGGGTTAATGTTAGGATTAGGGTTAAGGTTAGGGTTAGGGTTAGGGTTAAGGTTAGGCTTTGGCTTTGGGTTAGGGTTAGGGTTTGTGTTAGGGGTAGGTTTAGGGTTAGGTTTAGGCTTTGTGTTTGGGTTAGGTTTAGGATTAGGGTTAGGGTTAGGCTTTGGGTTTGGGTTAGGTTTAGGGTTAGGGTTAGTGTTTGTGTTTGGGTTAGGTTTAGGGTTAGGGTTAAGGTTAGGGTTAGGGTTAATGTTAGGATTAGAGTTAGGGTTAGGGTTAGGGTTAAGGATGGGATAGGGTTAGGGTTAGGATTAGGGTTAGGGTTAGGTTTAGGGTTAGGTTTAGGATTTGTTTTAGGTTTAGCTTTACAGGTAGGATTAGGGTTAGGGTTTGGGTTAGGGTTACGCTTAGTGTTAGGGTTAATGTTAGGATGAGAGACAGGGTTAGGGTTAGGGTTAGGGTTAGGGTTAGGGTTAAAGTTAGGCTTTTGGTTTGGGTTAGGGTTAGGGTTTGTGTTAGAGTTAGTTTTAGGGTTAGGTTTAGGCTTTGGGTTTGGGTTAGGTTTAGGGTTAGCATTAGGGTTAGGCTTTGGGGTTGGGTTAGGTTTAGGGTTAGGGTTAAGGTTTGGGTTTGGGTTAGGTTTAGTGTTAGGGTTAGGGTTAGGGTTAGGGTTAATGTTAGGATTAGGCTTAGGGTTACGGTTAGTTTTAAGGATGGGTTAGGGTCAGGGTTAGGGTTAGAATTAGGGTTAGGGTTAGGGTTAGGGTTTGGTTTAGGATTTGGTTTAGGGTTAGCTTTACAGTTAGGATTAGGGTTAGGGTTTGGGTTATGGTTACGCTTAGGGTTAGGGTTAACGTTAGGATGAGAGTCAGCGTTAGGGTTAGGGTTAGGGTTAGGTTTTGGGTTAGGTTTAGCGTTAGGGTTAGGGTTTGTGTTAGGGATAGGTTTAGGGTTAGGGTTAGGGTAAAGTTTAGGTTTAGGGTTAGGGTTAGGGTTTGTGTTTGGGTTAGGTTAAGGTTTAGGTTTAGGGTTAGTATTAGTGTTAGAGTTTGGGTTTGTGTTAGGGTAAGGGTTAGGTTTAGGATTAGTGTTAGGGTTTGTTTTAGCGTTAGGGTTAGGTTTTGGGTTAGGGTTAGGGTTAGGGTTAGGGTTATGGTTAGGTGTAGGATTTGGGTTTGGGTTAGGTTTAGGTTTAGTGTTAGGGTTTCATTTGGTTTAGGGTTAGGGTTAGGGTTAGGGTTTGGGTTAGGTTTAGGGTTAGAGTTAAGGTTAGGGTTTGGGTTTGGGTTAGGGTTAGGTTTAGGGTTAGGTTTAGGGTTAGGGTTAGGGTTGCATTTGGGTTAGGGTTAGGGTTAGGGTTATTGTTTTGGTTAGATTTAGGGTTAGGGTTTAGATTTAGGGTTTGGGTTTGGGTTAGGTTTAGGTTTAGGGTTAGGGTTTAATTTGGGTTAGGGTTAGGGTTAGGGTTAGGGTTATGGTTTGGGTTAGGTTTAGGGTTAGGATTAGTGTTAGGGTTAGGGTTAGGGTTTGCGTTAGATTTAGGGTTATGGTTAGGCTTAGGGTTTGGTTTTGGGTTAGGTTTAGGTTGAGGGTTAGGCTTTCATTTGGGTAAGGGTTAGGGTTTAGTGTTAGGGTTTGGGTTAGGTTTAGTGTTAGGGTTAGGGTTAGTGTTCGGTTTCGGTTAGGGTTAGGTTTAGGGTTTCGCTTTGGGTTAGGGTTAGGGTTAGGGTTAGGTTTGGGTTTAGGGTTAGGGTTATGGTTAGGATTTGGGTTAGGGTTAGTGTTATGGTTAGGTTTAGGTTTAGGGTTTCATTTGGGTTAGGGTTAGGGTTAGTGTCAGGGTTTGGGTTAGGTTTAGTGTTAGGGTTAGGGTTAGGGTTAGGGTTAGGGTTTGGATTAGGTTTAGGGTTAGGGTTAGGGTTTCATTTGAGTTAGGGTTAGGGTTAGGGTTAGGGTTTGGGTTAGGTTTAGTGTTAGGGTTAGGGTTAGTGTTCGGTTTCGGTTAGGGTTAGATATAGGGTTTCGCTTTGGGTTAGGGTTAGGGTTAGGGTTAGGTTTGGGTTTAGGGTTAGGGTTATGGTTAGGATTTGGGTTAGGGTTAGTGTTAGGGTTAGGTTTAGGTTTAGGGTTTCATTTGGGTTAGGGTTAGGGTTAGTGTCAGGGTTTGGGTTAGGTTTAGTGTTAGGGTTAGGGTTAGGGTTAGGGTTAGGGTTTGGATTAGGTTTAGGGTTAGGGTTAGGGTTTCATTTGGGTTAGGGTTAGGGTTAGGGTTAGGGTTTGGGTTAGGTTAAGGTTAGGGTTAGGTTTAGGGTTAGGGTTAGGGTTAGGGTTTGGTTTTGGGTTTGGGTTAGGGTCAGGGATAGGGTTAGGGTTAGTGTTAGTGTTAGGGTTTGGGTATGGGTTAAGGTTAGAGTTAGAGTTAGGATTAGGGTTATGGTTAGGCTTTGTGTTAGAGTTAGGTTTAGGGTTAGGGTTAGGGTTAGGGTTTGGGTTAGGGGTAGGGTTATGGTTAAGTTTAGGGTTTGAGTTATGGTTAGGGTTAGGGTTAATGTTACTATTAGGGTTAGGGTTAGATTTAGGGTTTGGTTTAGGGTTAGGGTTAGGTTTAGCATTAGGATTAAGTTTAGGGTTAGGATTAGGATTAGGATTAAGTTTAGGGTTAGGATTAGGATTAGGGTTAGGGTTAGGGTTTGGGTTAGGATTTGGTTTAGGGTTAGCGTTATACTTAGTATTAGTTTTAGGGTTTGGGTTAGGGTTAATGTTAGGGTTTGGGTTAATGTTAGGATTAGCGTTAGGGTTAGGGTTAGGGTTAGGGTTAGTGTTAGGGTTAGGGTTAAGGTTAGACTTTGGGTTTGGGTTAGGGTTAGGGCTTGTTTTAGGGTTAGGTTTAGGGTTTGGTTTAGGCTTTCGGTGTGGGTTAGGTTTAGGGTTAGGGTAAGGGTTAGTCTTTGGGTTTGGGTAAGGTTTAGGGTAAGGGTTAGGGTTTGGGTTTGGGGTTGGTTTAGGTTAAGGGTGAGGGTAAGGGTTGCGGTTAGGGTTAATGTTACCATTAGGCTTAGCGTTAGGGGTAGGGTTAAACATGCGTTAGCGTTAGGGTTAGGAATAGGGTTAGGGTTAAGTTTAGGGTTAGGTTTAGGATTTGGTTTAGGGTTAGCTTTACAGGTAGGATTAGGGTTAGGGTTTGGGTTAGGGTTACGCTTAGGTTTAGGGTTAATATTAGGATGAGAGTCAGGGTTAGGATTAGGGTTAGGATTAGGGTTTGGGTTAGATTTAGCGTTGGGGTTAGGGTTTGGGTTAGGAATAGGTTTAGGGTTAGTGTTAGGGTTAGGGTTATGGTTATGGTTTTTTGTTTGGTTTAGGGTTAGGTTTAGGGTTAGGGTAAAGTTTAGGTTTAGGGTTAGGGTTAGGGTTTGTGTTTGGGTTAGGTTAAGGTTTAGGGTTAGGGTTAGTGTTAGTGTTAGAGTTTGGGTTTGAGTTAGAGTTAGGGGTAGGGTTAGGATTAGTGTTAGGATTTGTTTTAGCGTTAGGGTTAGGTTTTGGGTTAGGGTTAGGGTTAGGATTAGGGTTAGATTTAGGGTTTGGGTTTGGGTTAGGTTTAGGTTTAGGGTTAGGGTTTCATTTGGGTTAGGATTAGGGTTAGGTTTAGGATTTGGGTTAGGTTTAGGGTTAGGGTTTGGGTTTGGGTTAGGGTTAGGTTTAGGGTTAGGTTTAGGGTTTGGGTTTGGGTTAGGTTTAGGTTTAGGTTTAGGGTTTCATTTGGTTTAGGGTTAGGGCTTTGGTTAGGGTTTGGGTTAGGTTTAGGTTTAGGTTGAGGGTTAGGGTTAGGGTTAGGGTTTGGGTTAGGGTTAGTGTTAGGGTTAGGTTTAGGGTTAGGGTTAGGGTTAGGGTTAGGGTTTGGGTTTGGGTTAGGGTTAGGGTTAGGGTTAGGGTTAGGGTTAGGGTTACGGTTAGTGTTAGGGAATGGTTTATGGTTACTGTTATGTTTTTCGTTAGGGTTAGTGTTAGGGGTTAGGGTTAGGGTTAGGGTTGGGTTTGGGTTAGGGTTAGGTTTAGTGTTAGATTTAGTATTAGTTTTAGTGTTAGGGTTAGGAATAGGGTTAGGGTTAGTGTTTGGGTTAGGTTTATGGTTAGGCTTAGTATTTGGTTTAAGGTTAGGGTTATAGTTAGGATTAGGGTTAGGGTTTCGGTTAGGGATAGGGTTAGGGTTAATGTTAGGATTAGGGTTAGGGTTAGGGTTAGGGTTAGGGTAAGTGTTTGGGTTAGGGTTAGGTTTAGGTTTAGGGTTAGGGTTAGGGTTTGGGTTCGGCTTAGGTTTAGGTTTAGGATTAGGGTAAGGGTTAGGAATTGGGTTAGGGTTAGCGTTAGGGTTAGAGTTAGGGTTAGGGTTTGGTTTTGGGTTAGGATTTGGTTTAGGGTTAGGTTTAGGGTTTGGGTTTGGGTTAGGGTTAGGGTTAGGTTTAGGTTTAGGGTTAGGGTTAGGGTTAGGTTTAGGGTTAGGTTTAGGGTTTGGATTGGGTTAGGATTAGGGTTACGATTAGGGTTATGGTTAGCTTTTCGGTTAGTGTTAGTGTTAGGGTTAAGGTTTGGGTTTGGGTTAGGTTTAGCGTTTCGGTTATGTTTATGGTTAGGGTTAGGTTTAGGGTTTCGGTTTGGGATAGCGTTAAGTTTAGTGTTAGATTTAGTATTAGGGTTAGGGTTATGGTTAAGGTTAGGATTTGGGTTAGGTTTAGGGTTTGGTTTAGGGTTAGGTTTACAATTAGGGTTAGGGTTAGGATTAGGGTTACGGTTAGCGTTTCGGTTAGGGTTAGAGTTAGGTTTAGGGTTTGGGTTTGAGTTAGGGTTAGGTTTAGTGTTAGATTTAGTATTAGGCTTAGGGTCAGGGTTAGGTTTAGGGTTAAGGTTTGGGTTAGGGTTAGGGTTAGGGTTGGGGTTATAGTTAGGATTAGGGTTATTTTTCGGGTTAGGGTTAAGGTTAGGGTTAGGGTTAATGTTGGGATTAGGTTTAGGGTTAGGGTTATGGTTAAGGTTTGGATTAGGGTTAGGGATAGGGTGAGAGTTTGGGTTAGGGTTAGGGTAACGGTTTGGGTGAGGGTTAGGGTTAGGGTTATTGTTTTTGTTAGGTTTAGGGTTATGGTTAGGGTTTGGGATAGGGTTATGGTTAGGGTTAGGGTTTGGGTTAGGTTTAGGGTAAGGGTTAGGGTGAGGGTTTGGTTTTGTGTTAGGGTTAGTGTTAGGGTTAGGGTTTGTGTTAGGTTTAGTGTTAGGGTTTGGGTTATGGTTATGCTTTTGTTTTGGTTGAGGGTTAGTGTTAGGGTTATGGTTAAGGTTAGGGTTAGGGTTTGTGTTAGGGTTAGGGTTAGGGTTAGGTTTAATGTTAGGATTAG
This sequence comes from Eospalax fontanierii, assembly GCA_035773235.1. NCBI lineage: Eukaryota > Metazoa > Chordata > Mammalia > Rodentia > Spalacidae > Eospalax > Eospalax fontanierii. Next base: position 774,303 of record JAJHUQ010000044.1, on the reverse strand, counting down.
GGTTAGGGTTAGGGTTAGGGTTTGTGTTAGGGTTAGGGTTAGGGTTAGGGTTAATGTTAGGATTAGGGTTAGGGTTAGGGTTAGGGTTAAGGATGGGTTAGGGTTAGGGTTAGGGTTAGGTTGAGGATTTGGTTTAGGGTTAGCTTTACAGTTAAGATTAGGGTTAGGGTTTGGGTTAGCGTTATGCTTAGGGTTAGGGTTAATGTTAGGATGAGAGTCAGGGTTAGGGGTAGGGTTAGGGTTAGGGTTTGGGTTAGGATTAGGGTTAGATTTAGGGTTTGCGTGAGGGTTAGGTTAAGTGTTAGGGTTAGGGTTAAGGTTCGTGTTAGGGATTGGGTTTGGGTTGGGGTTAGGGGTAGGGTTAGGATTAGTGTTAGGGTTTGTTTTAGAGTTAGGGTTAGGTTTTGTGTTAGGGTTAGGGTTAGGCTTAGGTTTAGGTTTAGCGTTAGGGTTAGGGTTAGGTTTAGGGTTAAGGTTTGGGTTAGGGTTAGGGTTAGGGTTGGGGTTATAGTTAGGATTAGGGTTATTTTTCGGGTTAGGGTTAAGGTTAGGGTTAGGGTTAATGTTGGGATTAGGTTTAGGGTTAGGGTTATGGTTAAGGTTTGGATTAGGGTTAGGGATAGGGTGAGAGTTTGGGTTAGGGTTAGGGTAACGGTTTGGGTGAGTGTTAGGGTTAGGGTTATTATTTTTGTTAGGTTTAGGGTTATGGTTAGGGTTTGGGATAGGGTTATGGTTAGGGTTAGGGTTTGGGTTAGGTTTAGGGTAAGGGTTAGGGTGAGGGTTTGGTTTTGTGTTAGGGTTAGTGTTAGAGTTAGGGTTTGTGTTAAGTTTAGTGTTAGGGTTTGGGTTATGGTTATGCTTTTGTTTTGGTTGAGGGTTAGTGTTAGGGTTATGGTTAAGGTTAGGGTTAGGGTTTGTGTTAGGGTTAGGGTTAGGGTTAGGGTTAATGTTAGGATTAGGGTTAGGGTTAGGGTTAGGGTTTGTGTTAGGGTTAGGGTTAGGGTTAGGGTTAATGTTAGGATTAGGGTTAGGGTTAGGGTTAGGGTTAAGGATGGGTTAGGGTTAGGGTTAGGGTTAGGTTGAGGATTTGGTTTAGGGTTAGCTTTACAGTTAAGATTAGGGTTAGGGTTTGGGTTAGCATTATGCTTAGGGTTAGGGTTAATGTTAGGATGAGAGTCAGGGTTAGGGTTAGGGTTAGGGTTAGGGTTTGGGTTAGGATTAGGGTTAGATTTAGGGTTTGCGTTAGGGTTAGGTTAAGTGTTAGGGTTAGGGTTAAGGTTAGTGTTAGAGATTGGGTTTGGGTTAGGGTTAGGGGTAGGGTTAGGATTAGTGTTAGGGTTTGTTTTAGCGTTAGGGTTAGGTTTTGTGTTAGGGTTAGGATTAGGGTTAGGTTTAGGTTTAGCGTTAGGGTTAGGGTTAGGGTTTGGGTTAGGTTTAGTGTTAGGGTTAGGTTTACGGTTAGGGTTTGGGTTAGTGTTAGGTTTTGGGTTTGGGTTAGGGTAAGGGATCGGGTTAGGGTTAGTGTTACTGTTAGGGTTTGGGTATGGGTTAAGGTTAGATTTAGAGTTAGGGTTAGGGTTATGGTTAGGGTTTGTGTTACGGTTAGGGTTAGGGTTAGGGTTATGGTTTGGGTTAGGGGTACGGTTAGGGTTAAGTTTAGAGTTTGGGTTATGGTTAGGGTTAGAGTTAAGGTTACGGTTAGGGTTAGGGTTAATGTTACGATTAGGGTTAGGGTTAGGGTTAGGGTTAGGGTTAGGGTTTGGTTTAGGGTTATGGTTAGGTTTAGGATTAGGGGTAAGGTTAGGGTTACGGTTAGGTTTAGGGTTAGGGTTAGGGTCTGGGTTAATATTTGGTTTAGGGTTAGCGTTATACTTAGTATTAGTGTTAGAGTTTGGGTTAGGGTTAATGTTAGGGTTTGGGTTAATGTTAGGATTAGGGTTAAGGTTAGGGATAGGGTTAGGGTTAAGGTTAGGCTTTGGGTTTGGGTTAGGGTTAGGGTTTGTGTTAGGGTTAGGTTTAGGGTTAGGTTTAGGCTTTGTGTTTGGGTTAGGTATAGGATTAGGGTTAGGGTTAGGCTTTGGGTTTGGGTTAGGTTTAGGGTTAGGGTTAGTGTTTGTGTTTGGGTTAGGTTTAGGGTTAGGGTTAAGGTTAGGGTTAGGGTTAATGTTAGGATTAGGGTTAGGGTTAGGGTTAGAGTTAAGAATGGGATAGAGTTAGGGTTAGGATTAGGGTTAGGGTTAGGTTTAGGGTTAGGTTTAGGATTTGTTTTAGGTTTAGCTTTACAGGTAGGATTAGGGTTAGGGTTTGGGTTAGGTTTACACTTAGTGTTAGGGTTAATGTTAGGATGAGAGTCAGGGTTAGGGTTAGGGTTAGGGTTAGGGTTAGGGTTAAGGTTAGGCTTTTGGTTTGGGTTAGGGTTAGGGTTTGTTAGAGTTAGTTTTAGGGTTAGGTTTAGGCTTTGGGTTTGGGTTAGGTTTAGGGTTAGCGTTAGGGTTAGGCTTTGGTGTTGGGTTAGGTTTAGTGTTAGGGTTAACTTTTGGGTTTGGTTTAGGTTTAGGGTTAGGGTTAGGGTTAGGGTTAGGGTTAGGGTTAATGTTAGGATTAGGCTTAGGGTTACGGTTAGGGTTAAGGATGGGTTAGGGTCAGGGTTAGGGTTAGAATTAGGGTTAGGGTTAGGGTTTGGTTTAGGATTTGGTTTAGGGTTAGCTTTACAGTTAGGATTAGCGTTAGGGTTTGGGTTATGGTTACGCTTAGGGTTAGGGTTAACGTTAGGATGAGAGTCAGCGTTAGGGTTAGGGTTTGGGTTAGGTTTAGCGTTAGGGATAGGGTTTGTGTTAGGGATAGGTTTAGGGTTAGGGTTAGGGTTAAGGTTAGGGTTAGGGTTAGGGTTTGGGTTTGGGTTAGGTTTAGGGTTAGGGTTAGGGTAAAGTTTAGGTTTAGGGTTAGGGTTAGGGTTTGTGTTTGGGTTAGGTTAAGGTTTAGGTTTAGGGTTAGTATTAGTGTTAGAGTTTGGGTTTGTGTTAGGGTTAGGGTTAGTTTTAGGATTAGTGTTAGGGTTTGTTTTAGCGTTAAGGTTAGGTTTTGGGTTAGGGTTAGGGTTAGGGTTAGGGTTAGGGTTAGGTGTAGGGTTTGGGTTTGGCTTAGGTTTAGGTTTAGTGTTAGGGTTTCATTTGGTTTAGGGTTAGGGTTAGGGTTAGGGTTTGGGTTAGGTTTAGGGTTAGATTTAGGGTTTGTGTTAGGGTTAGGTTAAGTGTTAGGGTTAGGGTTAGTGTTAGTGTTAGAGCTTGGGTTTGGGCTAGGGTTAGGGGTAGGGTTAGGATTAGTGTTAGGGTTTGTTTTAGCGTTAGGGTTAGGTTTTGTGTTAGGGTTAGGGTTAGGGTTAGGGTTAGGGCTAGGGTTAGGGGTAGGGTTTGGGTTTGGGTTAGGTTTAGGTTTAGGGTTAGGGTTTCATTTGGTTAGGGTTAGGGTTAGGGGTTGGTTAGGTTTAGGGTTAGGTTTAGGGTTAGGGTTTGGGTTTGGTTATTGTTAGGTTTAGGGTTAGGTTTAGGGTTTGGTTTTGGGTTAGGTTTAGGTTTAGGGTTAGGGTTTCATTTTGGTACGGGTTAGGGTTAGGGTTAGGGTTTGGGTTAGGTTTACGGTTAGGGTTAGGATTAGTGTTTGGGTTTGGGTTAGGGTTAGGTTTAGGGTTAGGTTTAGGGTTTGTGTATGGGTTAGGGTTAGGGTTAGGGTTAGGTTTAGGTTTAGCGTTAGGGTTAGGGTTAGGGTTTGGGTTAGGGTTAGCTTTACAGGTAGGATTAGGTTTAGGGTTTGGGTTAGGGTTACGCTTAGGTTTAGGGTTAATATTAGGATGAGAGTCAGGGTTAGGATTAGGGTTAGGGTTAGGGTTTGGGTTAGATTTAGCGTTGGGGTTAGGGTTTGGGATAGGAATAGGTTTAGGGTTAGTGTTAGGTTTAGGGTTAGGTTTATGGTTTTTTGTTTGGTTTAGGGTTCGGTTTAGGGTTAGGGTAAAGTTTAGGTTTAGGGTTAGGGTTAGGGTTTGTGTTTGGGTTAGGTTAAGGTTTAGGTTTAGGGTTAGTGTTAGTGTTAGAGTTTGGGTTTGATTTAGGGTTAGGGGTAGGGTTAGGATTAGTGTTAGGATTTGGTTTAGGGTTAGGGTTAGGTTTTGGGTTAGGGTTAGGGTTAGGATTAGGGTTAGATTTAGGGTTTGGGTTTGGGTTAGGTTTAGGATTAGGGTTAGGATTAGGGTTAGGTTTAGGATTTGGGTTAGGTTTAGGGTTAGGGTTTGTGTTTGGGTTAGGGTTAAGTTTAGGGTTAGGTTTAGGGTTTGGGTTTGGGTTAGGTTTAGGTTTAGGTTTAGGGTTTCATTTGGTTTAGGGATAGGGCTTTGGTTAGGGTTTGGGTTAGGTTTAGGTTTAGGTTTAAGGTTATGGTAAGGGTTAGGGTTTGGGTTAGGGTTAGTGTTAGGGTTAGGTTTAGGGTTAGGGTTAGGGTTAGGGTTAGGGTTAGGGTTTGGGTTTGGGTTAGGGTTAGGGTTAGGGTTAGGGTTAGGGTTAGGGTTAGGGTTAATGTTAGGATTAGGCTTAGGGTTACGGTTAGGGTTAAGGATGGGTTAGGGTCAGGGTTAGGGTTAGAATTAGGGTTAGGGTTAGGGTTTGGTTTAGGATTTGGTTTAGGGTTAGCTTTACAGTTAGGATTACCGTTAGGGTTTGGGTTATGGTTACGCTTAGGGTTAGGGTTAACGTTAGGATGAGAGTCAGCGTTAGGGTTAGGGTTAGGGTTAGGGTTTGGGTTAGGTTTAGCGTTAGGGTTAGGGTTTGTGTTAGGAATAGGTTTAGGGTTAGGGTTAGGGTTAAGGTTAGGGTTAGGGTTAGGGTTTGGGTTTGTGTTAGGTTTAGGGTTAAGGTTAGGGTAAAGTTTAGGTTTAGGGTTAGGGTTAGGGTTTGTGTTTGGGTTAGGTTAAGGTTTAGGTTTAGGGTTAGTATTAGTGTTAGAGTTTGGGTTTGTGTTAGGGTTAGGGTTAGGTTTAGGATTAGTGTTAGGGTTTGTTTTAGCGTTAGGGTTAGGTTTTGGGTTAGGGTTAGGGTTAGGGTTAGGGTTGGAGTTAGGATTAGGGTTAGGTGTAGGGTTTGGGTTTGGGTTAGGTTTAGGTTTAGTGTTAGGGTTTCATTTAGTTTAGGGTTAGGGGTAGGGTTAGGGTTTGGGTTAGGTTTAGGGTTAGATTTAGGGTTTGTGTTAGGGTTAGGTTAAGTGTTAGGGTTAGGGTTAGTGTTAGTGTTAGAGATTGGGTTTGGGTTAGGGTTAGGGGTAGGGTTAGGATTAGTGTTAGGGTTTGTTTTAGCGTTAGGGTTAGGTTTTGTGTTAGGGTTAGGGTTAGGGTTAGGGGTAGGGTTTGGGTTTGGGTTAGGTTTAGTTTTAGGGTTAGGGTTTCATTTGGTTAGGGTTAGGGTTAGGGTTTGGTTAGGTTTAGGGTTAGGTTTAGGGTTAGGGTTTGGGTTTGGTTATTGTTAGGTTTAGGGTTAGGTTTAGGGTTTGGTTTTGGGTTAGGTTTAGGTTTAGGGTTAGGGTTTCATTTAGGTACAGGTTAGGGTTAGGGTTAGGGTTTTGGTTAGGTTTACGGTTAGGGTTAGGATTAGTGTTTGGGTTTGGGTTAGGGTTAGGTTTAGGGTTTGGGTTTGGGTTAGGGTTAGGGTTAGGGTTAGGTTTAGGTTTAGCGTTAGGGTTAGGGTTAGGGTTTGGGTTAGGGTTAGTGTTAGGGTTAGGTTTAGGGTTAGGGGTAGGGTTAGGGTTAGTGTTAGGTTTTGGGTTTGGTTTAGGGTAAGGGATCGGGTTAGGGTTAGTGTTAGTGTTAGGGTTTGGGTATGGGTTATGGTTTGATTTAGAGTTAGGGTTAGGGTTATGGTTAGGGTTTGTGTTACGGTTAGGGTTAGGGATAGGGTTATGGTTTGGGTTAGGGGTACGGTTAGGGTTAAGTTTAGAGTTTGGGTTATGGTTAGGGTTAGAGTTAAGGTTACGGTTAGGGTTAGGGTTAATGTTACGATTAGGGTTAGGGTTAGGGTTAGGGTTAGGGTTAGGGTTTGGTTTAGGGTTAGGGTTAGGTTTAGGATTAGGGTTAAGGTTAGGGTTACGGTTAGGTTTAGGGTTAGAGTTAGGGTTTGGGTTAGTATTTGGTTTAGGGTTAGCGTTATACTTAGTATTAGTGTTAGGGTTTGGGTTAGGGTTAGGATTAGGGTTAAGGTTAGGGTTAGGGTTAGGGTTAAGGTTAGGCTTTGGCTTGGGGTAGGGTTAGGGTTTGTGTTAGGGTTAGTTTTAGGGTTAGGTTTAGGCTTTGTGTTTGGGTTAGGTTTAGGATTAGGGTTAGGGTGAGGTTTTGGGTGTGGGTAAGGGTTAGGGTAAGGGTTAGTGTTTGTGTTTGGGTTAGGTTTAGGGTAAGGGGTAAGGTTAGGGTAAGGGTTAATGTTAGGATTAGAGTTAGGGTTAGGGTTAGGGTTAAGGATGGGATAGGGTTAGGGTTAGGATTAGGGTTAGGGTTAGGTTTAGGGTTAGGTTTAGGATTTGTTTTAGGTTTAGCTTTACAGGTAGGATTTGGGTTAGGGTTTGGGTTAGGGTTACGCTTAGTGTTAGGGTTAATGTTAGGATGAGAGTCAGGGTTAGGTTTAGGCTTAGGGTTAGGGTTAGGGTTAAAGTTAGGCTTTTGGTTTGGGTTAGGGTTAGGGTTTGTGTTAGAGTTAGTTTTAGGGTTAGGTTTAGGCTTTGGGTTTGGGTTAGGTTTAGGGTTAGCGTTAGGGTTAGGCTTTGGGGTTGGGTTAGGTTTAGGGTTAGGGTTAGGGTTTGGGTTTGGGTTAGGTTTAGGGTTAGGGTTAGGGTTAGGGTTAGGGTTAATGTTAGGATTAGGCTTAGGGTTACGGTTAGGGTTAAGGATGGGTTAGGGTCAGGGTTAGGGTTAGAATTAGGGTTAGGTTTAGGGTTAGGGTTTGGTTTAGGATTTGGTTTAGGGTTAGCTTTACAGTTAGGATTAGGGTTAGGGTTTGGGTTATGGTTACGCTTAGGGTTAGGGTTAACGTTAGGATGAGAGTCAGCGTTAGGGTTAGGGTTAGGGTTAGGGTTTGGGTTAGGTTTAGCGTTAGGGTTAGAGTTAGGGTTAGGGATAGGTTAAGGGTTAGGGTTAGGGTTAAGGTTAGGGTTAGGGTTAGGGTTTGGGTTTGGGTTAGGTTTAGGGTTAGGGTTAGGGTAAAGTTTAGGTTTAGGGTTAGGGTTAGGGTTTGTGTTTGGGTTAGGTTAAGGTTTAGGTTTAGGGTTAGTATTAGTGTTAGAGTTTGGGTTTGTGTTAGGGTTAGGGTTAGGTTTAGGATTAGTGTTAGGGTTTGTTTTAGCGTTAGGGTTAGGTTTTGGGTTAGGGTTAGGGTTAGGGTTAGGGTTAGGGTTAGGTGTAGGTGTAGGGTTTGGGTTTGGGTTAGGTTTAGGTTTAGTGTTAGGGTTTCATTTGGTTTAGGGTTACGGTTAGGGTTAGGGTTTGGGTTAGGTTTAGGGTTAGATTTAGGGTTTGTGTTAGGGTTAGGTTAAGTGTTAGGGTTAGGGTTAGTGTTAGTGTTAGAGATTGGGTTTGGGTTAGGGTAAGGGGTAGGGTTAGGATTAGTGTTAGGGTTTGTTTTAGCGTTAGGGTTAGGTTTTGTGTTAGGGTTAGGGTTAGGGTTAGGGATAGGGGTAGGGTTTGGGTTTGGGTTAGGTTTAGGTTTAGGGTTAGGGTTTCATTTGGTTAGGGTTAGGGTTAGGGTTTGGTTAGGTTTAGGGTTAGGTTTAGGGTTAGGGTTTGGGTTTGGTTATTGTTAGGTTTAGGGTTAGTTTAGGGTTTGGTTTTGCGTTAGGTTTAGGTTTAGGGTTAGGGTTTCATTTGGGTACGGGTTAGGGTTAGGGTTAGGGTTTGGGTTAGGTTTACGGTTAGGGTTAGGATTAGTGTTTGGGTTTGGGTTAGGGTTAGGTTTAGGGTTAGGTTTAGGGTTTGTGTTTGGGTTAGGGTTAGGGTTAGAGTTAGGTTTAGGTTTAGCGTTAGGGTTAGGGTTAGGGTTTGGGTTAGGGTTAGCTTTACAGGTAGGATTAGGGTTAGGGTTTGGGTTAGGGTTACGCTTAGGTTTAGGGTTAATATTAGGATGAGAGTCAGGGTTAGGATTAGGGTTAGGGTTAGGGTTTGGGTTAGATTTAGCGTTGGGGTTAGGGTTTGGGTTAGGAATAGGTTTGGGTTAGTGTTAGGGTTAGGGTTAGGGTTATGGTTTTCTGTTTGGTTTAGGGTTCGGTTTAGGGTTAGGGTAAAGTTTAGGTTTAGGGTTAGGGTTAGGGTTTGTGTTTGGGTTAGGTTAAGGTTTAGGGTTAGGGTTAGGGTTAGTGTTAGTGTTAGATTTTGGGTTTGAGTTAGGGTTAGGGGTAGGGGTAGGACTAGTGTTAGGATTTGTTTTAGCGTTAGGGTTAGGTTTTGGGTTAGGGTTAGGGTTAGGATTAGGGTTAGATTTAGGGTTTGGGTTTGGGTTAGGTTTAGGATTAGGGTTAGGGTTTCATTTGGGTTAGGATTAGGGTTAGGTTTAGGATTTGGGTTAGGTTTAGGGTTAGGGTTTGGGTTTGGGTTAGGGTTAAGTATAGGGTTAGGTTTAGGGTTTGGGTTTGGGTTAGGTTTAGGTTTAGGTTTAGGGTTTCATTTGGTTTAGGGATAGGGCTTTGGTTAGAGTTATGGTTAGGGTTAGGGTTAGCCTTAGGGTTTGGGATAGGGCTAGTGTTAGGGTTTGGGTTAGGGTTAGTGTTAGGGTTAGGTTTAGGGTTAGGGTTAGGGTTAGGGTTAGGGTTAGGGTTTGGGGTTGGGTTAGGGTAGGGTTAGGGTTAGGGTTAGGGTTAGGGTTAGGGTTAGGGTTAATGTTAGGATTAGGCTTAGGGTTACGGTTAGGGTTAAGGATGGGTTAGGGTCAGGGTTAGGGTTAGAATTAGGGTTAGGGTTAGGGTTTGGTTTAGGATTTGGTTTAGGGTTAGCTTTACAGTTAGGATTAGCGTTAGGGTTTGGGTTATGGTTACGCTTAGGGTTAGGGTTAACGTTAGGATGAGAGTCAGCGTTAGGGTTAGGGTTAGGTTTAGGGTTTGGGTTAGGTTTAGCGTTAGGGTTAGGGTTTGTGTTAGGAATAGGTTTAGGGTTAGGGTTAGGGTTAAGGTTAGGGTTAGGGTTAGGGTTTGGGTTTGTGTTAGGTTTAGGGGTAGGGTTAGGGTAAAGTTTAGGTTTAGGGTTAAGGTTAGGGTTTGTGTTTGGGTTAGGTTAAGGTTTAGTTTTAG
>JAJHUQ010000044.1:747500-760000 GCA_035773235.1 Eospalax fontanierii | reverse complement strand
GGGTTAAGGTTAGGCTTTGGGTTTGGGTTAGGGTTAGGGTTAAGAATGGGATAGGGTTAGGGTTAGGATTAGGGTTAGGGTTAGGTTTAGGGTTAGGTTTAGGATTTGTTTTAGGTTTAGCTTTACAGGTAGGATTAGAGTTAGGGTTTGGGTTAGGGTTACGCTTAGTGTTAGGGTTAATGTTAGGATGAGAGTCAGGGTTAGGGTTAGCGTTAGGCTTAGAGTTAGGGTTAAGGTTAGGCTTTTGGTTTGGGTTAGGGTTAGGGTTTGGGTTAGGTTTAGCGTTAGGGTTAGGGTTTATGTTAGGGATAGGTTTAGGGTTAGGGTTAGGGTTAAGGTTAGGGTTAGGGTTAGGGTTTGGGTTTGGGTTAGGTTTAGGGTTAGGGTTAGGGTAAAGTTTAGGTTTAGGGTTAGGGTTAGGGTTTGTGTTTGGGTTAGGTTAAGGTTTAGGTTTAGGGTTAGTATTAGTGTTAGAGTTTGCGTTTGTGTTAGGGTTAGGGTTAGGTTTAGAATTAGTGTTAGGGTTTGTTTTAGCGTTAGGGTTAGGTTTTGGGTTAGGGTTAGGGTTAGGGTTAGGGTTAGGGTTAGATGTAGGGTTTGGGTTTGGGTTAGGTTTAGGTTTAGTGTTAGGGTTTCATTTGGTTTAGGGTTAGGGTTAGGGTTTGGGTTAGGTTTAGGGTTAGTTTTAGGGTTTGTGTTAGGGTTAGGTTAAGTGTTAGGGTTAGGGTTAGTGTTAGTGTTAGAGATTGGGTTTGGGTTAGGGTTAGGGGTAGGGTTAGGATTAGTGTTAGGGTTTGTTTTAGCGTTAGGGTTAGGTTTTGTGTTAGGGTTAGGGTTAGGGTTAGGGTTAGGGTTAGGGGTAGGGTTTGGGTTTGGGTTAGGTTTAGGTTTAGGGTTAGGGTTTGGGTTTGGTTATTGTTAGGTTTAGGGTTAGGTTTAGGGTTTGGTTTTGGGTTAGGTTTAGGTTTAGGGTTAGGGTTTATTTGGGTACGGGTTAGGGTTAGGGTTAGGGTTTGGGTTAGGTTTACGGTTAGGGTTAGGATTAGTGTTTGGGTTTGGGTTAGGGTTAGGTTTAGGGTTAGGTTTAGGGTTTGTGTTTGGGTTAGGGTTAGGGTTAGGGTTAGGTTTAGGTTTAGCGTTAGGGTTAGGGTTAGGGTTTGGTTTAGGGTTAGCTTTACAGGTAGGATTAGGGTTAGGGTTTGGGTTAGGGTTACGCTTAGGTTTAGGGTTAATATTAGGATGAGAGTCACGGTTAGGATTAGGGTTAGGGTTAGGGTTTGGGTTAGATTTAGCGTTGGGGATAAGGTTTGGGTTAGGAATAGGTTTAGGGTTAGTGTTAGGGTTAGGGTTAGGGTTACGGTTTTTTGTTTGGTTTAGGGTTCGGTTTAGGGTTAGGGTAAAGTTTAGGTTTAGGGTTTGGGTTAGGGTTTGTGTTTGGGTTAGGTTAAGGTTTAGGGTTAGGGTTAGTGTTAGTGTTAGAGTTTGGGTTTGAGTTAGGGTTAGGGGTAGGGTTAGGATTAGTGTTAGGATTTGTTTTAGCGTTAGGGTTAGGTTTTGGGTTAGGGTTAGGGTTAGGATTAGGGTTAGATTTAGGGTTTGGGTTTTGGTTAGGTTTAGGATTAGGGTTAGGGTTTCATTTGGGTTAGGATTAGGGTTAGGTTTAGGATTTGGGTTAGGTTTAGGGTTAGGGTTTGGGTTAGGGTTAGGGTTAGGTTTAGGGTTAGGTTTAGGGTTTGGGTTTGGGTTAGGTTTAGGTTTAGGTTTAGGGTTTCATTTGGTTTAGGGTTAGCGCTTTGGTTAGGGTTTGGGTTAGGTTTAGGTTTAGGTTTAGGGTTAGGGTTAGGGTTAGGGTTTGGGTTAGGGTTAGTGTTAGGGTTAGGTTTAGGGTTAGGGTTAGGGTTAGGGTTAGGTTTAGGGTTTGGGTTTGGGTTAGGGTTAGGGTTAGGGTTAGGGTTAGGGTTAGGGTTAGGGTTAGGGTTAATGTTAGGATTAGGCTGAGGGTTACGGTTAGGGTTAAGGATGGGTTAGTGTCAGGGTTAGTGTTAGAATTAGGGTTAGGGTTAGGGTTTGGTTTAGGATTTGGTTTAGGTTTAGCTTTACAGTTAGGATTAGCGTTAGGGTTTGGGTTATGGTTACGCTTAGGGTTAGGGTTAACGTTAGGATGAGAGTCAGCGTTAGGGTTAGGGTTAGGGTTAGGGTTTGGGTTAGGTTTAGCGTTAGGGTTAGGGTTTGTGTTAGGGATAGGTTTAGGGTTAGGGTTAGGGTTAAGGTTAGGGTTAGGGTTACGGTTTGGGTTTGGGTTAGGTTTAGGGTTAGGGATAGGGTAAAGTTTAGGTTTAGGGTTAGGGTTAGGGTTTGTGTTTGGGTTAGGTTAAGGTTTAGGTTTAGGGTTAGTATTAGTGTTAGAGTTTGGGTTTGTGTTAGGGTTAGGGTTAGGTTTAGGATTAGTGTTAGGGTTTGTTTTAGCGTTAGGGTTAGGTTTTGGGTTAGGGTTAGGGTTAGGGTTAGGGTTAGGTGTAGGGTTTGGGTTTGGGTTAGGTTTAGGTTTAGTGTTAGGGTTTCATTTGGTTTAGGGTTAGGGTTAGGGTTAGGGTTTGGGTTAGGTTTAGGGTTAGATTTAGGGTTTGTGTTAGGGTTAGGTTAAGTGTTAGGGTTAGGGTTAGTGTTAGTGTTAAAGATTGGGTTGGGGTTAGGGTTGGGGGTAGGGTTAGGATTAGTGTTAGGGTTTGTTTTAGCGTTAGGGTTAGGTTTTGTGTTAGGGTTAGGGGTAGGGTTTGGGTTTGGGTTAGGTTTAGGTTTAGGGTTAGGGTTTCATTTGGTTAGGGTTAGGGTTAGGGTTTGGTTAGGTTTAGGGTTAGGTTTAGGGTTAGGGTTTGGGTTTGGTTATTGTTAGGTTTAGGGTTAGGTTTAGGGTTTGGTTTTGGGTTAGGTTTAGGTTTAGGGTTAGGGTTTCATTTGGGTACGTGTTAGGGTTAGGGTTGGGGTTTGGGTTAGGTTTCGCGTTAGGGTTAGGATTAGTGTTTGGGTTTGGGTTAGGGTTAGGTTTAGGGTTTGGGTTTGGGTTAGGGTTAGGGTTAGGGTTAGGTTTAGGTTTAGCGTTAGGGTTAGGGTTAGGGTTTGGGTTAGGGTTAGTGTTAGGGTTAGGTTTAGGGTTAGGGTTAGGGTTAGGGTTAGTGTTAGGTTTTGGGTTTGGGTTAGGGTAAGGGATCGGGTTAGGGTTAGTGTTAGTGTTAGGGTTTGGGTATGGGTTAAGGTTAGATTTAGAGTTAGGGTTAGGGTTATGGTTAGGGTTTGTGTTAGGGTTAGGGTTAGGGTTAGGGTTATGGTTTGGGTTAGGGGTACAGTTAGGGTTAAGTTTAGAGTTTGGGTTATGGTTAGGGTTAGAGTTAAGGTTACGGTTAGGGTTAGGGTTAATGTTACGATTAGGGTTAGGGTTAGGGTTAGGGTTAGGGTTAGGGTTTGGTTTAGGGTTAGGGTTAGGTTTAGGATTAGGGTTAAGGTTAGGGTTAGCGTTATACTTAGTATTAGTTTTAGGGTTTGGGTTAGGGTTAATGTTAGGGTTTGGGTTAATGTTAGGATTAGGGTTAAGGTTAGGGTTAGGGTTAGGGTTAAGGTTAGGCTTTGGCTTTGGGTTAGGGTTAGGGTTTGTGTTAGGGTTAGGTTTAGGGTTAGGTTTAGGCTTTGTGTTTGGGTTAGGTTTAGGATTAGGGTTAGGGTTAGGCTTTGGGTTTGGGTTAGGTTTAGGGTTAGGGTTAGTGTTTGTGTTTGGGTTAGGTTTAGGGTTAGGTTTAAGGTTAGGGTTAGGGTTAATGTTAGGATTAGAGTTAGGGTTAGGGTTAGGGTTAAGGATGGGATAGGGTTAGGGTTAGGATTAGGGTTAGGGTTAGGTTTAGGGTTAGGTTTAGGATTTGTTTTAGGTTTAGCTTTACAGGTAGGATTTGGGTTAGGGTGTGGGTTAGGGTCACGGTTAGTGTTAGGGTTAATGTTAGGATGAGAGATAGGGTTAGGGGTAGGGTGAGAAGTAGGGTTAAAGTTAGGCTTTTGGTTTGGGTTAGGGTTAGGGTTTGTGTTAGAGTTAGTTTTAGGGTTAGGTTTAGGCTTTGGGTTTAGGTTAGGTTTAGGGTTAGCGTTAGGGTTAGGCTTTGGGGTTGGGTTAGGTTTAGGGTTAGGGTTAGGGTTTGGGTTTGGGTTAGGTTTAGGGTTAGGGTTAGGGTTAGGGTTAGGGTTAATGTTAGGATTAGGCTTAGGGTTACGGTTAGGGTTAAGGATGGGTTAGGGCCAGGGTTAGGGTTAGAATTAGGGTTAGGGTTAGGGTTAGGGTTTGGTTTAGGATTTGGTTTAGGGTTAGCTTTACAGTTAGGATTAGGGTTAGGGTTTGGGTTATGGTTACGCTTAGGGTTAGGGTTAACGTTAGGATGAGAGTCAGCGTTAGGGTTAGGGTTAGAGTTAGGTTTTGGGTTAGGTTTAGCGTTAGGGTTAGGGTTTGTGTTAGGGATAGGTTTAGGGTTAGGGTTAGGGTAAAGTTTAGGTTTAGGGTTAGGGTTAGGGTTTGTGTTTGGGTTAGGTTAAGGTTTAGGTTTAGGGTTAGTATTAGTGTTAGAGTTTGGGTTTGTGTTAGGGTAAGGGTTAGGTTTAGGATTAGTGTTAGGGTTTGTTTTAGCGTTAGGGTTAGGTTTTGGGTTAGGGTTAGGGTTAGGGTTAGGGTTATGGTTAGGTGTAGGATTTGGGTTTGGGTTAGGTTTAGGTTTAGTGTTAGGGTTTCATTTGGTTTAGGGTTAGGGTTAGGGTTAGGGTTTGGGTTAGGTTTAGGGTTAGAGTTAAGGTTAGGGTTTGGGTTTGGGTTAGGGTTAGGTTTAGGGTTAGGTTTAGGGTTAGGGTTAGGGTTGCATTTGGGTTAGGGTTAGGGTTAGGGTTATTGTTTTGGTTAGATTTAGGGTTAGGGTTTAGATTTAGGGTTTGGGTTTGGGTTAGGTTTAGGTTTAGGGTTAGGGTTTAATTTGGGTTAGGGTTAGGGTTAGGGTTAGGGTTATGTTTTGGGTTAGGTTTAGGGTTAGGGTTAGGGTTTGCGTTAGATTTAGGGTTATGGTTAGGCTTAGGGTTTGGTTTTGGGTTAGGTTTAGGTTGAGGGTTAGGCTTTCATTTGGGTAAGGGTTAGGGTTTAGTGTTAGGGTTTGGGTTAGGTTTAGTGTTAGGGTTAGGGTTAGTGTTCGGTTTCGGTTAGGGTTAGGTTTAGGGTTTCGCTTTGGGTTAGGGTTAGGGTTAGGGTTAGGTTTGGGTTTAGGGTTAGGGTTATGGTTAGGATTTGGGTTAGGGTTAGTGTTACGGTTAGGTTTAGGTTTAGGGTTTCATTTGGGTTAGGGTTAGGGTTAGTGTCAGGGTTTGGGTTAGGTTTAGTGTTAGGGTTAGGGTTAGGGTTAGGGTTTGGATTAGGTTTAGGGTTAGGGTTAGGGTTTCATTTGGGTAAGGGTTAGGGTTTAGTGTTAGGGTTTGGGTTAGGTTTAGTGTTAGGGTTAGGGTTAGTGTTCGGTTTCGGTTAGGGTTAGGTTTAGGGTTTCGCTTTGGGTTAGGGTTAGGGTTAGGGTTAGGTTTGGGTTTAGGGTTAGGGTTATGGTTAGGATTTGGGTTAGGGTTAGTGTTAGGGTTAGGTTTAGGTTTAGGGTTTCATTTGGGTTAGGGTTAGGGTTAGTGTCAGGGTTTGGGTTAGGTTTAGTGTTAGGGTTAGGGTTAGGGTTAGGGTTAGGGTTTGGATTAGGTTTAGGGTTAGGGTTAGGGTTTCATTTGGGTTAGGGTTAGGGTTAGGGTTAGGGTTTGGGTTAGGTTAAGGTTAGGGTTAGGTTTAGGGTTACGGTTAGGGTTAGGGTTTGGTTTTGGGTTTGGGTTAGGGTCAGGGATAGGGTTAGGGTTAGTGTTAGTGTTAGGGTTTGGGTATGGTTTAAGGTTAGAGTTAGAGTTAGGATAAGGGTTATGGTTAGGCTTTGTGTTAGAGTTAGGTTTAGGGTTAGGGTTAGGGTTAGGGTTTGGGTTAGGGGTAGGGTTATGGTTAAGTTTAGGGTTTGAGTTATGGTTAGGGTTAGGTTTAATGTTACTATTAGGGTTAGGGTTAGGTTTAGGGTTTGGTTTAGGGTTAGGGTTTGGTTTAGCATTAGGATTAAGTTTAGGGTTAGGATTAGGATTAGGATTAAGTTTAGGGTTAGGATTAGGATTAGGGTTAGGGTTAGGGTTTGGGTTAGGATTTGGTTTAGGGTTAGTGTTATACTTAGTATTAGTTTTAGGGTTTGGGTTAGGGTTAATGTTAGGGTTTGGGTTAATGTTAGGATTAGCGTTAGGGTTAGGGTTAGGGTTAGGGTTAGTGTTAGGGTTAGGGTTAAGGTTAGGGTTTGGGTTTGGGTTAGGGTTAGGGCTTGTTTTAGGGTTAGGTTTAGGGTTTGGTTTAGGCTTTCGGTTTGGGTTAGGTTTAGGGTTAGGGTAAGGGTTAGTCTTTGGGTTTGGGTTAGGTTTAGGGTTAGGGTTAGGGTTTGGGTTTGGGGTTGGTTTAGGTTTAGGGTGAGGGTTAGGGTTGCGGTTAGGGTTAATGTTACCATTAGGCTTAGGGTTAGGGGTAGGGTTAAACATGGGTTAGGGTTAGGTTTAGGTTTTGGGTTAGGGTTAAGTTTAGGGTTAGGTTTAGGATTTGGTTTAGGGTTAGCTTTACAGGTAGGATTAGGGTTAGGGTTTGGGTTAGGGTTACGCTTAGGTTTAGGGTTAATATTAGGATGAGAGTCAGGGTTAGGATTAGGGTTAGGATTAGGGTTTGGGTTAGATTTAGCGTTGGGGTTAGGGTTTGGGTTAGGAATAGGTTTAGGGTTAGTGTTAGGGTTAGGGTTATGGTTATGGTTTTTTGTTTGGTTTAGGGTTAGGTTTAGGGTTAGGGTAAAGTTTAGGTTTAGGGTTAGGGTTAGGGTTTGTGTTTGGGTTAGGTTAAGGTTTAGGGTTAGGGTTAGTGTTAGTGTTAGAGTTTGGGTTTGAGTTAGAGTTAGGGGTAGGGTTAGGATTAGTGTTAGGATTTGTTTTAGCGTTAGGGTTAGGTTTTGGGTTAGGGTTAGGGTTAGGATTAGGGTTAGATTGAGGGTTTGGGTTTGGGTTAGGTTTAGGTTTAGGGTTAGGGTTTCATTTGGGTTAGGATTAGGGTTAGGTTTAGGATTTGGGTTAGGTTTAGGGTTAGGGTTTGGGTTTGGGTTAGGGTTAGGTTTAGGGTTAGGTTTAGGGTTTGGGTTTGGGTTAGGTTTAGGTTTAGGTTTAGGGTTTCATTTGGTTTAGGGTTAGGGCTTTGGTTAGGGTTTGGGTTGGGTTTAGGTTTAGGTTTCGGGTTAGGGTTAGGGTTAGGGTTTGGGTTAGGGTTAGTGTTAGGGTTAGGTTTAGGGTTAGGGTTAGGGAGAGGGTTAGGGTTAGGGTTTGGGTTTGGGATAGGGTTAGGGTTAGGGTTAGGGTTAGGGTTAGGGTTACGGTTAGTGTTAGGGAATGGTTTATGGTTACTGTTATGTTTTTCGTTAGGGTTAGTGTTAGCGGTTAGGGTTAGGGTTAGGGTTGGGTTTGGGTTAGCGTTAGCTTTAGTGTTAGATTTAGTATTACTTTTTGTGTTAGGGTTAGGAAAAGGTGTAGGGTTAGTGTTTGGGTTAGGTTTAGGGTTAGGCTTAGTATTTGGTTTAAGGTTAGGGTTATAGTTAGGATTAGGGTTAGGGTTTCGGTTAGGGATAGGGTTAGGGTTAATGTTAGGATTAGGGTTAGGGTTAGGGTTAGGGTTAGGGTAAGTGTTTGGGTTAGGGTTAGGTTTAGGTTTAGGGTTAGGGTTAGGGTTTGGGTTCGGCTTAGGTTTAGGGTTAGGATTAGGGTAAGGGTGAGGAATTGGGGTAGGGTTAGGGTTAGGGTTAGAGTTAGGGTTAGGGTTTGGTTTTGGGTTAGGATTTGGTTTAGGGTTAGGTTTAGGGTTTGGGTTTGGGTTAGGGTTAGGGTTAGGTTTAGGTTTAGGGTTAGGGTTAGGGTTAGGTTTAGGGTTAGGTTTAGGGTTTGGATTGGGTTAGGATTAGGGTTACGATTAGGGTTATGGTTAGCTTTTCGGTTAGTGTTAGTGTTAGGGTTAGGGTTTGGGTTTGGGTTAGGTTTAGCGTTTCGGTTATGTTTGTTGTTGGGGTTAGGTTTAGGGTTTCGGTTTGGGATAGCGTTAAGTTTAATGTTAGATTTAGTATTAGGGTTAGGGTTATGGTTAAGGTTAGGATTTGGGTTAGGTTTAGGGTTTGGTTTAGGGTTAGGTTTACAATTACGGTTAGGGTTAGGATTAGGGTTATGGTTAGCGTTTCGGTTAGGGTTAGAGTTAGGTTTAGGGTTTGGGTTTGGGTTAGGGTTAGGTTTAGTGTTAGATTTAGTATTAGGGTTAGGGTCAGGGTTAGGTTTAGGGTTAAGGTTTGGGTTAGGGTTAGGGTTAGGGTTGGGGTTATAGTTAGGATTAGGCTTTTTTTTCGGGTTAGGGTTAAGGTTAGGGTTAGGGTTAAAGTTGGGATTAGGTTTAGGCTTAGGGTTATGGTTAAGGTTTGGATTAGGGTCAGGGATAGCGTGAGAGTTTGGGTTAGGGGTAGGGTAACGGTTTGGGTGAGGGTTAGGGTTAGGGTTATTGTTTTTGTTAGGTTTAGGGTTATGGTTAGGGTTTGGGATAGGGTTATGGTTAGGGTTAGGTTTTGGGTTAGGTTTAGGGTAAGGGTTAGGGTGAGGGTTTGGTTTTGTGTTAGGGTTAGTGTTAGGGTTAGGGTTTGTGTTAGGTTTAGTGTTAGGGTTTGGGTTATGGTTATGCTTTTGTTTTGGTTGAGGGTTAGTGTTAGGGTTATGGTTAAGGTTAGGGTTAGGGTTTGTGTTAGGGTTAGGGTTAGGGTTAGGGTTAATGTTAGGATTAGGGTTAGGGTTAGGGTTAGGGTTTGTGTTAGGGTTAGGGTTAGGGTTAGGGTTAATGTTAGGATTAGGGTTAGGGTTAGGGTTAGGGTTAAGGATGGGTTAGGGTTAGGGTTAGGGTTAGGTTGAGGATTTGGTTTAGGGTTAGCTTTACAGTTAAGATTAGGGTTAGGGTTTGGGTTAGCGTTATGCTTAGGGTTAGGGTTAATGTTAGGATGAGAGTCAGGGTTAGGGTTAGGGTTAGGGTTAGGGTTTGGGTTAGGATTAGGGTTAGATTTAGGGTTTGCGTTAGGGTTAGGTTAAGTGTTAGGGTTAGGGTTAAGGTTAGTGTTAGAGATTGGGTTTGGGTTAGGGTTAGGGGTAGGGTTAGGATTAGTGTTAGGGTTTGTTTTAGCGTTAGGGTTAGGTTTTGTGTTAGGGTTAGGGTTAGGGTTAGGTTTAGGTTTAGCGTTAGGGTTAGGGTTAGGTTTAGGGTTAAGGTTTGGGTTAGGGTTAGGGTTAGGGTTGGGCTTATAGTTAGGATTGGCGTTATTTTTCGGGTTAGGGTTAAGGTTAGGGTTAGGGTTAATGTTGGGATTAGGTTTAGGGTTAGGGTTATGGTTAAGGTTTGGATTAGGGTTAGGGATAGGGTGAGAGTTTGGGTTAGGGTTAGGGTAACGGTTTGGGTGAGGGTTAGGGTTAGGGTTATTGTTTTTGTTAGGTTTAGGGTTATGGTTAGGGTTTGGGATAGGGTTATGGTTAGGGTTAGGGTTTGGGTTAGGTTTAGGGTAAGGGTTAGGGTGAGGGTTTGGTTTTGTGTTAGGGTTAGTGTTAGGGTTAGGGTTTGTGTTAGGTTTAGTGTTAGGGTTTGGGTTATGGTTATGCTTTTGTTTTGGTTGAGGGTTAGTGTTAGGGTTATGGTTAAGGTTAGGGTTAGGGTTTGTGTTAGGGTTAGGGTTAGGGTTAGGGTTAATGTTAGGATTAGGGTTAGGGTTAGGGTTAGGGTTTGTGTTAGGGTTAGGGTTAGGGTTAGGGTTAATGTTAGGATTAGGGTTAGGGTTAGGGTTAGGGTTAAGGATGGGTTAGGGTTAGGGTTAGGGTTAGGTTGAGGATTTGGTTTAGGGTTAGCTTTACAGTTAAGATTAGGGTTAGGGTTTGGGTTAGCGTTATGCTTAGGGTTAGGGTTAATGTTAGGATGAGAGTCAGGGTTAGGGTTAGGGTTAGGGTTAGGGTTTTGGTTAGGATTAGGGTTAGATTTAGGGTTTGCGTTAGGGTTAGGTTAAGTGTTAGGGTTAGGGTTAAGGTTAGTGTTAGAGATTGGGTTTGGGTTAGGGTTAGGGGTAGGGTTAGGATTAGTGTTAGGGTTTGTTTTAGCGTTAGGGTTAGGTTTTGTGTTAGGGTTAGGGTTAGGGTTAGGTTTAGGTTTAGCGTTAGGGTTAGGGTTAGGGTTTGGGTTAGGTTTAGTGTTAGGGTTAGGTTTACGGTTAGGGTTTGGGTTAGTGTTAGGTTTTGGGTTTGGGTTAGGGTAAGGGATCGGGTTAGGGTTAGTGTTAGTGTTAGGGTTTGGGTATGGGTTAAGGTTAGATTTAGAGTTAGGGTTAGGGTTATGGTTAGGGTTTGTGTTAGGGTTAGGGTTAGGGTTAGGGTTATGGTTTGGGTTAGGGGTACGGTTAGGGTTAAGTTTAGAGTTTGGGTTATGGTTAGGGTTAGAGTTAAGGTTACGGTTAGGGTTAGGGTTAATGTTACGATTAGGGTTAGGGTTAGGGTTAGGGTTAGGGTTAGGGTTTGGTTTAGGGTTATGGTTAGGTTTAGGATTAGGGGTAAGGTTAGGGTTACGGTTAGGTTTAGGGTTAGGGTTAGGGTCTGGGTTAGTATTTGGTTTAGGGTTAGCGTTATACTTAGTATTAGTGTTAGAGTTTGGGTTAGGGTTAATGTTAGGGTTTGGGTTAATGTTAGGATTAGGGTTAAGGTTAGGGATAGGGTTAGGGTTAAGGTTAGGCTTTGGGTTTGGGTTAGGGTTAGGGTTTGTGTTAGGGTTAGGTTTAGGGTTAGGTTTAGGCTTTGTGTTTGGGTTAGGTATAGGATTAGGGTTAGGGTTAGGCTTTGGGTTTGGGTTAGGTTTAGGGTTATGGTTAGTGTTTGTGTTTGGGTTAGGTTTAGGGTTAGGGTTAAGGTTAGGGTTAGGGTTAATGTTAGGATTAGGGTTAGGGTTAGGGTTAGAGTTAAGAATGGGATAGAGTTAGGGTTAGGATTAGGGTTAGGGTTAGGTTTAGGGTTAGGTTTAGGATTTGTTTTAGGTTTAGCTTTACAGGTAGGATTAGGGTTAGGGTTTGGGTTAGGGTTACACTTAGTGTTAGGGTTAATGTTAGGATGAGAGTCAGGGTTAGGGTTAGGGTTAGGGTTAGGGTTAGGGTTAAGGTTAGGCTTTTGGTTTGGGTTAGGGTTAGGGTTTGTTAGAGTTAGTTTTAGGGTTAGGTTTAGGCTTTGGGTTTGGGTTAGGTTTAGGGTTAGCGTTAGGGTTAGGCTTTGGTGTTGGGTTAGGTTTAGGGTTAGGGTTAGGGTTTGGGTTTGGGTTAGGTTTAGGGTTAGGGTTAGGGTTAGGGTTAGGGTTAGGGTTAATGTTAGGATTAGGCTTAGGGTTACGGTTAGGGTTAAGGATGGGTTAGGGTCAGGGTTAGGGTTAGAATTAGGGTTAGGGTTAGGGTTTGGTTTAGGATTTGGTTTAGGGTTAGCTTTACAGTTAGGATTAGCGTTAGGGTTTGGGTTATGGTTACGCTTAGGGTTAGGGTTAACGTTAGGATGAGAGTCAGCGTTAGGGTTAGGGTTTGGGTTAGGTTTAGCGTTAGGGTTAGGGTTTGTGTTAGGGATAGGTTTAGGGTTAGGGTTAGGGTTAAGGTTAGGGTTAGGGTTAGGGTTTGGGTTTGGGTTAGGTTTAGGGTTAGGGTTAGGGTAAAGTTTAGGTTTAGGGTTAGGGTTAGGGTTTGTGTTTGGGTTAGGTTAAGGTTTAGGTTTAGGGTTAGTATTAGTGTTAGAGTTTGGGTTTGTGTTAGGGTTAGGGTTACTTTTAGGATTAGTGTTAGGGTTTGTTTTAGCGGTAAGGTTAGGTTTTGGGTTAGGGTTAGGGTTAGGGTTAGGGTTAGGGTTAGGGTTAGGGTTAGGTGTAGGGTTTGGGTTTGGCTTAGGTTTAGGTTTAGTGTTAGGGTTTCATTTGGTTTAGGGTTAGGGTTAGGGTTAGGGTTTGGGTTAGGTTTAGGGTTAGATTTAGGGTTTGTGTTAGGGTTAGGTTAAGTGTTAGGGTTAGGGTTAGTGTTAGTGTTAGAGTTTGGGTTTGGGTTAGGGTTAGGGGTAGGGTTAGGATTAGTGTTAGGGTTTGTTTTGGCGTTGGGGTTAGGTTTTGTGTTAGGGTTAGGGTTAGGGTTAGGGTTAGGGTTAGGGTTAGGGTTAGGGGTAGGGTTTGGTTTTGGGTTAGGTTTAGGTTTAGGGTTAGGGTTTCATTTGGTTAGGGTTAGGGTTAGGGGTTGGTTAGGTTTAGGGTTAGGTTTAGGGTTAGGGTTTGGGTTTGGTTATTGTTAGGTTTAGGGTTAGGTTTAGGGTTTGGTTTTGGG
>JAJHUQ010000044.1:710000-745000 GCA_035773235.1 Eospalax fontanierii | reverse complement strand
GTTACGCTTAGGGTTAGGGTTAACGTTAGGATGAGAGTCAGCGTTAGGGTTAGGGTTAGGGTTAGGGTTTGGGTTAGGTTTAGCGTTAGGGTTAGGGTTTGTGTTAGGGATAGGTTAAGGGTTAGGGTTAGGGTTAAGGTTAGGGTTAGGGTTAGGGTTTGGGTTTGGGTTAGGTTTAGGGTTAGGGTTAGGGTAAAGTTTAGGTTTAGGGTTAGGGTTAGGGTTTTTGTTTGGGTTAGGTTAAGGTTTAGGTTTAGGGTTAGTATTAGTGTTAGAGTTTGGGTTTGTGTTAGGGTTAGGGTTAGGTTTAGGATTAGTGTTAGGGTTTGTTTTAGCGTTAGGGTTAGGTTTTGGGTTAGGATTAGGGTTAGGGTTTGGGTTAGGGTTAGGGTTAGGTGTAGGGTTTGGGTTTGGGTTAGGTTTAGGTTTAGTGTTAGGGTTTCATTTGGTTTAGGGTTACGGTTAGGGTTAGGGTTTGGGTTAGGTTTAGGGTTAGATTTAGGGTTTGTGTTAGGGTTAGGTTAAGTGTTAGGGTTAGGGTTAGTGTTAGTGTTAGAGATTGGGTTTGGGTTAGGGTTAGGGGTAGGGTTAGGATTAGTGTTAGGGTTTGTTTTAGCGTTAGGGTTAGGTTTTGTGTTAGGGTTAGGGTTAGGGTTAGGGATAGGGGTAGGGTTTGGGTTTGGGTTAGGTTTAGGTTTAGGGTTAGGGTTTCATTTGGTTAGGGTTAGGGTTAGGGTTTGGTTAGGTTTAGGGTTAGGTTTAGGGTTAGGGTTTGGGTTTGGTTATTGTTAGGTTTAGGGTTAGTTTAGGGTTTGGTTTTGCGTTAGGTTTAGGTTTAGGGTTAGGGTTTCATTTGGGTACGGGTTAGGGTTAGGGTTAGGTTTTGGGTTAGGTTTACAGTTAGGGTTAGGATTAGTGTTTGGGTTTGGGTTAGGGTTAGGTTTAGGGTTAGGTTTAGGGTTTGTGTTTGGGTTAGGGTTAGGGTGAGGGTTAGGTTTAGGTTTAGCGTTAGGGTTAGGGTTAGGGTTTGGGTTAGGGTTAGCTTTACAGGTAGGATTAGGGTTAGGGTTTGGGTTAGGGTTACGCTTAGGTTTAGGGTTAATATTAGGATGAGAGTCAGGGTTAGGATTAGGGTTAGGGTTAGGGTTTGGGTTAGATTTAGCGTTGGGGTTAGGGTTTGGGTTAGGAATAGGTTTAGGGTTAGTGTTAGGGTTAGGGTTAGGGTTATGGTTTTCTGTTTGGTTTAGGGTTCGGTTTAGGGTTAGGGTAAAGTTTAGGTTTAGGGTTAGGGTTAGGGTTTGTGTTTGGGTTAGGTTAAGGTTTAGGGTTAGGGTTAGGGTTAGTGTTAGTGTTAGATTTTGGGTTTGAGTTAGGGTTAGGGGTAGGGTTAGGATTAGTGTTAGGCTTTGTTTTAGCGTTAGGGTTAGGTTTTGGGTTAGGGTTAGGATTAGGGTTAGATTTAGGGTTTGGGTTTGGGTTAGGTTTAGGATTAGGGTTAGGGTTTCATTTGGGTTAGGATTAGGGTTAGGTTTAGGATTTGGGTTAGGTTTAGGGTTAGGGTTTGGGTTTGGGTTAGGGTTAAGTATAGGGTTAGGTTTAGGGTTTGGGTTTGGGTTAGGTTTAGGTTTAGGTTTAGGGTTTCATTTGGTTTAGGGATAGGGCTTTGGTTAGGGTTTGGGTTAGGTTTAGGTTTAGGTTTAGGGTTAGGGTTAGGGTTAGGGTTTGGGTTAGGGTTAGTGTTAGGGTTAGGTTTAGGGTTAGGGTTAGGGTTAGGGTTAGGGTTTGGGTTTGGGTTAGGGTTAGGGTTAGGGTTAGGGTTAGGGTTAGGGTTAGGGTTAATGTTAGGATTAGGCTTAGTGTTACGGTTAGGGTTAAGGATGGGTTAGGGTCAGGGTTAGGGTTAGAATTAGGGTTAGGGTTAGGGTTTGGTTTAGGATTTGGTTTAGGGTTAGCTTTACAGTTAGGATTAGCGTTAGGGTTTGGGTTATGGTTACGCTTAGGGTTAGGGTTAACGTTAGGATGAGAGTCAGCGTTAGGGTTAGGGTTAGGGTTAGGGTTTGGGTTAGGTTTAACGTTAGGGTTAGGGTTTGTGTTAGGAATAGGTTTAGGGTTAGGGTTAGGGTTAAGGTTAGGGTTAGGATTAGGGTTTGGGTTTGTGTTAGGTTTAGGGTTAGGGTTAGGGTAAAGTTTAGGTTTAGGGTTAGGGTTAGGGTTTGTGTTTGGGTTAGGTTAAGGTTTAGGTTTAGGGTTAGTATTAGTGTTAGAGTTTGGGTTTGTGTTAGGGTTAGGGTTAGGTTTAGGATTAGTGTTAGGGTTTGTTTTAGCGTTAGGGTTAGGTTTTGGGTTAGGGTTAGGGTTAGGGTTAGGGTTAGGGTTAGGGTTAGGGTTAGGGTTAGGTGTAGGGTTTGGGTTTGGGTTAGGTTTAGGTTTAGTGTTAGGGTTTCATTTGGTTTAGGGTTAGGGTTAGGGTTAGGGTTTGGGTTAGGTTTAGGGTTAGATTTAGGGTTTGTGTTAGGGTTAGGTTAAGTGTTAGGGTTAGGGTTAGTGTTAGTGTTAGAGATTGCGTTTGGGTTAGGGTTAGGGGTAGGGTTAGGATTAGTGTTAGGGTTTGTTTTAGCGTTGGGGTTAGGTTTTGTGTTAGGGTTAGGGTTAGGGTTAGGGTTAGGGGTAGGGTTTGGGTTTGGGTTAGGTTTAGTTTTAGGGTTAGGGTTTCATTTGGTTAGGGTTAGGGTTAGGGTTTGGTTAGGTTTAGGGTTAGGTTTAGGGTTAGGGTTTGGGTTTGGTTATTGTTAGGTTTAGGGTTAGGTTTAGGGTTTGGTTTTGGGTTAGGTTTAGGTTTAGGGTTAGGGTTTCATTTGGGTACGGGTTAGGGTTAGGGTTAGGGTTTGGGTTAGGTTTACGGTTAGTGTTAGGATTAGTGTTTGGGTTTGGGTTAGGGTTAGGTTTAGGGTTTGGGTTTGGGTTAGGGTTAGGGTTAGGGTTAGGTTTAGGTTTAGGGTTAGGGTTAGGGTTTGGGTTAGGGTTAGTGTTAGGGTTAGGTTTAGGGTTAGGGTTAGGGTTAGGGTTAGTGTTAGGTTTTGGGTTTGTGTTAGGGTAAGGGATCGGGTTAGGGTTAGTGTTAGTGTTAGGGTTTGGGTATGGGTTAAGGTTAGATTTAGAGTTAGGGTTAGGGTTATGGTTAGGGTTTGTGTTACGGTTAGGGTTAGGGTTAGGGTTATGGTTTGGGTTAGGGGTACGGTTAGGGTTAAGTTTAGAGTTTGGGTTATGGTTAGGGTTAGAGTTAAGGTTACGGTTAGGGTTAGGGTTAATGTTACGATTAGGGTTAGGGTTAGGGTTAGGGTTAGGGTTAGGGTTTGGTTTAGGGTTAGGGTTAGGTTTAGGATTAGGGTTAAGGTTAGGGTTACGGTTAGGTTTAGGGTTAGCGTTAGGGTTTGGGTTAGTATTTGGTTTAGGGTTAGCGTTATACTTAGTATTAGTGTTAGGGTTTGGGTTAGGGTTAATATTAGGTTTTGGGTTAATGTTAGGATTAGGGTTAAGGTTAGGGTTAGGGTTAGGGTTAAGGTTAGGCTTTGGCTTTGGGTTAGGGTTAGGGTTTGTGTTAGGGTTAGTTTTAGGGTTAGGTTTAGGCTTTGTGTTTGGGTTAGGTTTAGGATTAGGGTTAGGTTTAGGCTTTGGGTTTGGGTTAGGTTTAGGGTTAGGGTTAGTGTTTGTGTTTGGGTTAGGTTTAGGGTTAGGGTTAAGGTTAGGGTTAGGGTTAATGTTAGGATTAGAGTTAGGGTTAGGGTTAGGGGTAAGGATGGGATAGGGTTAGGGTTAGGATTAGGGTTAGGGTTAGGTTTAGGGTTAGGTTTATGATTTGTTTTAGGTTTAGCTTTACAGGTAGGATTAGGGTTAGGGTTTGGGTTAGGGTTACGCTTAGTGTTAGGGTTAATGTTAGGATGAGAGTCAGGGTTAGGGTTAGGGTTAGGGTTAGGGTTAGGGTTAAAGTTAGGCTTTTGGTTTGGGTTAGGGTTAGGGTTTGTGTTAGAGTTAGTTTAGGGTTAGGTTTAGGCTTTGGGTTTGGGTTAGGTTTAGGGTTAGCGTTAGGGTTAGGCTTTGGGGTTGGGTTAGGTTTAGGGTTAGGGTTAGGGTTTGGGTTGGGGTTAGGTTTAGGGTTAGGGTTAGGGTTAGGGTTAGTGTTAATGTTAGGATTAGGCTTAGGGTTACGGTTAGGGTTAAGGATGGGTTAGGGTCAGGGTTAGGGTTAGAATTAGGTTTAGAGTTAGGGTTAGGGTTTGGTTTAGGATTTGGTTTAGGGTTAGCTTTACAGTTAGGATTAGGGTTAGGGTTTGGGTTATGGTTACGCTTAGGGTTAGGGTTAACGTTAGGATGAGAGTCTGCGTTAGGGTTAGGGTTAGGGTTAGGGTTAAGGTTAGGGTTAGGGGTAGCGTTTGGGGTTGGGTTAGGTTTAGGGTTAGGGTTAGGGTAAAGTTTAGGTTTAGGGTTAGGGTTAGGGTTTGTGTTTGGGTTAGGTTAAGGTTTAGGTTTAGGGTTAGTATTAGTGTTAGAGTTTGGGTTTGTGTTAGGGTTAGGGTTAGGTTTAGGATTAGTGTTAGGGTTTGTTTTAGCGTTAGGGTTAGGTTTTGGGTTAGGGTTAGGGTTAGGGTTAGGGTTAGGTGTAGGGTTTGGGTTTGGGTTAGGTTTAGGTTTAGTGTTAGGGTTTCATTTGGTTTAGTGTTAGGGTTAGGGTTAGGGTTTGGGTTAGGTTTAGGGTTAGGGTTAAGGTTAGGGTTTGGGTTTGGGTTAGGGTTAGGTTTAGGGTTAGGTTTAGGGTTAGGGTTAGGGTTGCATTTGGGTTAGGGTCATTGTTAGGGTTATTGTTTTGGTTAGATTTAGGGTTAGGGTTTAGATTTAGGTTTTGGGTTTGGGTTAGGTTTAGGTTTAGGGTTAGGTTTTAATTTAGGTTAGGGTTAGGGTTAGGGTTATGGTTTGGGTTAGGTTTAGGGTTAGGATTAGTGTTAGGGTTAGGGTTAGGGTTTGCGTTAGTTTTAGGGTTAGGGTTAGGCTTAGGGTTTGGTTTTGGGTTAGGTTTAGGTTGAGGGTTAGGCTTTCATTTGGGTAAGGGTTAGGGTTAGGGTTTGGGATAGGTTTAGGGTTACCGTTAGCGTTAGTGTTCGGTTTCGCTTAGGGTTAGGTTTAGGGTTTCGCTTTCGCTTAGGGTTAGGGTTAGGGTTAGGTTTGGGTTTAGGGTTAGGTTTATGGTTAGGATTTGGGTTAGGGTTAGTGTTAGGGTTAGGTTTAGGTTTAGGGTTTCATTTGGGTTAGGGTTAGGGTTAGTGTCAGGGTTTGGGTTAGGTTTAGTGTTAGGGTTAGGGTTAGTGTTAGGGTTAGGGTTTGGATTAGGTTTAGGGTTAGGGTTAGGGTTTCATTTGGGTTAGGGTTAGGGTTAGGGTTAGGGTTTGGGTTAGGTTAAGGTTAGGGTTAGGTTTAGGGTTAGGGTTAGGGTTAGGGTTTGGTTTTGGGTTTGGGTTAGGGTCAGGGATAGGGTTAGGGTTAGTGTTAGTGTTAGGGTTTGGGTATGGGTTAAGGTTAGAGTTAGAGTTAGGATTAGGTTTATGGTTAGGCTTTGTGTTAGAGTTAGGTTTAGGGTTAGGGTTAGGGTTAGGGTTTGGGTTAGGGGTAGGGTTATGGTTAAGTTTAGGGTTTGAGTTATGGTTAGGGTTAGGGTTAATGTTACTATTAGGGTTAGGGTTAGGGTTAGGGTTTGGTTTAGGTTTAGGGTTAGGTTTAGCATTAGGTTTAAGTTTAGGGTTACGATTAGGATTAGGGTTAGCGTTAGGGTTTGGGTTAGGATTTGGTTTAGGGGTAGCGTTATACTTAGTATTAGTGGTAGGGTTTGGGTTAGGGTTAATGTTAGGGTTTGGGTTAATGTTAGGATTAGCGTTAGGGTTAGGGTTAGGGTTAGTGTTAGGGTTAGGGTTAAGGTTAGGCTTTGGGTTTGGGTTAGGGTTAGGGCTTGTTTTAGGGTTAGGTTTAGGGTTTGGTTTAGGCTTTCGGTTTGGGTTAGGTTTAGGGTTAGGGTTAGGGTTAGTCTTTGGATTTGGGTTAGGTTTAGGGTTAGGGTTAGGGTTAGTCTTTGGGTTAGGGTTAAGGTTTGGGTTAGGTTAAGGTTAGGGTTAGGTTTAGGGTTAGGGTTAGGGTTAGGGTTTGGTTTTGGGTTTGGGTTAGGGTCAGGGATAGGGTTAGGGTTAGTGTTAGTGTTAGGGTTTGGGTATGGGTTAAGGTTAGAGTTAGAGTTAGGGTTAGGGTTATGGTTAGGCTTTGTGTTAGAGTTAGGTTTAGGGTTAGGGTTAGGGTTAGGGTTTGGGTTAGGGGTAGGGTTATGGTTTAGTTTAGGGTTTGAGTTATGGTTAGGGTTAGGGTTAATGTTACTATTAGGGTTAGGGTTAGGGTTAGGGTTTGGTTTAGGGTTAGGGTTAGGTTTAGCATTAGGATTAAGTTTAGGGTTAGGATTAGGATTAGGGTTAGGGTTAGGGTTTGGGTTAGTATTTGGTTTAGGGTTAGCGTTATACTTAGTATTAGTGTTAGGGTTTGGGTTAGGGTTAATGTTAGGGTTTGGGTTAATGTTAGGATTAGCGTTAGGGTTAGGGTTAGGGTTAGTGTTAGGGTTAGGGTTAAGGTTAGGCTTTGGGTTTGGGTTAGGGTTAGGGCTTGTTTTAGGGTTAGGTTTAGGGTTTGGTTTAGGCTTTCGGTTTGGGTTAGGTTTTTGGGTTAGGGTTAGGGTTAGTCTTTGGGTTTGGGTTAGGTTTAGGGTTAGGGTTAGGGTTTGGGTTTGGGGTTGGTTTAGGTTTAGGGTGAGGGTTAGGGTTGGGGTTAGGGTTTATGTTAGCATTAGGCTTAGGGTTAGGGGTAGGGTTAAACATGGGTTAGGGTTAGGGTTAGGAATAGGGTTAGGGTTAAGTTTAGGGTTAGGTTTAGGATTTGGTTTAGGGTTAGCTTTACAGGTAGGATTAGGGTTCGGGTTTGGGTTAGGGTTACGCTTAGGTTTAGGGTTAATATTAGGATGAGAGTCAGGGTTAAGATTAGGGTTAGGGTTAGGGTTTGGGTTAGATTTAGCGTTGGGGTTAGGGTTTGGGTTAGGAATAGGTTTAGAGTTAGTGTTAGGGTTAGGGTTAGGGTTATGGTTTTTTGTTTGGTTTATGGTTAGGTTTAGGTTTAGGGTAAAGTTTAGGTTTAGGGTTAGGGTTAAGGTTTGTGTTTGGGTTAGGTTAAGGTTTAGGGTTAGGGTTAGTGTTAGTGTTAGAGTTTGAGTTTGAGTTAGGGTTAGGGGTAGGGTTAGGATTAGTGTTAGGATTTGTTTTAGCGTTAGGGTTAGGTTTTGGGTTAGGGTTAGGGTTAGGATTAGTTTTAGATTTAGGGTTTGGGTTTGGGTTAGGTTTAGGTTTAGGGTTAGGGTTTCATTTGGGTTAGGATTAGGGTTAGGTTTAGGATTTGGGTTAGGTTTAGAGTTAGGGTTTGGGTTTGGGTTAGGGTTAGGTTTAGGGTTAGGTTTAGGGTTTGGGTTTGGGTTAGGTTTAGGTTTAGGTTTAGGGTTTCATTTGGTTTAGGGTTAGGGCTTTGGTTAGGGTTTGGGTTAGGTTTAGGTTTAGGTTTAGGGTTAGGGTTAGGGTTAGGGTTTGGGTTAGGGTTAGTGTTAGGGTTAGGTTTAGGGTTAGGGTTAGGGTTAGGGTTAGGGTTAGGGTTTGGGTGTGGGTTAGGGTTAGGGTTAGGGTTATGGTAAGCGTTACGGTTAGTGTTAGGGAATGGTTTAGGGTTACTGTTATGTTTTTCGTTAGGGTTAGTGTTAGGGGTTAGGGTTAGGGTTAGGGTTGGGTTTGGGTTAGGGTTAGGTTTAGTGTTAGATTTAGTATTAGTTTTAGTTTTAGGGTTAGGAATAGGGTTAGGGTTAGTGTTTGGGTTAGGTTTAGGGTTAGGCTTAGTATTTGGTTTAAGGTAAGGGTAATAGTTAAGATTAGGGTTAGGGTTCGGGTTAGCGATAGGGTTAGGGTTGATGTTAGGATTAGGGTTAGGGTTAGGGTTAGGGTTAGGGTAAGTGTTTGGGTTAGGCTTAGGTTTAGGTTTAGGGTTAGGGTTAGGGTTTGGGTTCGGCTTAGGGTTAGGGTTAGGATTAGGGTAAGGGTTAGGAATTGGGTTAGGGTTAGCGTTAGGATTAGAGTTAGGGTTAGGGTTTGGTTTTGATTTAGGATTTGGTTTAGGGTTAAGTTTAGGGTTTGGGTTTGGGTTAGGGTTAGGGTTAGGTTTAGGTTTAGGGTTAGGGTTAGGGTTAGGTTTAGGGTTAGGTTTAGGGTTTGGATTGGGTTAGGTTTAGGGTTAAGATTAGGGTTACGGTTAGCTTTTCGGTTAGTGTTAGGGTTAGGATTTCGGTTTGGGTTAGGTTTAGCGTTTCGTTTATGGTTATGGTTAGGGTAAGGTTTAGGGTTTCGGTTTGGGCTAGCGTTAGGTTTAGTGTTAGATTTAGTATTAGGGTTAGGGTTATGGTTAAGGTTAGGATTTGGGTTAGGTTTAGGTTTTGGTTTAGGGTTAGGTTTACAATTAGGGTTAGGGTCAGGATTAGGGTTACGGTTAGCGTTTCGGTTAGGGTTAGAGTTAGGTTTAGGGTTTGGGTTTGGGTTAGGGTTAGGTTTAGTGTTAGATTTAGTATTAGGGTTAGGGTCAGGGTTAGGTTTAGGGTTAAGGTTTGGGTTAGGGTTAGGGTTAGGGTTGGGGTTATAGTTAGGATTAGGGTTATTTTTCGGGTTAGGGTTAAGGTTAGGGTTAGAGTTAATGTTGGGATTAGGTTTAGGGTTAGGGTTATGGTTAAGGTTTGGATTAGGGTTAGGGATAGGGTGAGAGTTTGGGTTAGGGTTAGGGTAACGGTTTGGTTGAGGGTTAGGGTTAGGGTTATTGTTTTTGTTAGGTTTAGGGTTAGGGTTAGGGTTTGGGATAGGGTTAGGGTTAGGGTTAGGGTTTGGGTTAGGTTTGGGGTAAGGGTGAGGGGGAGGGTTTGGGTTTGTGTTAGGGTTAGTGTTAGGGGTAGGGTTTGTGTTAGGTTTAGTGTTAGGGTTTGGGTTGTGGTTATGCTTTTGTTTTGGTTTAGGGTTAGGGTTAGGGTTATGGTTAGGGTTAGGGTTAGGGTTTGTGTTAGGGTTAGGGTTAGGCTTAGGGTTAATATTCGGATTAGGGTTAGGGTTAGGGTTAGGGTTTGTGTTAGGGTTAGGGTTAGGGTTAGGGTTAATGTTAGGATTAGGGTTAGGGTTAGGGTTAGGGTTAAGGATGGGTTAGGGTTAGGGTTAGGGTTAGGTTGAGGATTTGGTTTAGGGTTAGCTTTACAGTTAAGATTAGGGTTAGGGTTTGGGTTAGCGTTATGCTTAGGGTTAGGGTTAATGTTAGGATGAAAGTCAGGGTTAGGGTTAGGGTTAGGGTTAGGGTTTTGGTTAGGATTAGGGTTAGATTTAGGGTTTGCGTTAGGGTTAGGTTAAGTGTTAGGGTTAGGGTTAAGGTTAGTGTTAGAGATTGGGTTTGGGTTAGGGTTAGGGGTAGGGTTAGGATTAGTGTTAGGGTTTGTTTTAGCGTTAGGGTTAGGTTTTGTGTTAGGGTTAGGGTTAGGGTTAGGTTTAGGTTTAGGGTTTGGGTTTGGGTTAGGGTTAGGTTTAGTGTTAGATTTAGTATTAGGGTTAGGGTCAGGGTTAGGTTTAGGGTTAAGGTTTGGGTTAGGGTTAGGGTTAGGGTTGGGGTTATAGTTAGGATTAGGGTTATTTTTCGGGTTAGGGTTAAGGTTAGGGTTAGTGTTAATGTTGGGATTAGGTTTAGGGTTAGGGTTATGGTTAAGGTTTGGATTAGGGTTAGGGATAGGGTGAGAGTTTGGGTTAGGGTTAGGGTAACGGATTGGGTGAGGATTAGGGTTACGGTTATGGTTTGGGTAATGGTAAGGTTTAGGTTTAGGTTTTGGGTTAGGGTTAGGGTTATAGTAAGGATTAGGGTTAGGGTTTGGGTTAGAGTTAGGGTTAGGGTTAATGTTAGGATTACGGTTAGGGTTAAGGTTATGGTTAATGTTTAGGTTAGGGTTACGGATAATGTGATGGTTAGGGTTATGGTTAGGGTTAGGGTTTGGGTTGGGGGTAGGGTCAGGGTAACGGTTTGGGTTGGGGTTAGTGTTAGGGTTAGTGTTAGGGTCAGGGTTAGGGATAGGGATTGGGTATGGGTTAGGGTTAGTGTTAGGGTTAGGGTTTGGGTTAGGGTTAGGGTTAGGATTTGGGTTAGTGTTAGGCTTATAGCTAGGATTAGGGTTAGGGTTTGATTTACGGTTAGAGTTAGGAATAGGTTTAGGGTTTAGGTTAATGTTAGGGTTAGGGTTAGGGTTTGGGTTAGGGTTAGGGTTAGGCTTAAAGTTAGGGTTAGGTTTAGGGTTTGGGTTTGGTTTAGGGTTAGTTTTGGGGTTAGGCTTTGGTTTTGGGTTAGGGTTAGGGTTTGGTTTAGGGTTAGGGTTAGGGTTATTGCTTTTGTTAGGTTTAGGGTTAGGGTTAGGGTTTGGGATAGGGTTAGGGTTAGGGTTAGGTTTTGGGTTAGGATTAGGGTAAGGGTTAGGGTGAGGGTTTGGTTTTGTGTTAGGGTTAGTGTTAGGGTTAGGGTTTGTGTTAGGTTTAGTGTTAGGGTTTGGGTTATGGTTATGCTTTTGTTTTGGTTTAGGGTTAGGGTTAGGGTTATGGTTAGGGTTAGGGTTAGGGTTTGTGTTAGGGTTAGGGTTAGGGTTAGGGTTAATGTTAGGATTAGGGTTAGGGTTAGGGTTAGGGTTTGTGTTAGGGTTAGGGTTAGGGTTAGGGTTAATGTTAGGATTAGGGTTAGGGTTAGGGTTAGGGTTAAGGATGGGTTAGGGTTAGGGTTAGGGTTAGGTTGAGGATTTGGTTTAGGGTTAGCTTTACAGTTAAGATTAGGGTTAGGGTTTGGGTTAGCGTTATGCTTAGGGTTAGGGTTAATGTTAGGATGAGAGTCAGGGTTAGGGTTAGGGTTAGGGTTAGGGTTTGGGTTAGGATTAGGGTAAGATTTAGGGTTTGTGTTAGGGTTAGGTTAAGTGTTAGGGTTAGGGTTAGTGTTAGTGTTAGAGATTGGGTTTGGTTTAGGGTTAGGGGTAGGGTTAGGATTAGTGTTAGGGTTTGTTTTAGCGTTAGGGTTAGGTTTTGTGTTAGGGTTAGGGTTAGGGTTAGGGTTAGGGGTAGGATTTGAGTTTGGGTTAGGTTTAGGTTTAGGGTTAGGGTTTCATTTGGTTAGGGTTAGGGTTAGGGTTTGGTTAGGATTAGGGTTAGGTTTAGGGTTAGGGTTTGGGTTTGGTTATTTTTAGGTTTAGGGTTAGGTTTAGGGTTTGGTTTTGGGTTAGGTTTAGGTTTAGGGTTAGGGTTTCATTTGGGTACGGGTTAGGGTTAGGGTTAGGGTTTGGGTTAGGTTTACGGTTAGGGTTAGGATTAGTGTTTGGGTTTGGGTTAGGGTTAGGTTTAGGGTTAGGGTTAGGGTTTGGGTTTGGGGTTAGTTTAGGTTTAGGGTGAGGGTTAGGGTTGGGGTTAGGGTTAATGTTAGCATTAGGGTTAGGGTTAGGGGTAGGGTTAAACATGGGTTAGGGTTAGGGTTAGGAATAGGGTTAGGGTTAAGTTTAGGGTTAGGTTTAGGATTTGGTTTAGGGTTAGCTTTACAGGTAGGATTAGGGTTAGGGTTTGGGTTAGGGTTACGCTTAGGTTTAGGGTTAATATTAGGATGAGAGTCAGGGTTAGGATTAGGGTTAGGGTTAGGGTTTGGGTTAGATTTAGCGTTGGGGTTAGGGTTTGGGTTAGGAATAGGTTTAGGGTAAGTGTTAGGGTTAGGGTTAGGGGTATGGTTTTTTGTTTGGTTTAGGGTTAGGTTTAGGGTTAGGGTAAAGTTTAGGTTTAGGGTTAGGGTTAGGGTGTGTGTTTGGGTTAGGTTAAGGTTTAGGGTTAGGGTTAGTGTTAGTGTTAGAGTTTGGGTTTGAGTTAGGGTTAGGGGTAGGGTTAGGATTAGTGTTAGGATTTGTTTTAGCGTTAGGGTTAGGTTTTGGGTTAGTGTTAGGGTTAGGATTAGGGTTAGATTTAGGGTTTGGGTTTGGGTTAGGTTTAGGTTTAGGGTTAGGGTTTCATTTGCGTTAGGATTAGGGTTAGGTTTAGGATTTGGGTTAGGTTTAGGGTTGGGGTTTGGGTTTGGGTTAGGGTTAGGTTTAGGGTTAGGTTTAGGGTTTGGGTTTGGGTTAGGTTTAGGTTTAGGTTTAGGGTTTCATTTGGTTTAGGGTTAGGGCTTTGGTTAGGGTTTGGGTTAGGTTTAGGTTTAGGTTTAGGTTTAGGGTTAGGGTTAGGGTTAGGGTTTGGGTTAGATTTAGTGTTAGGGTTAGGTTTAGGGTTAGGGTTAGGGTTAGGGTTAGGGTTAGGGTTTGGGTTTGGGTTAGGGTTAGGGTTAGGGTTAGGGTTAGGGTTAGGGTTAGGGTTAGTGTTACGGTTAGTGTTAGGGAATGTTTTAGGGCTACTGTTATGTTTTTCGCTAGGGTTAGTGTTAGGGGTTAGGGTTAGGGTTAGGGTAGGGTTTGGGTTAGGGTTAGGTTTAGTGTTAGATTTAGTATTAGTTTTAGTGTTAGGGTTAGGAATAGGGTTAGGGTTAGTGTTTGGGTTAGGTTTAGGTTTAGGCTTAGTATTTGGTTTAAGGTTAGGGTTATAGTTAGGATTAGGGTTAGGGTTTCGGTTAGCGATAGGGTTAGGGTTAATGTTAGGATTAGGGTTAGGGTTAGGGTTAGGGTTAGGGTAAGTGTTTGGGTTAGGGTTAGGTTTAGGTTTAGGGTTAGGGTTAGGGTTTGGGTTCGGCTTGGGTTAGGGTTAGGATTAGGGTAAGGGTTAGGAATTGGATTAGGGTTAGCGTTAGGGTTAGAGTTAGGTTTAGGGTTTGGTTTTGGGTTAGGATTTGATTTAGGGTTAGGTTTAGGGTTTGGGTTTGGGTTAGGGTTAGGGTTAGGGTTAGGTTTAGGTTTAGGGTTAGGGTTAGGGTTAGGTTTAGGGTTACGTTTACGGTTTGGATTGGGTTAGGTTAAGTGTTACGATTAGCGGTACGGTTAGCTTTTCGGTTAGTGTTAGTGTTAGGGTTAGGGTTTGGGTTTGGGTTAGGTTTAGCGTTTCGGTTATGTTTATGGTTAGGGTTAGGTTTAGGGTTTCGGTTTGGGCTAGCGTTAGGTTTACTGTTAGATTTAGTATTAGGGTTATGGTTATGGTTAAGGTTAGGATTTGGGTTAGGTTTAGGGTTTCGTTTAGGGTTAGGTTTACAATTAGGGTTAGGGTTAGGATTAGGGTTACGGTTAGCGTTTCGGTTAGGGTTAGAGTTAGGTTTAGGGTTTGGGTTTGGGTTAGGGTTAGGTTTAGTGTTAGATTTAGTATTAGGGTTAGGGTCAGGGTTAGGTTTAGGGTTAAGGTTTGGGTTAGGGTTAGGGTTAGGGTTGGGGTTATAGTTAGGATTAGGGTTATTGTTCGGGTTAGGGTTAAGGTTAGGGTTAGGGTTAATGTTGGGATTAGGTTTAGGGTTAGGGTTATGGTTAAGGTTTGGATTAGGGTTAGGGATAGGGTGAGAGTTTGGGTTAGGGTTAGGGTAACGGTTTGGGTGAGGGTTAGGGTTAGGGTTAGGGTTTGGGTTATGGTAAGGTTTAGGTTTAGGTTTTGGGTTAGGGTTAGGGTTATAGTAAGGATTAGGGTTAGGGTTTGGGTTAGGGTTAATGTTAGGATTACGGTTAGGGTTAAGGTTATGGTTAATGTTTAGGTTAGGGTTACGGATAACGTGATGGTTAGGGTTATGGTTAGGGTTAGGGTTTGGGTTAGGGTTAGGGTTAGGGTAACGGTTTGGGTTGGGGTTAGTGTTAGGGTTAGTGTTAGGGTCAGGGTTAGGGATAGGGATTGGGTATGGGTTAGGGTTAGTGTTAGGGTTAGGGTTTGGGTTAGGGTTAGGGTTAGGATTTGGGTTAGTGTTAGGCTTATAGCTAGGATTAGGGTTAGGGTTTGATTTACGGTTAGAGTTAGGAATAGGTTTAGGGTTTAGGTTAATGTTAGGGTTGGGGTTAGGGTTTGGGTTAGGGTTAGGGTTAGGCTTAGGGTTGGGGTTAGGTTTAGGGTTTGGGTTTGGGTTAGGGTTAGTTTTGGGGTTAGGCTTTGGTTTTGGGTTAGGGTTAGGGTTTGGTTTAGGGTTAGGGTTAGGGTTATTGTTTTTGTTAGGTTTAGGGTTAGGGTTAGGGATTGGGATAGGTTTAGGGTTAGGGTTAGGGTTTGGGTTAGGTTTAGGGTAAGGGTTAGGGTGAGGGTTTGGTTTTGTGTTAGGGTTAGTGTTAGGGTTAGGGTTTGTGTTAGGTTTAGTGTTAGGGTTTGGGTTATGGTTATGCTTTTGTTTTGGTTTAGGGTTAGGGTTAGGGTTATGGTTAGGGTTAGGGTTAGGGTTTGTGTTAGGGTTAGGGTTAGGGTTAGGGTTAATGTTAGGATTAGGGTTAGGGTTAGGGTTAGGGTTTGTGTTAGGGTTAGGGTTAGGGTTAGGGTTAATGTTAGGATTAGGGTTAGGGTTAGGGTTAGGGTTAAGGATGGGTTAGGGTTAGGGTTAGGGTTAGGTTGAGGATTTGGTTTAGGGTTAGCTTTACAGTTAAGATTAGGGTTAGGGTTTGGGTTAGCGTTATGCTTAGGGTTAGGGTTAATGTTAGGATGAGAGTCAGGGTTAGGGTTAGGGTTAGGGTTAGGATTTGGGTTAGGATTAGGGTTAGATTTAGGGTTTGTGTTAGGGTTAGGTTAAGTGTTAGGGTTAGGGTTAGTGTTAGTATTAGAGATTGGGTTTGGGTTAGGGTTAGGGGTAGGGTTAGGATTAGTGTTAGGGTTTGTTTTAGCGTTAGGGTTAGGTTTTGTGTTAGGGTTAGGGTTAGGGTTAGGTTTAGGTTTAGCGTTAGGGTTAGGGTTAGGGTTTGGGTTAGGGTTAGTATTAGGGTTAGGTTTAGGGTTAGGGTTAGGGTTAGTGTTAGGTTTTGGGTTTGGGTTAGGGTAAGGGATCGGGTTAGGGTTAGTGTTAGTGTTAGGGTTTGGGTATGGGTTAAGGTTAGATTTAAGTTAGGGTTAGGGTTATGGTTAGGGTTTGTGTTAGGGTTAGGGTTAGGGTTAGGGTTATGGTTTGGGTTAGGGATACGGTTAGGGTTAAGTTTAGAGTTTGGGTTATGGTTAGGGTTAGAGTTAAGGTTACGGTTAGGGTTAGGGTTAATGTTACGATTAGGGTTAGGGTTAGGGTTAGAGTTTGGTTTAGGGTTAGGGTTAGGTTTAGGATTAGGGTTAAGGTTAGGGTTACGGTTAGGTTTAGGGTTAGGGTTAGGTTTTGGGTTAGTATTTGGTTTAGGGTTAGCGTTATACTTAGTATTAGTGTTAGGGTTTGGGTTAGGGTTAATGTTAGGTTTTGGGTTAATGTTAGGATTAGGGTTAAGGTTAGGGTTAGGGTTAGGGTTAAGGTTAGGCTTTGGGTTTGGGTTAGGGTTAGGGTTTGTGTTAGGGTTAGGTTTAGGGTTAGGTTTAGACTTTGTGTTTGGTTTAGGTTTAGGATTAGGGTTAGGGTTAGGCTTTGGGTTTGGGTTAGGTTTAGGGTTAGGGTTAGTGTTTGTGTTTGGGTTAGGTTTAGGGTTAGGGTTAAGGTTAGGGTTGGGTTAATGTTAGGATTAGGGTTAGGGTTAGGGTTAGGGTTAAGGATGGGATAGGGTTAGGGTTAGGGTTAGGGTTTGGTTTAGGGTTAGGGTTAGGTTTAGGATTTGTTTTAGGTTTAGCTTTACAGGTAGGATTAGGGTTAGGGTTTGGGTTAGGGTTACGCTTAGTGTTAGGGTTAATGTTAGGATGAGAGTCAGGGTTAGGGTTAGGGTTAGGGTTAAGGTTAGGCTTTTGGTTTGGGTTAGGGTTAGGGTTTGTGTTAGAGTTAGTTTTAGGGTTAGGTTTAGGCTTTGGGTTTGGGTTAGGTTTAGGGTTAGCGTTAGGGTTTGGCTTTGGGGTTGGGTTAGGTTTAGGGTTAGGGGTAGGGTTTGGGTTTGGGTTAGGTTTAGGGTTAGGGTTAGGGTTAGGGTTAGGGTTAATGTTAGGATTAGGCTTAGGGTTACGGTTAGGGTTAAGGATGGGTTAGGGTCAGGGTTAGGGTTAGAATTAGGGTTAGGGTTAGGGTTTGGTTTAGGATTTGGTTTAGGGTTAGCTTTACAGTTAGGATTAGCGTTAGGGTTTGGGTTATGGTTACGCTTAGGGTTAGGGTTAACGTTAGGATGAGAGTCAGCGTTAGGGTTAGGGTTAGGGTTAGGGTTTGGGTTAGGTTTAGCGTTAGGGTTAGGGTTTGTGTTAGGGATAGGTTTAGGGTTAGGGTTAGGGTTAAGGTTTAGGGTTAGGGTTAGGGTTTGGGTTTGGGTTAGGTTTAGGGTTAGGGTTAGGGTAAAGTTTAGGTTTAGGCTTAGGGTTAGGGTTTGTGTTTGGGTTAGGTTAAGGTTTAGGTTTAGGGTTAGTATTAGTGTTAGAGTTTGCGTTTGTGTTAGGGTTAGGGTTAGGTTTAGGATTAGTGTTAGGGTTTGTTTTAGGGTTAGGGTTAGGTTTTGGGTTAGGGTTAGGGTTAGGGTTAGGGTTAGGG
The DNA here is from genome assembly GCA_035773235.1 of Eospalax fontanierii. NCBI lineage: Eukaryota > Metazoa > Chordata > Mammalia > Rodentia > Spalacidae > Eospalax > Eospalax fontanierii. The sequence continues at coordinate 728,338 of JAJHUQ010000044.1, read as the reverse complement.
TTCGGTGTAGGGTTTGGGTTTGGGTTAGGTTTAGGTTTAGTGTTAGGGTTTCATTTGGTTTAGGGTTAGGGTTAGGGTTAGGGTTTGGGTTAGGTTTAGGGTTAGATTTAGGGTTTGTGTTAGGGTTAGGTTAAGTGTTAGGGTTAGGGTTAGTGTTAGTGTTAGAGATTGGGTTTGGGTTAGGGTTAGGGGTAGGGTTAGGATTAGTGTTAGGGTTTGTTTTAGCATTAGGGTTAGGTTTTGTGTTAGGGTTAGGGTTAGGGTTAGGGTTAGGGGGAGGGTGTGGTTAGGTTTAGGGTTAGGTTTAGGGTTAGGGTTTGGGTTTGGTTATTGTTAGGTTTAGGGTTAGGTTTAGGGTTTGGTTTTGGGTTAGGTTTAGGTTTAGGGTTAGGGTTTCATTTGGGTACGGGTTAGGGTTAGGGTTAGGGTTTGGGTTAGGTTTACGGTTAGGGTTAGGATTAGTGTTTGGGTTTGGGTTAGGGTTAGGTTTAGGGTTTGGGTTTGGGTTAGGGTTAGGTTTAGGGTTAGGTTTAGGTTTAGTGTTAGGATTAGGGTTAGGGTTTGGGTTAGGGTTAGTGTTAGGGTTAGGTTTAGGGTTAGGGTTAGGGTTAGGGTTAGGGTTAGTGTTAGGTTTTGGGTTTGGGTTAGGGTAAGGGAGTGGGTTAGGGTTAGTGTTAGTGTTAGGGTTTGGGTATGGGTTAAGGTTAGATTTAGAGTTAGGGTTAGGGTTATGGTTAGGGTTTGTGTTAGGGTTAGGGTTAGGGTTATGGTTTGGGTTAGGGGTACGGTTAGGGTTAAGTTTACAGTTTGGGTTATGGTTAGGGTTAGAGTTAAGTTTACGGTTAGGGTTAGGGTTAATGTTACGATTAGGATTAGGGTTAGGGTTAGGGTTAGGGTTAGGGTTAGGGTTTGGTTTAGGGTTAGGGTTAGGTTTAGGATTAGGGTTAAGGTTAGGGTTACGGTTAGGTTTAGGGTTAGGGTTAGGGTTTGGGTTAGTATTTGGTTTAGGGTTAGCGTTATACTTAGTATTAATGTTAGGGTTTGGGTTAGGGTTAATGATAGGGTTTGGGATAATGTTAGGATAAGGATTAAGGATAGGGTTAGGGTTAGGGTTAAGGTTAGGCTTTGGCTTTGGGTTAGGGTTAGGGTTTGTGTTAGGGGTAGGTTTAGGGTTAGGTTTAGGCTTTGTGTTTGGGTTAGGTTTAGGATTAGGGTTAGGGTTAGGCTTTGGGTTTGGGTTAGGTTTAGGGTTAGGGTTAGTGTTTGTGTTTGGGTTAGGTTTAGGTTTAGGGTTAAGGTTAGGGTTAGGGTTAATGTTAGGATTAGAGTTAGGGTTAGGGTTAGGGTTAAGGATGGGATAGGGTTAGGGTTAGGATTAGGGTTAGGGTTAGGTTTAGGGTTAGGTTTAGGATTTGTTTTAGGTTTAGCTTTACAGGTAGGATTAGGGTTAGGTTTTGGGTTAGGGTTACGCTTAGTGTTAGGGTTAATGTTAGGATGAGAGTCAGGGTTAGGGTTAGGGTTAGGGTTAGGGTTAGGGTTAAAGTTAGGCTTTTGGTTTGGGTTAGGGTTAGGGTTTGTGTTAGAGTTAGGTTTAGGCTTTGGGTTTGGGTTAGGTTTAGGGTTAGCGTTAGGGTTAGGCTTTGGGGTTGGGTTAGGTTTAGGGTTAGGGTTAGGTTTTGGGTTTGGGTTAGGTTTAGGGTTAGGGTTAGGGTTAGGGTTAGGGTTAATGTTAGGATTAGGCTTAGGGTTACGGTTAGGGTTAAGAATGGGGTAGGGGTAGGGGTAGAGTTTGAATTAGGTTTAGGCTTAGGGGTAGGGTTTGGTTTAGGATTTGGTTTAGGGTTAGCTTTACAGTTAGGATTAGGGTTAGGGTTTGGGTTATGGTTACGCTTAGGGTTAGGGTTAACGTTAGGATGAGAGTCAGCGTTAGGGTTAGGGTTAGGGTTAGGGTTAGGGTTTGGGTTAGGTTTAGCGTTAGGGTTAGGGTTTGTGTTAGGGATAGGTTTAGGGTTAGGGTTAGGGTTAAGGTTAGGGTTAGGGTTAGGGTTTGGGTTTGGGTTAGGTTTAGGGTTAGGGTTAGGGTAAAGTTTAGGTTTAGGGTTAGGGTTAGGGTTTGTTTTTGGGTTAGCTTAAGGTTTAGGTTTAGGGTTAGTATTAGTGTTAGAGTTTGGGTTTGTGTTAGGGTTAGGGTTAGATTTAGGATTAGTGTTAGCGTTTGTTTTAGCGTTAGGGTTAGGTTTCGGGTTAGGGTTAGGGTTAGGGTTAGGGTTAGGGTTAGGTGTAGGGTTTGGGTTTGGGTTAGGTTTAGGTTTAGTGTTAGGGTTTCATTTGGTTTAGGGTTAGGGTTAGGGTTAGGGTTTGGGTTAGGTTTAGGGTTAGGGTTAAGGTTAGGGTTTGGGTTTGGGTTAGGGTTAGGTTTAGGGTTAGGTTTAGGGTTAGGGTTAGGGTTGCATTTGGGTTAGGGTTAGGGTTAGGGTTTGCGTTAGATTTAGGGTTAGGGTTAGGCTTAGGGTTTGGTTTTGGGTTAGGTTTAGGTTGAGGGTTAGGCTTTCATTTGGGTAAGGGTTAGGGTTAGGGTTAGGGTTTGGGTTAGGTTTAGGGTTAGGGTTAGGGTTAGTGTTCGGTTTTGGTTAGGGTTAGGTTTAGGGTTTCGCTTTGGGTTAGGGTTAGGGTTAGGGTTAGGTTTGGGTTTAGGGTTAGGGTTATGGTTAGGATTTGGGTTAGGGTTAGTGTTAGGGTTAGGTTTAGGTTTAGGGTTTCATTTGGGTTAGGGTTAGGGTTAGTGTCAGGGTTTGGGTTAGGTTTAGTGTTAGGGTTAGGGTTAGTGTTAGGGTTAGGATTTGGATTAGGTTTAGGGTTAGGGTTAGGGTTTCATTTGGGTTAGGGTTAGGGTTAGGGTTAGGGTTTGGGTTAGGTTAAGGTTAGGGTTAGGTTTAGGGTTAGGGTTAGGGTTACGGTTTGGTTTTGGATTTGGGTTAGGGTCAGGGATAGGGTTAGGGTTAGTGTTAGTGTTAGGGTTTGTGTATGTTTTAAGGTTAGAGTTAGAGTTAGGATTAGGGTTATGGTTAGGCTTTGTGTTAGAGTTAGGTTTAGGGTTAGGGTTAGGGTTAGGGTTTGGGTTAGGGGTAGGGTTATGGTTAAGTTTAGGGTTTGAGTTATGGTTAGGGTTAGGGTTAATGTTACTATTAGGGTTAGGGTTAGGGTTAGGGTTTGGTTTAGGGTTAGGGTTAGGTTTAGCATTAGGATTAAGTTTAGGGTTAGGATTAGGATTAGGGTTAGGGTTAGGGTTTGGGTTCGGATTTGGTTTAGGGTTAGCGTTATACTTAGTATTAGTGTTAGGGTTTGGTTTAGGGTTAATGTTAGGGTTTGGGTTAATGTTAGGATTAGCGTTAGGGTTAGGGTTAGGGTTAGTGTTAGGGTTAGGGTTAAGGTTAGGCTTTGGGCTTGGGTTAGGGTTAGGGCTTGTTTTAGGGTTAGGTTTAGGGTTTGGTTTAGGCTTTCGGTTTGGGTTAGGTTTAGGGTTAGGGTTAGGGTTAGTCTTTGGGTTTGGGTTAGGTTTAGGGTTAGGGTTAGGTTTTGGGTTTGGGGTTGGTTTAGGTTTAGGGTGAGGGTTAGGGTTGGGGTTAGGGTTAATGTTAGCATTAGGCTTAGGGTTAGGGGTAGGGTTAAACATGGGTTAGGGTTAGGGTTAGGAATAGGGTTAGGGTTAAGTTTAGGGTTAGGTTTAGGATTTGGTTTAGGGTTAGCTTTACAGGTAGGATTAGGGTTAGGGTTTGGGTTAGGGTTACGCTTAGGTTTAGGTTTAATATTAGGATAAGAGTCAGTGTTAGGATTAGGGTTAGGGTTAGGGTTTGGGTTAGATTTAGCGTTGGGGTTAGGGTTTGGGTTAGGAATAGGTTTAGGGTTAGTGTTAGGGTTAGGGTTAGGGTTATGGTTTTTTGTTTGTTTTAGGGTTAGGTTTAGGGTTAGGGTAAAATTTTAGATTTAGGGTTAGGGTTAGGGTTTGTGTTTGGGTTAGGTTAAGGTTTAGGGTTAGGGTTAGTGTTATTGTTAGAGTTTGAGTTTGAGTAAGGGTTAGGGTTAGTGTTAGGATTAGTGTTAGGATTTGTTTTAGCGTTAGGGTTAGGTTTTGGGTTAGGGTTAGGGTTAGGATTAGGGTTAGATTTAGGGTTTGGGTTTGGGTTAGGTTTAGGTTTAGGGTTAGGGTTTCATTTGGGTTAGGATTAGGGTTAGGTTTAGGATTTGGGTTAGGTTTAGAGTTAGGGTTTGGGTTTGGGTTAGGGTTAGGTTTAGGGTTAGGTTTAGGGTTTGGGTTTGGGTTAGGTTTAGGTTTAGGTTTAGGGTTTAATTTGGTTTAGGGTTAGGGCTTTGGTTAGGGTTTGGGTTAGGTTTAGGTTTAGGTTTAGGGTTAGGGTTAGGGTTAGGGTTTGGGTTTGAGTTAGTGTTAGGGTTAGGTTTAGGGTTAGGGTTTGGGTTAGGGTTAGGGTTAGGGTTTGGGTTTGGGTTAGGGTTAGGGTTAGGGTTAGGGTTAGGGTTAGGGTTACGGTTAGTGTTAGGGAATGGTTTAGGGTTACTGTTATGTTTTTCGTTAGGGTTAGTGTTAGGGGTTAGTGTTAGGGTTAGGGTTGGGTTTGGGTTAGGGTTAGGTTTAGTGTTAGATTTAGTATTAGTTTTAGTGTTAGGGTTAGGAATAGGGTTAGGGTTAGTGTTTGGGTTAGGTTTAGGGTTAGGCTTAGTATTTGGTTTAAGGTTAGGGTTATAGTTAGGATTAGGGTTAGGGTTTCGGTTAGGGATAGGGTTAGGGTTAATGTTAGGATTAGGGTTAGGGTTAGGGTTAGGGTTAGGGTAAGTGTTTGGGTTAGGGTTAGGTTTAGGTTTAGGGTTAGGGTTAGGGTTTGGGTTCGGCTTAGGGTTAGGGTTAGGATTAGAGTAAGGGTTAGGAATTGGGTTAGGGTTAGCGTTAGGATTAGAGTTAGGGTTAGGGTTTGGTTTTGGGTTAGGATTTGGTTTAGGGTTAGGTTTAGGGTTTGGGTTTGGGTTTGGGTTAGGGTTAGGGTTAGGTTTAGGTTTAGGGTTAGGGTTAGGGTTTGGATTGGGTTAGGTTTAGGGTTACGATTAGGGTTACGGTTAGCTTTTCGGTTAGTGTTAGTGTTAGGGTTAGGGTTTGGGTTTGGGTTAGATTTAGCGTTTCGGGTATGGTTATGGTTAGGGTTAGGTTTAGGGTTTCGGTTTGGGCTAGCGTTAGGTTTAGTGTTAGATTTAGTATTAGGGTTAGGGTTATGGTTAAGGTTAGGATTTGGGTTAGGTTTAGGGTTTGGTTTAGGGTTAGGTTTACAATTAGGGTTAGGGTTACGGTTAGCGTTTCGGTTAGGGTATGAGTTGGGTTTGGGGTTTGGGTTTGGGTTAGGGTTAGGTTTAGTGTTAGATTTAGTATTAGGGTTAGGGTCAGGGTTAGGTTTAGGGTTAAGGTTTGGGTTAGGGTTAGGGTTAGGGTTAGGGTTATAGTTAGGATTAGGGTTATTGTTCGGGTTAGGGTTAAGGTTAGGGTTAGGGTTAATGTTGGGATTAGGTTTAGGGTTAGGGTTATGGTTAAGGTTTGGATTAGGGTTAGGGATAGGGTGAGAGTTTGGGTTAGGGTTAGGGTAACGGTTTGGGTGAGGGTTAGGGTTAGGGTTAGGGTTTGGGTTATGGTAAGGGTTAGGTTTAGGTTTTGGGTTAGGGTTAGGGTTATAGTAAGGATTAGGGTTAGGGTTTGGGTTAGGGTTAGGGTTAGGGTTAGGGTTAATGTTAGGATTACGGTTAGGGTTAAGGTTATGGTTAATGTTTAGGTTAAAGTTACGGATAGGGTGATGGTTAGGGTTATGGTTAGGGTTAAGGTTTGGGCTAGGGTTAGTGTTAGGGTTAGTGTTAGGGTCAGGGTTAGGGATAGGGATTGGGTATGGGTTAGGGTTAGTGTTAGGGTTAGGGTTCGGGTTAGGGTTAGGGTTAGGATTTGGGTTAGTGTTAGGTTTATAGCTAGGATTAGGGTTAGGGTTTGATTTACGGTTAGGGTTAGGTATAGGTTTAGGGTTTAGGTTAGTGTTAGGGTTAGGGTTAGGGTTTGGGTTAGGTTAGGGTTAGGCTTAGGGTTAGGGTTAGGTTTAGGGTTTGGGTTTGGGTTAGGGTTAGTTTTGGGGTTAGGCTTTGGTTTTGGGTTAGGGTTAGTGTTTGGTTTAGGGTTAGGGTTCGTATTATTGTTTTTGTTAGGTTTAGGGTTAGGGTTAGGGTTTGGGATATTGTTAGGGTTAGGGTTAGGGTTTGGGTTAGGTTTAGGGTAAGGGTTAGGGTGAGGGTTTGGTTTTGTGTTAGGGTTAGGGTGAGGGTTAGGGTTTGTGTTAGGTTTATTGTTAGGGTTTGGGTTATGGTTATGCTTTTGGTTTGGTTTAGGGTTATGGTTAGGGTTAGGGTTAGGGTTTGTGTTAGGGTTAGGGTTAGAGTTAGGGTTAGGGTTAATGTTAGGATTAGGGTTAGGGTTAGGGTTAAAATGGGTTAGGGTTAGGGTTAGGGTTAGGATTAATGTTAGGGTTAGGGTTAGGTTTAGGTTGAGGATTTGGTTTAGGGTTAGCATTACAGTTAAGATTAGGGTTAGGGTTTGGGTTAGCGTTATGCTTAGGGTTAGGGTTAATGTTAGGATGAGAGTCAGGGTTAGGGTTAGGGTTAGGGTTAGGGTTTGGGTTAGGTTTAGCGTTAGGGTTAGGGTTTGGGTTAGGGATAGGTTTAGGGTTAGGGTTAGGGTAAAGTTTAGGTTTAGGGTTAGAGTTAGGGTTTGTGTTAGGGTTAGCTTAAGGGTTAGGGTTAGGATTAGTGTTAGTGTTAGAGTTTGGGTTGGGGTTAGGGTTAGGGGTAGGGTTAGGATTAGTGTTAGGGTTTGTTTTAGCGTTAGGGTTAGGTTTTGGGTTTGGGTTAGGGTTAGGGTTATGGTAAGGGTTAGGGTTAAAGTTTGGGTTTGGGTTAGGTTTAGGTTTAGGGTTAGGGTTTCATTTGGGTTAGGGTTAGGGTTAGGGTTAGGGTTTGGGTTAGGTTTAGGGTTAGGGTTTAATTTGGGTTAGGGTTAGGGGTAGGGTTTGGGTTAGGTTTAGGGTTAGGGTTAGGGTTACGGTTAGGGTTAGGGTTTGCGTTAGCTTTACGGTTAGGGTTTCATTTGGGTTAGGATTAGGGTTAGGGTTTGGGTTAGGTTTAGGGTTAGGTTTAGGGTTAGGTTTAGGGTTTGGGTTTGGGTTAGGGTTAGGGTTAGGGTTAGGTTTAGGTTTAGTGTTACGGTTACGGTTAGGGTTTAGGTTAGGGTTAGTGTTAGGGTTAGGTTTAGGGTTAGGGTTAGTGTTAAGTTTTAGGTTTGGGTTAGGGTAAAGAATAGGTTTAGGTTTAGTGTTCATGTTAGGGTTGGGGTATGGGTTAAGGTTAGAGTTAGAGTTAGGGTTAGGGTTATGGTTAGGGTTTGTGTTAGTTTTAGGGTTAGGGTTAGGGTTAGGGTTAGTGTTGGGGTTAGGGGTAGGGGTAGGGATAAGTTTAGTGTTTGGGTTATGGTTAGGGATAGGGTTAAGGTTACGGTTAGGGTTAGGGTTAATGTTACGATTACGGTTAGGGTTAGGGTTAGCTTTAGGGTTTGGTTTAGGGTTAGGGTTAGGTTTAGGATAATGGTTAAGATTAGGGTTATGGTTAGGATTAAGGTTAGGGTTAGGATTAGGGTTAGGTTTAGGGTTAGGTTAGGGTTAAGGTTAGGCTTTTGGTTTGGGTTAGGGTTAGGGTTTGTGTTAGAGTTAGGTTTAGGGTTAGGTTTAGGCTTTGGGTTTGGGTTAGGTTTAGGGTTAGGGTTAGGCTTAGGCTTTGGTTTTGGGTTAGGTTTAGGGTTAGGGTTAGGGTTTGGGTTTGGGATAGGTTTAGGATTAGGGTTAGTTTTAGGGTTAGGGTTAATGTTAGGATTAGGCTTAGGGTTTTGGTTAGGGTTAAGGATGGGTTAGGGTCAGGGTTAGGGTTAGAATTAGGGTTAGTGTTAGGGTTAGGTTTAGGATTTGGTTTAGGGTTAGATTTACAGTTAGGATTAGGGTTAGGATTTGGGTTATGGTTACGCTTAGGGTTAGGGTTAACGTTAGGATGAGAGTCAGCGTTAGGGTTAGGGTTAGGGTTATGGTTTGGGTTAGGTTTAGCGTTAGGTTAGGGTTTGTGTTAGGGAAAGTTTTAGGGTTAGGGTTAGGGTTAGGGTTAGGGTTTGGGTTTGGATTAGGTTTAGGGTTAGGGTTAGGGTAAAGTTTAGGTTTAGGGCTAGGGTTAGGCTTTGTGTTTGGGTTAGGTTTAGGTTTAGGGTTAGGGTTAGTGTTAGTGTTAGAGTTTGGGTTTGTGTTAGGGTTAGGGGTAGGTTTAGGATTAGTGTTAGGGTTTGTTTTAGCGTTAGGGTTAGGTTTTGGTTTAGGGTTAGTGTTAGGGTTAGTGTTAGGGTTAGGGGAAGGGTTTGGGTTTGGCTTAGGTTTAGGTTTAGTGTTAGGGTTTCATTTGGGTTAGGGTTAGGGTTAGGGATAGGGTTTGGGTTAGGTTTAGGGTTTGGGTTAAGGTTAGGGTTTGGGTTTGGGTTAGGGTTAGGTTTAGGGTTATGTTTAGTGTTAGGGTTAGGGTTGCATTTGGGTTAGGTTTAGGGTTAGGGTTATTGTTTTGGTTATATTTAGGGTTAGGGTTAGGGTTAGGGTTTGGGTTAGGTTAGGGTTAGGGTTAGGTTTAGGGTTAGGGTTAGGGTTAGGGTTTGGTTTTGGGTTTGGGTTAGGGTAAGGGATAGGGTTAGTGTTAGTGTTAGTGTTAGGGTTTGGGTATGGGTTAAGGTTAGAGTTACAGTTAGGGCTAGGGTTATGGTCAGGCTTTGTGTTAGGGCTAGAGTTATGGCTAGGGTTGGGGTTTGGGTTAGGGCTAGGGTTATGGATAAGTTTAGGGTTTGGGTTATGGTTAGGGTTAGGGTTAAGGTTACGGTTAGAGTTAGGTTTAATGTTAATATTAGGGTTAGGGTTAGGGTTAGGGTTAGGGTTTGGTTTAGGGTTAGGTTTAGGTTTAGGATTAGCATTAAGTTTAGATTTAGGGTTAGGATTAGGGTTAAGGTTAGGGTTTGGGTTAGGATTTGGTTTAGGCTTAGCGTTATACTTAGTATTAGTGTTAGGGTTTGGGTTAGGGTTAATGTTAGGGTTTGGGTTAATGTTAGGATTAGCGTTAGGGTTAGTGTTAGGGTTAGTGTTAGGGTTAGGGTTAAGGTTAGGCTTTGGGTTTGGGTTAGGGTTAGGGTTTGTGTTAGGGTTAGGTTTAGGGTTAGGTTATGCTTTGGGTTTGGGTTAGTTTTAGGGTTAGGGTTAGGGTTATGCTTTGGGTTTGGGTTAGGTTTAGGGTTAGGGTTAGGGTTAGTGTTTGGGTTTGGGTTCGGTTTAGGGTTCGGTTTAGGGTTAGGGTTAGGGTTAGGGTTAATGTTAGGATTAGGGTTAGGGTTAGGGTTAGGGTTAAGGATGGGTTAGGGTTAGGGTTACGATTAGGCTTAGGGTTAGGTTTAGGGTTAGGTTTAGGATTTGGTTTAGGGTTAGCTTTACAGGTAGGATTAGGGTTAGGGTTTGGGTTAGGTTTACGCTTAGGTTTAGGGTTAATGTTAGGATGAGAGTCAAGGTTAGGATTAGGGTTAGAGTTAGGGTTTGGGTTAGGTTTAGCGTTGGTGTTAGGGTTTGGGTTAGGAATAGGTTTAGGGTTAGTGTTAGGGTTAGGGTTAGTGTTAGGGTTATGGTTTGGTTTTGGGTTAGGGTTAGGTTTAGGGTTAGGGTAAAGTTTAGGTTTAGGGTTAGGGTTAGGGTTTGTGTTTGGGTTATGTTAAGGTTTAAGGTTAGGGTTAGTGTTAGTGTTAGAGTTTGGGTTTCAGTTAGCGTTAGGGGTAGGGTTAGGATTAGTGTTAGGATTTGTTTTAGCGTTAGGGTTAGGTTTTGGGTTAGGGTTAGGGTTAGGGTTAGGGTTAGGGTTAGGGTTTGGGTTTGGGTTAGGTTTAGTTTTAGGGTTAGGGTTTCATTTGTATTAGGATTAGGGTTAGGTTTAGGATTTGGGCTAGGTTTAGGGTTAGGGTTAGGGTTAGGGTTTGGGTTTGTTTTAGGGTTAGGTTTAGGGTTTGGGTTTGGGTTAGGTTTAGGTTTAGGTTTAGGGTTTCATTTGGTTTAGGGTTAGGGTTTGGGTTAGGTTTAGGTTTAGGGTTAGGGTTAGTGTTAGGGTTAGGGTTAGGTTTTGTGTTAGGGTTAGTGTAGGGTTAGGTTTAGGGTTAGGGTTAGGTTTTGGTTTTGGGTTATGGTAAGGGTTAGGGTTAGGGTTAGTGTTATTTTTTGGGTTTGGGTTAGGGTTAGGGTTAGGTTTAGGTTTAGGGTTAGGTTTAGGGTTCGGGTTAGGTTTAGGGTTAGGGTTTGGGTTTGGGTTAGGTTTAGGTTTAGTTTTAGGGTTTCGTTTGGTTTAGGGTTCGGGTTCGGGTTAGGGTTAGGGTGTGGTTAGGGTTAGGGTTAGGGTTAGGGTTAGGGTTAGGATTTGGGTTTGGATTAGGTTTAGGTTTAGGGTTAGGGTTTGGTTTCTGTTAGATTAAGGGTTAGGGTTATTGTTTGGTTTAGGTTTAGGGTTAGGGTTAGGGTTAGGGTTTGGTTGAGGGTTAGGCTTAGTGTTAGGGGTAAGGGGTTAGGATATTGGGTGTCAAATGACAAATTTGATCTGTTCCTCCTGCTGCAGTCTCTCCACGTAGTCCCCAGCGTCCTAATTTGGAACCCTGTGGCCTTCATTCCCACATCCTCACTCTTCCAAGTGATGTCATGCACTTGCAACTATCCTTTCCTTGAAGTCAGAGTGCTGGAATTCCACCTCAAGGGACCAGGAGGCTCAATGCAGCTGCAGGACGACATGTGGCACACATTGTCTTTCCATGTTCTTATGCAGGACTTGGCTTGCACAGTGACAGCAAGTAAGGGAGTAGAAGGACATGCCTACTACCTCAGCTTAGTCCCCTCTCCACCCCTCTGCTTCTCTTCTCTGTCCCCACAGCTTGCACTTCTATACAGCCTACCTGGCAGGAGACCTAGAGGGACATCATTAAGAACAGAAGCTGTATTCTGGATGGCAGGGTCCACTATGAACTGCTCTCTGAGACCTGACAAGGAGCCTGTTGCCACAGATTATTCAGGGCTCCTCGTGAACAAACTTCTCCCTCACAGATTTCTTGCTTGGCACAGAGATTACTGGAGTCTCATTGGGCTTCTTACAATTGTGCACTGTGGCCTAGATGGAGGGTAAAACCCCCTTACAAACTGAGAAAAACTTTCCTGCAAGGTATGTATAGTCTAGAACTTGATAAAGCCCACCTTAGAGGAAGTGAGTGCCATCAATTTGAGTATTCTCTGGCTGTCCAGGATGTTTGAAGCCCAGGACAAACATTGTCTCAAGGAAAGCAGAGCCTTCCTAAGACCTGAATAGGAGTCCTGACCTCCCCTCTGCTTCGACATTGTCACCCACCTTTTCATTACGGAGTCCAGACCCTGACAGGAAGCGGTGTGACTTGCAGATTTGAAGAATGTAGAGACAAACAGATAGTTCCCATTCTGGGCATCTCTTGACAGATAGCTCAACAACTTCTTCACTTTGTCTGCATTCTGTAGATTAACCTGCACAGCTCAGTAAGTATACGGGATATTTTCTGTTCATCCTTAGGAAGGAGAGAGGAAAGAAGTTTCAAACTTGTAAACTCTGTCAGATTTCTCAATCATATGTTGCCATACACTCAGGTGAAAAATGGTAATTTCCTCAATATTCTCTCTCTATCTCCCTGTCTCACTCACTTTCTCTCTCTGTTTCTCGCTCTCTCTAACACACACACACACTCACACGCATACATACACAGACACACACACACAAAAGACGAACATGGGTGGACCAGGGGATTACAAAGTTTACCTGAAAGGTACTCATCATTGTCTCCTGTGTGACCCAGTGCATAAACCGCCAGATGCTCTGGGCTACAGCGAGCACTCAGTGTCTCCAGAAGTGGCCAATGCACCTATTCCTGGTGTTTCTGGTCCTTAGTCTCCAGAAGAAGAGAACGAGGATTAACATATCCTGCTCTGGTCATTGTATGCAGACAAATGAGTCAGTTCAGATTGCTACAGACCTGTAGTTACTAGGTAACTACAGGATTCTGAGTTCTCTTTCATCTGATGTCATAGAGGTGAGGTCACTTCCTGGGATCCTCTGACATAGCCTCTTCCTTATATAGCAGTGCTTGCACTGCTAAGTACTCTCCTGCCCCCTGTCCATGTGGACAGTTCCATCAGTATGCCCATTCCACCACACCCACCCAACTGGCTGGGTATGCCTGGCTTCAGCAACCTCTCAACTCTGAGGAAATTCCGCTAGATTCCAACCTATCCTGCTATACCTATCTGACAGCAAAGCATTATTTGGCTTACACTTCCATGTCACAATCCATTTCGGAGTGTAGTCAGCTCAAGAACTCAAGAAAAGAGTATTAAAAGCACAAGCTACTTGTTCAAAGGCGGCACACTACACAAGACTCTCAAGGAACGCAAACATGATGTAGTAAGCACAAATAGACATCTATCAAGTATAAAGAACTTACAGAAATAAGCACTCTCACAATTATGAAATTGGATTGAATGGATAGCTTAGAGGGCAAACTTCTTGTAATTCAATCATGTGGGTCTGAGTTTGAATTCTAGAACCCAGGATAATGACTGGCCTCAGGAAGCAGACTTGGAATCCCAGCATCTGGGAGTCAGACACAAGAGAACCCTGGGCTTCCAGCCATGCTAAAACACTGAGTTATAAGTCAGTGAGTAACTTTGTCTCATTAAAAAGTGGATGAGAACCTAAGAACACTAACCAAAAGTTTAATCTTTGCATTTAGGCAAATATGAGCCTAAACAGAGACACACACACACAGAAACACACACACAGGCACACACAAGAACATCATTCCAGTGTTACTCATGAAGCCTGTTCGAGTGCTTAGAACATACCATTGAAAATGACCACTTGCCTCGCATTGCTGTAGAAGGGGAGATTTAACATAATGCAGAGACTGTTGACAAGTTTCAACCACAGTTGTATACTAAAGATTTTGAGAGCAGGAGAACATCTTCCGAAACCACACTTTATCATCCATCCAGGAGCTCCCATCCTAACATATCTCCCAGGGATGAAGAGCATGCAGTTTTGCAGGTCACTGAATACACTCGTCTTGTAAGTGGATTCTAGGAAGGGTAGGGATCTGCAATAGCAAGAAGCAGTGGCAAAAGGTCATCGACCATCTGAGCATTCCTACACAGTTCACGTCAGTGTGGTTTATGTTTAGCTCTGATGTCAACTGTCTGCTGTCATCTGGAAAACCGACTGATGTATAAACAGAGTAATACACAGTAGTCATGTCTTTTGGTTGTTGAGTATCTGTGCAAAGTGTGTGCAACTGTTTGTCATCCTAAATGGCACAGTATCTAATGTGGGTAGTTTGTTGTGTGTAAGAAGGAGGCGAAAAACCTATCACAAATTATGTTTCTGGAAAAGCCCAAGGACATGACAGTCATATCCAACATGAGGCAATCTGGACACTGGGGGAAGACCAGAGAAGAGCATTGCTTAGAATGCATGAGCCCTGGATTCCCCAAAAGAAAAGGAGGAACAAAAGCAGATAACAGGTCCAAGGATCCAGAAGGGGATGGGAGGAGGGCTTGATGAAGGCCACCAAACTACACACTGAGTCACCAGTTTCTGGTGAGCTGTATAAGTTCTAGGCGGTAAAGTCCTACGCAAATGAATTGAGGGAGGGAGACTGAGATCTAAAGATACCTTGTATGAAAGTACCATTTCTTCTCATCAGTTCTATGGTATCTAAAGGCCAAACAGCTCCCCAGCTCAAAGTAGGTCCAGGAAGTTCCAAGAATTTTTCCAAAAAAAACTCGTCCCAGGCTTTTAAAAATATATCAATGAAAACAAAGCCAGGGTAAGTATGAACTACCCTAATGTCAGCTAACCCGAGACTGTCTTTTCACTGAACCAACCCTAGGCACCTAGCAAACCGTTTTACCCCTGCACTCCCAGAATGGCACTTACAGTGCTCACTTCACTTACAGTTGCAGAACTTGAGATCACTGTGCAGAATGGTTTCTGTGGCATCTTAAGCATGCACTGCATATCTGCCTCAGCATTGGCCAAGTGTTCTTCGCTTGGTGACCAAGGTGAGGTTGAGAACCTCTCAGCCTGGGAACTTCATCGTGAGGCAGAGATGTGGCTGTGTAATGCACATGTCAAGCAGCTCAATGATAAAATTGATCTGTTCCTCCTGCTGCAGGCTATCCAACTAGTCCCCAGTGGGTTTGGGTTTGGGTTTGGGTTAGGTTTCGGTTTAGGGTTAGGGTTTCGTTTGGGTTAGGGTTAGGGTTAGGGTTAGGGTTTGGGTTTGGCTTAGGGGTAGGGTTAGGTTTAGGGTAAGGGTTAGGAATTGGTTTAGGGTGAGGGTTAGGGTTAGAGTTAGGGTTAGGGTTTGGTTTTGGGTTAGGGTTTGGCTTAGGGTTAGGGTTAGAGTTTGGGTTAGGGTTAGGGTTAGGGTTAGTTTTAGGTTTAGGATTAGGGTTAGGGTTAGGTTTAGGGTTAGGGTTAGGGTTTGGATTGGGTTAGGTTTAGGGTTAGTATTAGGGTTAAGGTTAGCTTTTCGGTTAGTGTTAGGGTTAGGGTTAGGGTTTGGGTTTGGGTTAGGTTTAGCGTTTCGGTTATGGTTATGGTTAGGGTTAGGGTTAGGGTATCGGTTTGGGCTAGCGTTAGGTTTAGTGTTAGATTTAGTATGAGGGTTAGGGTTAGGGTTAGGGTTAGGATTTGGTTTTGGTTTAAGGTAAGGGTTAGGGTTAGGTTTAGGGTTTGGGTTTGGGTTAGGGTTAGGTATAGTGTTAGATTTAGTATTAGGGTTAGGGTCAGGGTTAGGGTTAGGGTTAAGGTTTGGGTTAGGTTTAGGGTGAGGGTTATAGTTAGGATTAGTGTTATTGTTCGGGTTAGGGTTAAGGTTAGGGTTAGGGTTAATGTTAGGATTAGGTTTAGGGTTAGGTTTATGGTTAAGGTTTGGATTAGGGTTAGGGATAGGGTGAGGGTTAGGGTTAGGGCTAGGGTAACGGTTTGCGTTAGGGTTAGGGTTTGGTTTAGGGTTTGGGTTATGGTAAGGGTGAGGTTTAGGTTTTGGGTTAGGGTTAGGGTTATAGTAAGGATTAGGGTTAGGGTTTGGAATAGGGTTAGGGTTAGGGTTAGGGTTAGGGTTAGGGTTATGCTTAGTGTTAGGGTTAATGTTAGGATGAGAGTCAGGGTTAGGGTTAGGGTAAGGGTTAGGTTTAGGGTTAGGGTTAAGGTTAGGCTTTTGGTTTGGGTTAGGGTTAGGGTTTGTGTTAGAGTTAGGTTTAGGGTTAGGTTTAGGCTTTGGGTTTGGGTTAGGTTTAGGGTTAGGGTTAGGGTTAGGCTTTGGGGTTGGGTTAGGTTTAGGGTTAGGGTTAGTGTTTGGGTTTGGGTTTGGGTTAGGTTTAGGCTTAGGGTTAGGGTTAATGTTAGGATTAGGCTTAGGGTTACGGTTAGGGTTAAGGATGTGTTAGGGGCAGGGATACGGTTAGAATTAGGGTTAGGGTTAGGGTTAGGGTTAGGTTTAGGATTTGGTTTAGGGTTAGCTTTACAGTTAGAATTAGGGTTAGGATTTGGGTTATGGTTACGCTTAGGGTTAGGGTTAACGTTAGGATGAGAGTCAGCGTTAGGGTTAGGGTTAGGGTTAGGGTTTGGGTTAGGTTTAGCTTTAGGGTTAGGGTTTGTGTTAGGGATAGGTTTAGGGTTAGGGTTAGGGTTAGGTTTAGGGTTTGGGTTTGGGTAATGTTTAGGGTTAGGGTTAGGGTAAAGTTTAGGTTTAGGGTTAGGGTTAGGGTTTGTGTTTGGCTTAGGTTAAGGTTTAGGTTTAGGGTTAGTATTAGTGTTAGAGTTTGGGTTTGTATTAGGGTTAGGGGTAGGTGTAGGATTAGGGTTGGGGTTTCTTTTAGCGTTAGTATTGGGTTTGGGTTAAGGGTTAGGGTTGGGGTTAGTTAAAGGGTTAGGGTTAGTTGTAGGGTTTGGGCTTGGGTTAGATTTAGGTTTAGTCTAAGGGTTTCATTTGGGTTAGGGTTAGGGTTAGGGTTAGGGTTTGGGTTAGGTTTAGGGTTAGGGGTAAAGTTAGGGTTTGGTTTTGGGTTAGGGTTAGGTTTAGGGTTAGGTTTAGGGTTAGGGTTAGGGTTGCATTTGGGTTAGGGTTAGGGTTAGGGTTATTGTTTTGGTTAGATTTAGGGTTAGGCTTAGTGTTAGGGTTTGGGTTTGGGTTAGGTTTAGGTTTAGGGTTAGGGTTTAATTTGGGTTAGGGTTAGGGTTAGGATTAGGGTTTGGGTTAGGTTTAGGGTTAGGGTTAGGGTTAGGGTTAGGGTTTGCGTTAGGTTTAGGGTTAGGGTTAGGGTTAGGGTTTGGTTTTGGGTTAGGTTTAGGTTTAAGTTTAGGCTTTCATTTGGGTAAGGGTTAGGGTTAGGGTTAGGGTTTGGGTTAGGGTTAGGGTTAGGGTTAGGGTTAGTGTTCGGTTTCGGTTAGGGTTAGGTTTAGGGATTCGGTTTGGGTTAGGGTTAGAGTTAGGGTTAGGTTTAGGTTTAGGGTTAGGGTTAGGGTTAGGGTTTGGGTTAGGTTTAGTGTTAGGGTTAGGTTTAGGGTTAGGATTTCATTTGGTTTAGGGTTAGGGTTAGGGTCAGGGTTTGGGTTAGGTTTAGTGTTAGGGTTAGGGTTAGGGTTAGGGTTAGGGTTACGGTTTGGATTAGGTTTAGGGTTAGGGTTAGGGTTTCATTTGGGTTAGGGTTAGGGTTAGGTTTAGGGTTTGGGTTAGGTTAGGGTTAGGGTTAGGTTTAGGGTTAGGGTTAGGGTTAGGGTTTTGTTTTGGGTTTGGGTTAGGGTAAGGGATAGGGTTAGGGTTAGTGTTAGTGTTAGGGTTTGGGTATGGGTTAAGGTTAGAGTTAGAGTTAGGGTTAGGGTTATAGTTAGGCTTTGTGTTAGGGTTAGGGTTAGGGTTAGGGTTAGGGTTAGGGTTTTGGTTAGGGGTAGGGTTATGGTTAAGTTTAGGGTTTGGGTTATGGTTAGGGTTAGGGTTAAGGTTACTGTTAGGGTTAGGGTTAATGCTACTATTAGGGTTAGGTTTAGGGTTAGGGTTAGGGTTATGGTTTGGGTTAGGATTTGGTTTAGGGTTAGCGTTATACTTAGTATTAGTGTTAGGGTTTGGGTTAGGGTTAATGTTAGGGTTTGGGTTAATGTTAGGATTAGCGTTAGGGTTAGGGTTAGGGTTAGTGTTTGGGTTAGGGTTAAGGTTAGGCTTTGGGTTTGGGGTAGGGTTAGGGTTTCTCTTAGGTTTAGGGTTTGGTTTAGGCTTTGGGTTTGGGTTAGGTTTAGGGTTAGGTTTAGGGTTAGGGTTAATGTTAGGATTAGGGTTAGGGTTAGGCGTAGGGTTAAACATGGGTTAGGCTTAGGGTTAGGATTAGAGTTAGGGTTAGGTTTAGGGTTAGGTTTACGATGTGGTTTAGGTTTAGCTTTACAGGTAGGATTAGGGTTAGGGTTTGGGTTAGGGTTACGCTTAGGGTTAGGGTTAATGTTAGGATGAGAGTCAGGGTTAGCTTTAGAGTTAGGGTTACGGTTTGGGTTAGGTTTAGCGTTAGGGTTAGGGTTTGGGTTAGGGATAGGTTTAGGGTTGGTTAGATTTAGGGTTTGTGTTTGGGTTAGGTTAAGGGTTAGGGTTAGGGTTAGGGTTAGTGTTAAAGTTTGTGTTTGGGCTAGGGTAAGGGGTAGGGTTAGGATTAGTGTTAGGGTTTGTTTTAGCATTAGGGTTAGGTTTGGGTTTAGGGTTAGGGTTAGGGTTAGGGTTAGGGTGTGGTTTGAGTTAGGGTTAGGTTGAGGGTTAGGGTTTCATTTGTGTAGGGGTTAGGGTTATGTTTAGGGTTAGGGTTAGGGTTAGGGTTAGGGTTAGGGTTAGGGTTAGGGTTAGGGTTAGGTTTAGGGTTAAGGTTAGGCTTTGGGTTTTGGTTAGGGTTAGGGTTTGTGTTAGAGTTAGGTTTAGGGTTAGGTTTAGGCTTTGTGTTTGGGTTAGGTTTAGGGTTAGGGTTAGGGTTAGGCTTTGGGTTTGGGTTACCTTTAGGGTTAGGGTTAGTGTTTGTGTTTGGGTTAGGTTTAGGGTTAGGGTTAAGGTTAGGGTTAGGGTTAATGTTAGGATTAGGATTAGGGTTAGGGTTAAG
>JAJHUQ010000044.1:700000-702500 GCA_035773235.1 Eospalax fontanierii | reverse complement strand
TACAGTTAGGATTAGGGATAGGGTTGGGGTTATGGTTACGCTTAGGGTTAGGGTTAACGTTAGGATGAGAGTCAGCGTTAGGGTTAGGGTTAGGGTTAGGGTTTGGGTTAGGTTTAGTGTTAGGGTTAGGGTTTGTGTTAGGGATAGGTTTAGGGTTAGGGTTAGGGTTGGGGTTTGGGTTTGGGTTAGGTTTAGGGTAAAGTTTAGGTTTAGGGTTAGGGTTAGGGTTTGTGTTTGGGTTAGGTTAAGGTTTAGGGTTAGGGTTAGGGTTAGTGTTAGTGTTAGTGTTAGAGTTTGGGTTTGTGTTAGGGTTAGGGGTAGGTTTAGGATTAGTGTTAGGGTTTGTTTTAGTGTTAGGGTTAGGTTTTGGGTTAGGTTAGGGTTAGGGTTAGGGTTAGGGTTAGGGTTTGGGTTTGGGTTAGGGTTAGGGTTAGAGTTGGGGTTTATGTTTGGGTTAGGTTTGGGGTTAGGGGTAGGGTTAGGGTTTGGGTTTGGGTTAGGTTTAGTTTTAGTGTTAGGGTTTCATTTGGATTAGGATTAGGGTTACGTTTAGGATTTGGGTTAGGTTTAGGGTTAGGGTTAGGGTAAGGGTTTGGGTTAGGGTTAGGATTATGGTTAGGGTTAGGTTTAGAGTTAGGGTTAGAGTTAGGTTTAGGATTAGGGTTAGGGTTTGAGTAAGGGTAAGGGTTACGTTTAGGGTTAGGGTTTGGGTTAGGTTTAGGATTAGGGTTAGGGTTAGGTTTAGGGTTAGGATTAGGTTTAAGATTAGGGTTAGGGGTTGGGTTAGGTTTAGGGTTAGGGTTAGGGTTAGGGTTAGGGTTAGGGTTTGGGTTAGGTTTAGGGTTAGGGTTAGGGTTAGGGTTAGGGTTTGGGTTAGGTTTAGGGTTAGGGTTTCATTTGGGTTAGGGTTAGGGTTAGGGTTAGGGTTTGGGTTAGGTTTAGGGTTAGGTTTAGGGTAAGGTTTAGGATTAGGGTTAGGGTTACGGTTAGGGTTTAGTTTAGGGTTAGTGTTAGGGTTAGGTTTAGGGTTAGGGTTAGAGTAAGGTTAAGGGTTACGTTTAGGGTTAGGGTTTGGGTTAGGTTTACGATTAGGTTTAGGATTAGGGTTAGGGTTTGGATTAGGGTAAGGGTTACGTTTAGGGTTATTCTTTGGGTTAGGTTGAGGGTTAGGGTTATTGTTAGGGTTAGGGTTAGGGTCAGGGCTAGGGTCAGGGCTAGTGTTAGGGTTAGGGTTAGGGTTAGGGATTGGGTTAGTGTTAGCGTTAGGGTTAGGATTTGGGTTTGGGTTAGAGTTAGGGTTAGGTTTAGGTTTAGGGTTAGGATTTGTGTTAGGATTAGGGTTATAATTAGGATTAGGTTTAGGATTTGGGTTATGTTTAGGGTTAGGTTTAGGGTTAATGTTATGATTAGGGTTAGGGTTAGGGTTAGGGTTACTGTTTGGATTAGGGTTAGTGTTATGGTTAGGATTTGGGTTAGGGTTAGGGTTTGGGTTAGGTTTAGGGTTAGGGTTTGGGTTTGGGTTAGGGTTAGGTTTAGGGTTAGTGTTCGGTTTCGGTTAAGGTTAGTTTTAGGGTTAGCTTTAGGGTTTGGGTTTGGGTTAGGGTTAGGGTTAAGGTTAGGTTTAGGTTTAGGGTTAGGGTTAGGGTTTGGGTTAGGGTTAGTGTTAGGGTTAGGTTTAGGGATAGGGTTTCATTTGGGTTAGGGTTAGGGTTAGGGTGAGTGTTTGGGTTAGGTTTAGGGTTAGGGTTAGGGTTAGGGTTAGGGTTAGGGTTTGGGTTAGGTTTAGGGTTAGGTTTGGGGTTAGGGTTAGGGTTAGGGTTAGGGTTTGGGTTAGGTTTAGGGTTAGGGTTTCATTTGGGTTAGGGTTAGGGTTAGGGTTAGGGTTTGGGTTAGGTTTAGGGTTAGGTTTAGGGTAAGGTTTAGGTTTAGGGTTAGGGTTACTTTTAGGGTTTAGTTTAGGGTTAGTGTTAGGGTTAGGTTTAGGTTTAGGGTTAGGGTTAGGTTTAAGTTTTAGGTTTGGGTTAGGGTAAAGGATAGGCTTAGGGTTAGTGTTCATGTTAGGGTTTGGGTATGGGTTAAGAATAGAGTTAGAGTTAGGGTTAGGGTTATGGTTAGGGTTTGTGTTAGTTTTAGGGTTAGGGTGTGGGGTAGGGTGAGGGGGGGGGGGAGGGTGTCATTGGGGTTGGGGTTAGGGTTAAGTTTAGGGTTTGGGTTATGGTGAGGAATAGGGTTTAGGTTACGGTTAGGGTTAGGGTTAATGTTACGATTAGGGTTAGGTTAGGGTTAGGGTTAGGGTTTGGTTTTGGGTTAGGGTTAGGTTTAGGATTAGGGTTAAGGTTAGGGTTAGGGTTAGGATTAGGGTTAGGGTTAGGTTTAAGTTTAGGATTTGGTTTAGGGTTAGCGTTATACATAGTATTAGTGTTAGGGTTTGGGTAAGCGTTAATGTTAGGGTTTGGGTTAATGTTAGGATTAGGGTTAGGGTTAGGATTAGGGTTAGGGT
>JAJHUQ010000044.1:667500-685000 GCA_035773235.1 Eospalax fontanierii | reverse complement strand
GGGTTAGGGATAGGGTTAGGGTAAAGTTTAGGTTTAGAGTTAGGGTTAGGGTTTGTGTTTGGGTTAGGTTAAGTTTTAGGGTTAGGGTTAGTGTTAGTGTTAGAGTTTGGGTTTGGGTTAGGGTTAGGGGTAGGGTTAGGATTAGTGTTAGGGTTTGTTTTAGTGTTAGGGTTAGGTTTTGGGTTAGGGTTAGGGTTAGGGTTAGGGTTAGGGTTAGGATTAGGGTTTGGGTTTGGGTTTGGGTTAGGTTTAGGTTTAGGGTTAGGGTTTCATTTGGGTTAGGGTTAGAGTTAGGGTTAGGGTTTGGGTTAGGTTTAGGGTTAGGGTTAGGGTTAGGGTTTGGGTTTCGGTTAGGGTTAGGTTTAGGATTAGGTTTAGGGTTTGGGTTTGGGTTAGGTTTAGGTTTAGAGTTAGGGTTTCATTTGGGTTAGCGTTAGGGTTATGGTTAGGGTTTGGGTTAGGTTTAGGTTTAGGTTTAGGGTTATGGTTGGGGTCAGGGTTTGGGTTAGGGTTAGTGTTAGATTTAGGATTAGGGTTAGGGTTAGGGTTAGGGTTAGGTTTTGGGTTTGGGTTAGGGTAAGGGTTAGGTTTAGGGTTAGTGTTAGTGTTAGGGTTTGGGTATGGGTTAAGGTTAGAGTTAGGGTTAGGGTTAGGGTTATGTTTAGGTTTTGTGTTATTGTTAGGGTTAGATTTAGGGTTAGGCTTAGGGTTAGGGTTTGTGTTAGGTTTAGGATTAGGATTTTATTTATGGTTATGCTTTGGGTTCGGTTTAGGTTTAGGGTTAGGGTTAGGTTTAGGATTAGTGTTAGGGTTTGGGTTAGGGTTAGGTTTAGGGTTAGGGTTAGGGTTAGGGTTTGGTTTTGGGTTATGGTAAGGGTTAGGGTTAGGGTTAGTGTTTGTCTTAGTGTTAGGGTTTGGGTTTGGGTTTGGGTTAGGTTTAGGGTTAGGGTTAGGTTTAGGGTTAGGGTTAGTGTTAGGAAATGGATTAGGGTTACTGTTATGTTTTTGGTTAGGGTTAGTGTTAGGGGTTAGGTTTAGGGTTAGGGTTGGGTTTGGGTTAGGGTTAGGTTTAGTGTTAGATTTAGTATTAGTTTTAGGATTAGGGTTAGGGTTAGGGTTAGTGTTTGGGTTAGTTTTAGGGTTAGGCTTAGTATTTGGATTAGGGTTAGGGTTATAGTTAGGATTAGGGTTAGGTTTTCGGTTAGGGTTATGGTTAGGGTTAATGTTAGGATTAGGGTTAGGGTTAGGGTTAGGGTTAGGGTTAGGGTAATGGTTTGGGTTAGGTTTAGGTTTATGGTTAGGGTTAGGGTTTGGGTTAGGGTTAGGTTTAGTTTTAGGGTTAGGATTACGGTTTAGGTTTGGCTTAGGGTTAGGGTTAGGGTTAGGTTTAGGATTAGGGTTAGGGTTAGGTTTAGGGTTTTGGTTTGGGTTAGGGTTAGGTTTAGGGTTAATGTTACGTTTTGGATTGGTTTAGGTTTAGGGATAGGGTTAGGGTTAGGGTTAGGGTTTTGGGTTAGGGTTAGGTTTAGGTTTAGGTTTAGGATTACGGTTAGGTTTAAGGTTAGGGTTTGGTTTAGGGTTAGGGTTAAGGTTAGGATTACGGTTTGGGTTTGGTTAGGGTTAGGTTTAGGGTTTGGGTTAGGGTTAGAATTATGTTTAGGTTTAGGGTTAGGGTTTTTATTTGGGCTAGGGTAAGGGTTAGGTTTAGCGTTAGTGTTAGTGTTAGGGTTTGGGTTTGGATTAGATTAAGCGTTAGTGTTAGGGTTAGTGTTAAAATTTGTTTTACGGTTAGGGTTAGGTTTTGGGTTAGGGTTAAGGTTTGGATTTGCATTATATTTAGGGTTAGGGTTAGGGTTTCGTTTGGATTAGGGTTAGTGTTAGCGTTTGGGTTAGGTTTAGGGTTAGGGTTAGGTTTAGGGTTAGGGTTAAAGTTAGGTTTATGGTTAGGATTAGGGTTTGATTTAGGGTAAGGGTTACGTTTAGGGTTAGGGTTTGGGTTAGGTTTAGGATTAGGGTTAGGGTTAGGTTTAGGATTAGGTTTAGGATTAGGGTTAGGGTTTGGGTTAGGGTAAGGGTTATGTTTTGGGTTAGGGTTTGGGTTAGGTTTAGGGTTAGGGTTAGTGTTAGGGTTAGGGTTAGGATTAGGTTTAGGGTTAGGGTTTGGGTTAGTGTTAGCGTTAGGGTTAGGGTTTGGTTTTGGGTTAGGGTTAGGGTTAGGTTTAGGTTTAGGGTTAGGATTTGTGTTAGGATTAGGGTAATAATTACGATTAGGTTTAGGATTTGGGTTATGTTTAGGGTTAGGTTTAGGGTTAATGTTATGATTAGGGTTAGGGTTAGGGTTACTGTTTGGATTAGGGTTAGGGTTATGGTTAGGATTTGGGTTAGGGTTAGGGTTTGGGTTAGGTTTAGGGTTAGGGTTTGGGTTTCGGTTAGGGTCAGGTTTAGGGTTAGGTTAGGGTTTGGGTTTTCGTTAGGGTTAGGTTTATGGTTAGCATTTGGGTTAGGGTTATGGGTAGGGTTATGGTTAGGGTTTGGGTTAGGGTTAGGGTTAGGTTTAGGATTAGGGTTCGGGTTCAGGTTAGGGTTAGGGTTAGGGTTTCGGTTAGTGTTAGGGTTAGGGTTAGGATTAGGGTTAGGGTTAGGGTTAGGATTAGGGTTAGGGTTAGGGTTAGGGTTATGCTTAGGGTTTGGTTTATTGTTAGCGTTATACTTAGGATTAGTGTTAGGTTTTGGGTTAGGGTTAATGTTAGGATTAGGGTTAGGTTAGGGTTAGGTTTAGGGTTAGGGTTAGGGTTAGGTTTAGGGATAGGATTTGGTATAGGATTAGGGTTATAGTTAGGATTAGGTTTACGATTTGGGTTAGGTTTAGGGTTAGGTTTAGGGTTAATATTAGGATTAGGGTTAGGGTTAGGGTTAGGGTTACGGTTTGGATTAGGGTTAGGGTTATGGTTAGAATTACGGTTAGGCTTAGGGTTTGGGTTAGGGTTAGGTTTAGGATTAGGGTTTGGGCTACTTTTAGGTTTAGGGTTAGGTTTTGTGTTAGGGTTAGGGTTAGGGTTAGGGCTAGGGTTAGGGTTAGGCTTTGGGTTTGGGTTAGGGTTAGGATTAGGGTTAGGATGTGGGTTAGGTTTAGGGTTTGGTTTAGGGTTAGGTTTACAATTAGGGCTAGGTTTAGAATTAGGATTACGGTTAGCGTTTCGGTTAGGGTTACGGTTAGGTTTAAGGTTTGGTTTTGCGTTAGGGTTAGGTTTAGTGTTAGTTTTAGGGTTAGGGTTATGGTTAGTGTTTGTGTTAGGCTTACGGTTAGGCTTAGTATTTGGTTTAGGGTTAGGGTTATAGTTAGAATTAGGGTTAGGGTTTCGGTTAAGGTTAGGGTTAGGGTTAATGTTAGGATTAGGTTTAGGGTTAGGGTTTGGGTTAGGGTTAGGGTTAGGGTTTGGGTTAGGCTTAGGGTTAGGGTTAGGGTTTGGGTTAAGGTTAGGGTTAGGGTTAGGGTTAGGGTTAGGGTTACTTTTTTGGGTTAGGGTTAGGGTTAGTTTTAGGGTTAGGTTTAGTATTACGGTTAGGGTTAGAGTTATGTTTTGGGTTAGAGTTAGGGTTAGGGTTAGGATTAGGGTTTAGGTTTGGTTAGGGTTAGGTTTAGGGTTAGGGTTAGGGTACGTTTAGGGTTTGGGTTAGGGTTAGGGTTAGGGTAAGGGTTAGGGTTAGGGTTTGGTTTTGAGTTATGGTTAGTTTTATGGTTAGTGTTAGGGTTTTGGTTTGGGTTAGGGTTATGTTTAGATTTAGGTTTAGCGTTATGTTTAGGGTTAGGGTTTGGGTTAGGGTTAGGTTTAGGGTAAGGGTTAGGGTTAGGGTTGGTTTTGAGTTATGGTTAGTTTTATGGTTAGTGTTAGGGTTTTGGTTTGGGTTAGGGTTATGGTTAGATTTAGGTTTAGCGTTATGTTTAGGGTTAGGGTTTAGGTTAGGGTTAGGGTTAGGCTTTCGGTTTGCGTTATCGTTAGGTTTAGGGTTGATGTTAGGTTTTGGATTGGGTTAGGTTTAGGGTTAGGTTTAGGGTTAGGGTTAGGGTCTGATTTAGGGTTAGGGTTAGGTTTAGGGTTAGGTTTAGGATCAGGGTTTGGGTTAGGGTTAGGTTTACGGTTTGAGTTAGGGTTAGGGTAGGGTTATGATTAGGGTTTAGGTTTGGTTAGGTTTAGGGTTAGGGTTAGGGTTAGGGTTAGGTTTAGAGTTAGCGTTAGTGTTAGGGTTTGAGTTTGGGTTAGGGTAAGAGATAGGGTTAGGGTTAGTGTTACTCATAGGGTTTGGGGTTGGCTTAGGGTTTGGGTTAGGTTTAGTGTTAGGCTTAGGGTTTCGGTTAGGATTAGGTAAGGGTTAGGGTTAGGGTTTGATGTAGGTTTAGAGTTAGTTTTAGGTTTAGTGTTAGTGTTAGGGTTTGGGATTGGGTTAGTTTTAGGGTTAGGGATAGTGTTAGGATGAGTGTTAGGGTTTGTTGTAGGGTTAGGGTTAGGTTTTGGTTTAGGTTTCGGGTTAGGGTTAGGGTTAGGGTTTGTGTTAGGGTTAGGTTTAGGGTTAGTTTTAGGGTTAGGGTTAGGGGTAGGGTTTGGATTTGTATTAGGTTTAGGTTTAGGGTTAGGGTTTGGTTTCTGTTAGATTAAGGGTTAGGGTTAGGGTTAGGGTTTGGTTTAGGTTTAGGGTTAGGGTTAGCGTTAGGGTTTGGTTGAGGGTTAGGCTTAGTGTTAGGTGTTAGGGGTTAGGATGTTGGGTGTCAAATGACAAAATTGATCTGTTCCTCCTGCCTCAGTCTCTCCACGTAGTCCCCAGCGTCCTAATTTGGAACCCTGTGGCCTTGATTCCCACATCCTCACTCTACCAAGTGATGTCATGCACTTGCAACTATCCTTTCCTTGCGGTCAGAGCTCTGGAATTCCACCTCAAGGTACCAGGAGGGTCAATGCAGCTTCAGGACGACATGTGGCACACATTGTCTTTCCATGTTCTTATGCAGGACTTGGCTTGCACAGTGACAGCAAGTAAGGGAGTAGAATGTCATGCCTACTACCTGTGCTTAGTCCCCTCTCCACCCCTCTGCTTCTCTTCTCTGTCCCCACAGCTTGCACTTCTATACAGCCTACCTGGCAGGAGAGCTAGAGGGACATCATTAAGAACAGAAGCTGTAGTCTGGATGGCAGGGTCCACTATGAACTGCTCTCTGAGACCTGACAAGGAGCCTGTTGCCACAGATTATTCAGGGCTCCTCATGTAATTACTTCAACACAAACTTCTCCCTCACAGATTTCTTGCTTGGCACAGAGATTACTGGAGTCTCATTGGGCTTCTTACAATTGTGCACTGTGGCCTAGATGGAGGGTAAAACCCCCTTACAAACTGAGAAAAACTGTCCTGCAAGGTATGCCTAGTCTAGAACTTGATAAAGCCCACCTTAGAGGAAGTGAGTGCCATCAATTTGTGTACTCTCTGGCTGTCCAGGCTGTTTGAAGCCCAGGCCAACATTGTCTCAGGGAAAAGCAGAGCCTTCCTAAGACCTGAATAGGAGTCCTGACCTCCCCTCTGCTTCGACATTGTCACCCACCTTTTCATTACGGAGTCCAGACCCTGACAGGAAGCGGTGTGACTTGCAGATTTTAAGAATGTAGAGACAAACAGATAGTTCCCATTCTGGGCATCTCTTGACAGATAGCTCAACAACTTCTTCACTTTGTCTGCATTCTGTAGATTAACCTGCACAGCTCAGTAAGTATACGGGATATTTTCTGGTCATCCTTAGGAAGGAGAGAGGAAAGAAGTTTCAAACTTGTAAACTCTGTCAGATTTCTCAATCATATGTTGCCATACACTAAGGTGAAAAATGGTAATTTCCTCAATATTCTCTCTCTATCTCCCTGTCTCACTCACTTTCTCTCTCTGTTTCTCGCTCTCTCTAACACACACACACACTCACACGCATACATACACAGACACACACACACAAAAGACGAACATGGGTGGACCAGGGGATTACAAAGTTTACCTGAAAGGCACTCATCATTGTCTCCTGTGTGACCCAGTGCATAAACCGCCAGATGCTCTGGGCTACAGCGAGCACTCAGTGTCTCCAGAAGTGGCCAAGGCACCTATTCCTGGTGTTTCTGGCCTCAGTCTCCAGAAGAAGAGAACGAGGATTAACATATCCTGCTCTGGTCATTGTATGCAGACAAGTGAGTCAGTTCAGATTGCTACAGACCTGTAGTTACTAGGTAACTACAAGATTCTGAGTTCTCTTTCATCTGATGTCATAGAGGTGAGGTCACTTCCTGGGATCCTCTGACATAGCCTCTTCCTTACATAGCAGTGCTTGCACTGCTAAGTACTCTCCTGCCCCCTGTCCATGTGGACAGTTCCATCAGTATGCCCATTCCACCACACCCACCCAACTGGCTGGGTATGCCTGGCTTCAGCAACCTCTCAACTCTGAGGAAATTCCGCTAGATTCCAACCTATCCTGCTATACCTATCTGACAGCAAAGCATTATTTGGCTTACACTTCCATGTCACAATCCATTTCGGAGTGTAGTCAGCTCAAGAACTCAAGAAAAGAGTATTAAAAGCACAAGCTACTTGTTCAAAGGCGGCACACTACACAAGACTCTCAAGGAACGCAAACATGATGTAGTAAGCACAAATAGACATCTACCAAGTATGAAGAACTTACAGAAATAAGCACTCTCACAATTATGAAATTGGATTGAATGGATAGCTTAGAGGGCAAACTTCTTGTAATTCAATCATGTGGATCTGAGTTTGAATTCTAGAACCCAGGATAATGACTGGCCTCAGGAAGCAGACTTGGAATCCCAGCATCTGGGAGGCAGACACAAGGGAACCCTGGGCTTCCAGCCATGCTAAAACACTGAGTTATAAGTCAGTGAGTAACTTTGTCTCATTAAAAAGTGGATGAGAACCTGAGAACACTAACCAAAAGTTTAATCTTTGCATTTAGGCAAATATGAGCCTAAACAGAGGCACACACACACAGAAACACACACACAGGCACACTCAAGAACATCATTCCAGTGTTACTCATGAAGCCTGTTCGATTGCTTAGAACATACCATTGAAAATGACCACTTGCCTCGCATTGCTGTAGAAGGGGAGATTTAACATAATGCAGAGACTGTTGACAAGTTTCAACCACAGTTGTATACTAAAGATTTTGAGAGCAGGAGAACATCTTCCGAAACCACACTTTATCATCCTTCCAGGAGCTCCCATCCTAACATATCTCCCAGGGATGAAGAGCATGCAGTTTTGCAGGTCACTGAATACACTCGTCTTGTAAGTGGATTCTAGGAAGGGTAGGGATCTGCAATAGCAGGAAGCAGTGGCAAAAGGTCATCGACCATATGAGCATTCCTACACAGTTCACGTCAGTGTGGTTTATGTTTAGCTCTGATGTCAACTGTCTGCTGTCATCTGGAAAACCGACTGATGTATAAACAGAGTAATACACAGTAGTCATGTCTTTTGGTTGTTGAGTATCTGTGCAGTGTGTGCAACTGTTTGTCATCCCAAATGGCACAGTATCTAATGTGAGTAGTTTGTTGTGTGTAAGAAGGAGGCGAAAAACCTATCACAAATTATGTTTCTGGAAAAGCCCAAGGACATGACAGTCATATCCAACATGAGGCAATCTGGACACTGGGGGAAGACCAGAGAAGAGCATTGCTTAGAATGCATGAGCCCTGGATTCCCCAAAAGAAGAGGAGGAACAAAAGCAGATAACAGGTCCAAGGATCCAGAAGGGGATGGTAGGAGGGCTTGATGAAGGCCACCAAGCTACACACTGAGTCAGCAGTTTCTGGTGAGCTGCATAAGTTCTAGGCGGAAAAGTCCTACGCAAATGAATTGAGGGAGGGAGACTGAGATCTAAAGAGGCCTTGTATGAAAGTACCATTTCTTCTCATCAGTTCTATGGTATCTAAAGGCCAAACAGCTCCCCAGCTCAAAGTAGGTCCAGGAAGTTCCAAGAATTTTTCCAAAAAAAACTCGTCCCAGGCTTTTAAAAATATATCAATGAAAACAAAGCCAGGGTAAGTATGAACTACCCTAATGTCAGGTAACCAGAGACTGTCTTTTCACTGAACCAACCCTAGGCACCTAGCAAACCGTTTTACCCCTGCACTCCCAGAATGGCACTTACAGTGCTCACTTCACTTACAGTTGCAGAACTTGAGATCACTGTGCAGAATGGTTTCTGTGGCATCTTAAGCATGCACTGCATATCTGCCTCAGCATTGGTCAAGTGTTCTTCGCTTGGTGACCAAGGTGAGGTTGAGAACCTCTCAGCCTGGGAACTCCAGCGTGAGGCAGAGATGTGGCTGTGTAATGCACATGTCAAGCAGCTCAATGATAAAATTGATCTGTTCCTCCTGCTGCAGGCTCTCCACCTAGTCCCCAGTGGGTTTGGGTTTGGGTTTGGGTTAGGTTTCGGTTTAGGGTTAGGGTTTCGTTTGGGTTAGGGTTAGGGTTAGGGTTAGGGTTTGGGTTTGGCTTAGGGGTAGGGTTAGGTTTAGGGTAAGGGTTAGGAATTGGTTTAGGGTGAGGGTTAGGGTTGGAGTTAGGGTTAGGGTTTGGTTTTGGGTTAGGGTTTGGCTTAGGGTTAGGGTTAGAGTTTGGGTTAGGGTTAGGGTTAGGGTTAGTTTTAGGTTTAGGATTAGGGTTAGGGTTAGGTTTAGGGTTAGGGTTAGGGTTTGGATTGGGTTAGGTTTAGGGTTAGTATTAGGGTTAAGGTTAGCTTTTCGGTTAGTGTTAGGGTTAGGGTTAGGGTTTGGGTTTGGGTTAGGTTTAGCGTTTCGGTTATGGTTATGGTTAGGGTTAGGGTTAGGGTATCGGTTTGGGCTAGCGTTAGGTTTAGTGTTAGATTTAGTATGAGAGTTAGGGTTAGGGTTAGGGTTAGGATTTGGTTTTGGTTTAAGGTAAGGGTTAGGGTTAGGTTTAGGGTTTGGGTTTGGGTTAGGGTTAGGTATAGTGTTAGATTTAGTATTAGGGTTAGGGTCAGGGTTAGGGTTAGGGTTAAGGTTTGGGTTAGGTTTAGGGTGAGGGTTATAGTTAGGATTAGTGTTATTGTTCGGGTTAGGTTTAAGGTTAGGGTTAGGGTTAATGTTAGGATTAGGTTTAGGGTTAGGTTTATGGTTAAGGTTTGGATTAGGGTTAGGGATAGGGTGAGGGTTAGGGTTAGGGCTAGGGTAACGGTTTGCGTTAGGGTTAGGGTTAGGTTTAGGGTTTGGGTTATGGTAAGGGTGAGGTTTAGGTTTTGGGTTAGGGTTAGGGTTATAGTAAGGATTAGGGTTAGGGTTTGGAATAGGGTTAGGGTTAGGGTTAGGGTTAGGGTTAGGGTTAATGTTAGGATTACTGTTAGGGTTAGGGTTATGGTTAATGTTTGGGTTAGGGTTACGGATAAGTTGAAAGTTAGGGTTAGGGTTACAGTTTGTTTTAGGGTTAGGGTGAGGGTTAGGGTAACGGTTTGGGTTGGGGTTATTGTTAGGGTTAGGTTTAGGGTCAGGGTTAGGGATAGGGATTGAGTTTGAGTTAGGGTTAGGGTTAGGGTTAGAGTTTGGGTTAGGGTTAGGTTTAGGGTTAGGGTTTGGGTTATGGTAAGGGTGAGGTTTAGGTTTAGGGTTAGGGTTAGGGTTAGGGTTAGGGTTAGGGTTAGGCTTTTGGTTTGGGTTAGGGTTAGGGTTTGTGTTAGGGTTAGGTTTAGGGTTAGGTTTAGGCTTTGTGTTTGGGTTAGGTTTAGGGTTAGGGTTAGGGTTAGGCTTTGGGTTTGGGTTACGTTTAGGGTTAGGGTTAGTGTTTGTGTTTGGGTTAGGTTTAGGGTTAGGGTTAAGTTTAGGGTTAGGGTTAATGTTAGGATTAGGATTAGGGTTAGGGTTAGGGTTAAGGATGGGTTAGGGTTAGGGTTAGGATTAGGGTTAGGGTTAGGTTTATGGTTAGGTTTAGGATTTGTTTTAGGGTTAGCTTTACAGGTAGGATTAGGGTTAGGGTTTGGGTTAGGGTCACGCTTAGTGTTAGGGTTAATGTTAGGATGAGAGTCAGGGTTAGGGTTAGGGTTAGGGTTAGGTTTAGGGTTAGGGTTAAGGTTAGGCTTTTGGTTTGGGTTAGGGTTAGGGTTTGTGTTAGAGTTAGGTTTAGGGTTAGGTTTAGGCTTTGGGTTTGGGTTAGGTTTAGGGTTAGGGTTAGGGTTAGGCTTTGGGGTTGGGTTAGGTTTAGGGTTAGGGTTAGTGTTTGGGTTTGGGTTTGGGTTAGGTTTAGGCTTAGGATTAGGGTTAATGTTAGGATTAGGCTTAGGGTTACGGTTAGGGTTAAAGATGGGTTAGGGTCAGGGATAGGGTTAGAATTAGGGTTAGGGTTAGGAATAGGGTTAGGTTTAGGATTTGGTTTAGGGTTAGCTTTACAGTTAGAATTAGGGTTAGGATTTGGGTTATGGTTACGCTTCGGGTTAGGGTTAACGTTAGGATGAGAGTCAGCGTTAGGGTTAGGGTTAGGGTTAGGGTTTGGGTTAGGTTTAGCTTTAGGGTTAGGGTTTGTGTTAGGGATAGGTTTAGGGTTAGGGTTAGGGTTAGGTTTAGGGTTTGGGTTTGGGTAAGGTTTAGGGTTAGGGTTAGGGTAAAGTTTAGGTTTAGGGTTAGGGTTAGGGTTTGTGTTTGGCTTAGGTTAAGGTTTAGGTTTAGGGTTAGTATTAGTGTTAGAGTTTGGGTTTGTATTAGGGTTAGGGGTAGGTTTAGGATTAGTGTTAGGGTTTGTTTTAGCGTTAGGGTTAGGTTTTGGGTTAGGGTTAGGGTTAGGGTTAGGGTTAGGGTTAGGGTTAGGTGTATGGTTTGGGTTTGGGTTAGGTTTAGGTTTAGTGTTAGGGTTTCATTTGGGTTAGGGTTAGGGTTAGGGTTAGGGTTTGGGTTAGGTTTAGGGTTAGGGGTAAAGTTAGGGTTTGGGTTTGGGTTAGGGTTAGGTTTAGGGTTAGGTTTAGGGTTAGGGTTAGGGTTGCATTTGGGTTAGGGTTAGGGTTAGGGTTATTGTTTTGGTTAGATTTAGGGTTAGGCTTAGTGTTAGGGTTTGGGTTTGGGTTAGGTTTAGGTTTAGGGTTAGGGTTTAATTTGGGTTAGGGTTAGGGTTAGGATTAGGGTTTGGGTTAGGTTTAGGGTTAGGGTTAGGGTTAGGGTTAGGGTTTGCGTTAGGTTTACGGTTAGGGTTAGGGTTAGTGTTTGGTTTTGGGTTAGGGTTAGGTTTAGGGTTAGGCTTTCATTTGGGTAAGGGTTAGGGTTAGGGTTAGGGTTAGTGTTCGGTTTCGGTTAGGGTTAGGTTTAGGGTTTCGGTTTGGGTTAGGGTTAGGGTTAGGGTTAGGTTTAGGTTTAGGGTTAGGGTTAGGGTTAGGGTTTGGGTTAGGTTTAGTGTTAGGGTTAGGTTTAGGGTTAGGGTTTCATTTGGTTTAGGGTTAGGGTTAGGGTCAGGGTTTGGGTTAGGTTTAGTGTTAGGGTTAGGGTTAGGGTTAGGGTTAGGGTTTGGATTAGGTTTAGGGTTAGGGTTAGTGTTTCATTTGGGTTAGGGTTAGGGTTAGGTTTAGGGTTTGGGTTAGGTTAGGGTTAGGGTTAGGTTTAGGGTTAGGGTTAGGGTTAGGGTTTGGTTTTGGGTTTGGGTTAGGGTAAGGGATAGGGTTAGGGATAGTGTTAGTGTTGGGGTTTGGGTAGGGGTTAAGGTTAGAGTTAGAGTTAGGGTTAGGGTTATAGTTAGGCTTTGTGTTAGGGTTAGGGTTAGGGTTAGGGTTAGGGTTAGGGTTTTGGTTAGGGGTAGGGTTATGGTTAAGTTTAGGGTTTTGGTTATGGTTAGGGTTAGGGTTAAGGTTACTGTTAGGGTTAGGGTTAATGCTACTATTAGGGTTAGGGTTAGGGTTAGGGTTTGCTTTAGGGTTAGGGTTATGTTTAGGATTAGGATTAAGTTTAGGGTTAGGGTTAGGATTAGGGTTAGGGTTATGGTTTGGGTTTGGATTTGGTTTAGGGTTAGCGTTATACTTAGTATTAGTGTTAGGGTTTGGGTTAGGGTTAATGTTAGGGATTGGGTTAATGTTAGGATTAGCGTTAGGGTTAGGGTTAGGGTTAGTGTTAGGGTTAGGGTTAAGGTTAGGCTTTGGGTTTGGGGTAGGGATATGGTTTCTGTTAGGGTTAGGTTTAGGGCTTGGCTTAGGCTTTGGGTTTGGGTTAGGTTTAGGGTTATGGTTAGGGTTAGGGTTAATGTTAGGATTAGGGTTAGGGTTAGGCGTAGGGTTAAACATGGGTTAGGGTTAGGGTTAGGATTAGAGTTAGGGTTAGGTTTAGGGTTAGGTTTACGATGTGGTTTAGGGTTAGCTTTCCAGGTAGGATTAGGGTTAGGGTTTGGGTTAGGGTTACGCTTAGGGTTAGGGTTAATGTTAGGATGAGAGTCATGGTTAGCTTTAGAGTTAGGGTTACGGTTTGGGTTAGGTTTAGCGTTAGGGTTAGGGTTTGGGTTAGGGATAGGTTTAGGGTTAGGGTTAGATTTATGGTTTGTGTTTGGGTTAGGTTAAGGGTTAGGGTTAGGGTTAGTGTTAGTGTTAAAGTTTGTGTTTGGGCTAGGGTAAGGGGTAGGGTTAGGATTAGTGTTAGGTTTTGTTTTAGCATTAGGGTTAGGTTTGGGTTTAGGGTTAGGGTTAGGGTTTGGTTTGAGTTAGGTTTAGGTTGAGGGTTAGGGTTTCATTTGTGTTCGGGTTAGGGTTATGGTTAGGGTTAGGGTTAGGGTTAGGGTTAGGGTTAGGGTTAGGGTTAGGGTTAGGGTTAGGGTTAGGTTTAGGGTTAAGGTTAGGCTTTGGGTTTCGGTTAGGGTTAGGGTTTGTGTTAGGGTTAGGTTTAGGGTTAAGTTTAGGCTTTGTGTTTGGGTTAGGTTTAGGGTTAGGGTTAGGGTTAGGCTTTGGGTTTGGGTTACCTTTAGGGTTAGGGTTAGTGTTTGTGTTTGGGTTAGGTTTAGGGTTAGGGTTAAGGTTAGGGTTAGAGTTAATGTTAGGATTAGGATTAGGGTTAGGGTTAAGGATGGGTTAGGGTTAGGGTTAGGATTAGGGTTAGGGTTACGTTTAGGATTAGGTTAAGGCTTTGCGTTTGAGTTAGGTTTAGGGTTAGGGTTAGGGTTAGGTTTAGGATTTGGTTTAGGGTTAGCTTTACAGTTAGAATTAGGGTTAGGGTTTGGGTTATGGTTTCGATTAGGGTTAGGGTTAACGTTAGGATGAGAGTCAGCGTTAGGGTTAGGGTTAGGGTTAGGGTTTGGTTTAGGTTTAGCTTTAGGGTTAGGGTTTGTGTTAGGGATAGGTTTAGGGTTAGGGTTAAGGTTAGGGTTAGGGTTTGGGTTTGGGTTAGGTTTAGGGTTAGTGTTAGGGTAAAGTTTAGGTTTAGGGTTAGGGTTAGGGTTTGTGTTTAGGTTAGGGTAAGGTTTAGGTTTAGGGTTAGTATTAGTGTTAGAGTTTGGGTTTGTATTAGGGTTAGGGGTAGGTTTAGGATTAGTGTTAGGGTTTGTTTTAGCGTTAGGGTTAGGTTTTGGGTTAGGGTTAGGGTTAGGGTAAGGTGTAGGGTTTGGGTTTGGGTTAGGTTTAGGTTTAGGGTTAGGGTTTCATTTGGTTTAGGGTTAGAGTTAGGGTTAGGGTTTGGGTTAGGTTTAGGGTTAGGGTTTGGGTTTGGGTTAGGGTTAGGTTTAGGGTTAGGTTTAGGGTTAGGGTTAGGGTTGGATTTGGGTTTGGGTTAGGGTTGGGGTTATTGTTTTGGTTAGATTTAGGTTTAGGGTTAGGGTTAGGGTTTGGGTTTGGGTTAGGTTTAGGTTTAGGGTTAGGGTTTAATTTGGGTTAGGGTTAGGGTTAGGGTTTGGGTTATTTTTAGGGTTAGGGTTAGGGTTAGGGATAGGGTTAGGGTTTGCGTTAGGTTTAGGGTTAGGGTTAGGGTTAGGGTTTGGTTTTGGGTTAGGTTTAGGTTTAGGGTTAGGCTTTCATTTGGGTAAGGGTTAGGGTTAGGGTTAGGATTTGGGTTAGGTTTAGGGTTAGGGTTAGGGTTAGTGTTCGGTTTGGGTTAGGGTTAGGTTTAGGGTTTCGGTTTGGGTTAGGGTTAGGGTTAGGGTTAGGTTTAGGTTTAGGGTTAGGGTTAGGGTTAGGGTTTGGGTTAGGGTTAGTGTTAGGGTTAGGTTTAGGGTTAGGGTTTCATTTGGGTTAGGGATAGGGTTAGGGTCAGGGTTTGGGTTACGTTTAGTGTTAGGGTTAGGGTTAGGGTTAGGGTTAGGATTAGGGTTTGGATTAGGTTTAGGTTTAGGGTTAGAGTTTCATTTGGGTTAGGGTTAGTGATAGGGTGAGGGTTTGGGTTAGATTAGGGTTAGGGTTAGGTTTAGGGTTAGGGTTAGGGTTAGGGTTTGGTTTTGGGTTTGGGTTAGGGTAAGGGATAGGGTTAGGGTTAGTGTTAGTGTTAGGGTTTGGGTATGGGTTAAGGTTAGAGTTAGAGTTAGGGTTATGGTTATGGTTAGGCTTTGTGTTAGGGTTAGGGTTAGGGTTTTCGTTAGGGTTAGGGTTATGGTTAAGTTTAGGGTTTGGGTTATGGTTAGGGTTAGGGTTAAGGTTACGGTTAGGGTTAGGGTTAATGCTACTATTAGGGTTAGGGTTAAGGTTTGGTTTAGGGTTAGGGTTAGGTTTAGGATTAGATTTAAATTTAGGGTTAGGGTTAGGATTAGGGTTAGGGTTAGGGTTTGGGTTAGGATTTGGTTTAGGGTTAGCGTTATACTTAGTATTAGTGTTAGGGTTTGGGTTAGGGTTAATGTTAGGGTTTGGGTTAATGTTAGGATTAGCGTTAGGGTTAGGGTTAGGGTTAGTGTTAGGGTTAGGGTTATGATTAGGGTTAGGGTTTGGGTTAGGGGTAGGATTAGGGTTAAGTTTAGAGTTTGGGTTATGGTTAGGGTTAGGGTTAAGGTTACGGTTAGGCTTAGGGTTAATGTTACGATTAGTGTTAGGGTTAGGTTTTGGTTTAGGTTTAGGGTTAGATTTAGGATTATGGTTATGATTAGGGTTAGGGTTAGGATTAGGGTTAGGGTTAGGGTTTGGGTTTGGGTTAGGTTAAGTTTTAGGTTTAGGGTTTCATTTTGTTTAGGGTTAGGGTTATGGTTAGGGTTTGGGTTAGGTTTAGGTTTAGGTTTAGGGTTAGGATTAGGGTTTGGGTTAGGGTTAGGGTTAGGTTTAGGGTTTGGGTTAGAATTATGTTTAGGGTTAGGGTTAGGGTTTGTATTTGGGCTAGGGTAAGGGTTAGGGTTAGCGTTACTGTTAGTGTTAGGTTTTGGGTTTGGATTAGATTAAGGGTTAGTGTTAGGGTTAGTGTTAAAATTTTTTTACGGTTAGGGTTAGGTTTTGGGTTAGGGTTAGGGTTTGGATTTGGGTTATATTTAGGGTTAGGGTTAGGGTTTCGTTTGGATTAGGGTTAGTGTTAGGGTTTGGGTTAGGTTTAGGGGTAGGGTTAGGTTTAGGGTTAGGGTTAGAGTTAGGTTTAGGGTTAGGGTTAGGGTTTGATTTAGGGTAAGGGTTACGTTTAGGGTTAGGGGTTGGGTTGGGTTTAGGAGTAGGGTTAGGGATTGGGGTAGAGTTAGGATTTGGTTTAGGATTTGGGTTAGGGTTTGGGGTAGGGTAAGGGGTATGTTTTTAGTTAGAGTTTGGGTTATGTTTAGGGTTAGGGTTAGTGTTAGGGTTAGGGTTAGGATTAGGTTTAGGTTTAGGGTTAGGGATTGGGTTAGTGTTAGCGTTAGGGTTAGGGTTTGGGTTTGGGTTAGGGTTAGGATTAGGTTTAGGTTTAGGGTTAGGATTTGTGTTAGGATTAGGGTTATAATTAGGATTAGGTTTAGGATTTGGGTTATGTTTAGGGTTAGGTTTAGGGTTAATGTTATAATTAGGGTTAGGGTTAGGGTTAGGGTTACTGTTTGGATTAGGGTTAGTGTCATGGTTAGGATGTGGGTTAGGGTTATGGTTTGGGTTAGGTTTAGGGTTAGGGTTTGGGTTTGGGTTAGGGTCAGGTTTAGGGTTAGGGTTAGGGTTTGGGTTTTCGTTAGGGTTAGGTTTATGGTTAGCATTTGGGTTAGGGTTAGGGTTAGGGTTATGGTTAGGGTTTGGGTTAGGGTTAGGGTTAGGTTTAGGGTTAGGGTTTGGTTTTGGATTAGGGTTAGTGTTAGGTTTAGGGTTAGGGTTTTTGTTAGGATTAGGTTTAGAGTTTGGGTTTGGGTTAGGGTTAAGGTTAGGGTAAGGGTTGGTTTAGGGTTAGGGTTAGCGTTAGTGTCAGGGTTAGGGATAGGGGTTGGGTTTGGGTTAGGGTTAGGGTTAGAGTTAGGGTTAGGGTTAGGGTTTGGGTTAGGGTTAGGGTTAGGGTTAGGGTTTGGTTTAGGGTTAGGGTTAAGGTTAGGGTTTTGGTTATGGTTAGGGTTAGGGTTAAGGTTAGGGTTAGGGTTAGGGTTAATGTTAGGATGAGGGTTCGGGTTCGGGTTAGGGTTAGGGTTAGGATTTGGGTTAGTGTTAGGGTTAGGGTTAGGATTATGGTTAGGGTTAGGGTTAGGATTAGGGTTAGGGTTAGGGTTAGGGTTTGGTTTATTGTTAGAGTTATACTTAGGATTAGTGTTAAGGTTTGTGTTAGGGTTAATGTTAGTGTTTGGGTTAATGTTAGGATTAGGGTTAGGTTAGGGTTAGGTTTAGGGTTAGGGTTAGGGTTAGGTTTGGGGTAGGATTTGGTTTAGGATTAGGGTTATAGTTAGGATTAGGTTTAGCATTTGGGTTAGGTTCAGGGTCAGGTTTAGGGTTAATATTAGGATTAGGGTTAGGGTTAGGGGTAGGAGTACGGTTTGGATTAGGGTTAGGTTTATGGTTAGAATTACGGTTAGGCTTAGGGTTTGGGTTAGGGTTAGGGTTTGGGTTACGGTTAGGGTTAGGATTAGGGTTTGGGGTAGGTTTAGGTTTAGGGTTAGGTTTTGTGTTAGGGTTAGTGTTAGGGTTAGGGCTAGGGTTAGGGTTAGGCTTTGGGTTTGGGTTATGGTTAGGATTAGGGTTATGGTGTGGGTTAGGTTTAGGGTTTGGTTTAGGGTTAGGTTTACAATTAGGGCTAGGTTTAGAATTAGGATTACGGTTAGCGTTTCGTTTAGGGTTACGGTTAGGGTTAAGGTTTGGTTTTGCGTTAGGGTTAGGTTTAGTGTTACTTTTAGGGTTAGGGTTATGGTTAGTGTTTGGGTTAGGCTTAGGGTTAGGCTTAGTATTTGGTTTAGGGTTAGGGTTATAGTTAGAATTAGGGTTAGGTTTTCGGTTAAGGTTAGGGTTAGGGTTAATGTTAGGATTAGGTTTAGGGTTAGGGTTTGGGTTAGGGATAGGGTTAGGGTTTGGGTTAGGCTTAGGTTTAGGGTTAGGGTTAGGGTTACGGTTTTGGGTTAGGGTTAGGTTTAGTTTTAGGGTTAG
>JAJHUQ010000044.1:632500-650000 GCA_035773235.1 Eospalax fontanierii | reverse complement strand
TAGTATTTTGTTTAGGGTTAGGGTTATAGTTAGAATTACGGTTAGGGTTTCGGTTAAGGTTAGGGTTAGGGTTAATGTTAGGAATAGGTTTAGGGTTAGGGTTAGGGTTTGGGTTTGGGTTAGGGTCAGGTTTAGGGTTAGGGTTAGGGTTTGGGTTTTCGTTAGGGTTAGGTTTATGGTTAGCATTTGGGTTAGGGTTAGGGTTAGGGTTATGGTTAGGGTTTGGGTTAGGGTTAGGGTTAGGTTTAGGGTTAGGGTTTTTGTTAGGATTAGGTTTAGAGTTTGGGTTTGGGTTAGGGTTAAGGTTAGGGTAAGGGTTGGTTTAGGGTTAGGGTTAGCGTTAGTGTCAGGGTTAGGGATAGGGGTTGGGTTTGGGTTAGGGTTAGGGTTAGAGTTAGGGTTAGGGTTAGGGTTTGGGTTAGGGTTAGGGTTAGGGTTAGGGTTTGGTTTAGGGTTAGGGTTAAGGTTAGGGTTTTGGTTATGGTTAGGGTTAGGGTTAAGGTTAGGGTTAGGGTTAGGGTTAATGTTAATATGAGGGTTCGGGTTCGGGTTAGGGTTAGGGTTAGGATTTGGGTTAGTGTTAGGTTTAGGGTTAGGATTAGGGTTAGGGTTAGGGTTAGGGTTAGGATTAGGGTTAGGGTTAGGGTTAGGGTTTGGTTTATTGTTAGAGTTATACTTAGGATTAGTGTTAAGGTTTGGGTTAGGGTTAATGTTAGTGTTTGGGTTAATGTTAGGTTTAGGGTTAGGTTAGGGTTAGGTTTAGGGTTAGGGTTAGGGTTAGGTTTGGGGTAGGATTTGGTTTAGGATTAGGGTTATAGTTAGGATTAAGTTTAGGATTTGGGTTAGGTTTAGTGTTAGGTTTAGGGTTAATATTAGGATTAGGGTTAGGGTTAGGGTTAGGGTTACGGTTTGGATTAGGGTTAGGTTTATGTTTAGAATTACGGTTAGGCTTAGGGTTTGGGTTAGGGTTAGGGTTTGGGTTACGGTTAGGGTTAGGATTAGGGTTTGGGGTAGGTTTAGGTTTAGGGTTAGGTTTTGTGTTAGGGTTAGCGTTAGGGTTAGGGCTAGGGTTAGGGTTAGGCTTTGGGTTTGGGTTAGGGTTAGGATTAGGGTTATGGTGTGGGTTAGGTTTAGGGTTTGGTTTAGGGTTAGGTTTACAATTAGGGCTAGGTTTAGAATTAGGATTACGGTTAGCGTTTCGGTTAGGGTTACGGTTAGGGTTAAGGTTTGGTTTTGCGTTAGGGTTAGGTTTAGTGTTAGTTTTAGGGTTAGGGTTATGGTTAATGTTTGGGTTAGGCTTAGGGTTAGGCTTAGTATTTGGTTTAGGGTTAGGGTTATAGTTAGAATTAGGGTTAGGGTTTTGGTTAAGGTTAGGGTTAGGGTTAATGTTAGGATTAGGTTTAGGGTTAGGGTTTGGGTTAGGGTTAGGGTTAGGGTTTGGGTTAGGCTTAGGTTTAGGGTTAGGGTTAGGGTTACGGTTTTGGGTTAGGGTTAGCTTTAGTTTTAGGGTTAGGTTTAGTATTACGGTTAGGGTTAGGGTTAGGTTTTGGGTTAGGGTTAGGGTTAATGTTATGATTAGCGTTTCGGTTTGGTTAGGGTTAGGTTTAGGGTTAGGGTTAGGGTAAGTTTAGGGTTAGGGTTAGGGTTAGGGTTAAGGTTAGGGTTAGGTTTAGGTTTAAGTTTAGGTTTAGGGTTAGGGTTACTGTTTGGGTTAGGTTTACGGTTACTGTTAGGGTTACGGTTTGGATTAGGGTTAGGGTTATGGTTAGGATTAGGGTTAGGGTTAGGGTTTGGGTTAGGTTTAGGGTTAGGGTTTGGGTTTGAGTTAGGGTCAGGTTAAGGCTTAGGGTTAGGGTTTGGTTTTTCTTTAGAGGTAGGCTTATGGTTAGCATTTGGGTTAGGGTTATGGTTATGGTTAAGGTTTTTGTTAGGGTTAGGGTTTGGTTTACGGTTAGGGTTTGATTTTGGGTTAGGGTTAGGGTTAGGGTTTGTGTTAGGTTTAGGTTTAGGGTTTAGGTTTGGGTTAGGTTTAGATTTAGGGTTAGGTTTAGGGTTTGGGTTTGGGTTAGGCTTAGGTTTAGGTTTAGGGTTTCATTTGGTTTAGGGTTAGGGTTATGGTAAGGGTTTGGGTTAGGTTTAGGTTTAGGGTTAGGGTTAGGGTTATTGTTAGGGTTAGGGTTAGGGTTTGGGTTAGGGTTAGAGTTAGGGGTAGGGTTAGGGTTAGGGTTAGGGTTAGGGTTAGGGTTTGGTTTTGGGTTATGGTAAGGGTTAGGGTTAGGTTTATGGTTAGGGTTAGGTTTAGGGGTAGGGTTAGAGTAAGAGTAAGGGTTAGGGTTAGGGTTAGGGTTAGGGTTAGGGTTAGGGTTATGATTAGGTTTAGAATTAGGGTTAGGGTTTGGGTTAGGGTCACGGTTAGGGTTAGGATTAGGTTTAGGATTAGGGTTAGGGTTTGGGTTAGGGTAAGGGTTACGTTTAGGGTTAGGTTTTGTTTTAGGGTTAGGGTTAGTGTTAGGGTTAGGGTTAGTATTAGGTTTAGGGTTAGGGTTTGGGTTAGGGTTAGCGTTAGGGTTAGGGTTAGGGTTAGGATTAGGGTTAGGGTTAGGGTTAGGGTTAGGGTTAGTGTTAGGGTTAGGATTAGGTTTAGGGTTAGGGTTTGGGTTAGGGTTAGCTTTAGGGTTAGGGTTAGGTTTTGGGTTTGTGTTAGCGTTAGGGTTAGGGTTAGGTTTAGGGTTAGTATTTGTGTTAGGTTTAGGTTTATAATTAGGATTAGGTTTAGGATTTGGGTTATGTTTAGGGTTAGGTTTAGGGTTAATGTTAGGATTAGGGTTAGGGTTACTGTTAGGGTTACGGTTTGGATTAGGGTCAGGGTTATGGTTAGGATTAGGGTTAGGGTTAGGGTTTGGGTTAGGTTTAGGGTTAGGGTTTGGGTTTGAATTAGGGTCAGGTTTAGGGTTAGGGTTAGGGTTTGGTTTTTCGTTAGGGTTAGGCTTATGGTTAGCATTTGGGTTAGGTTTAGGGTTATGGTTAGGTTTTGGGTTAGGGTTAGGGTTTGGTTTAGGGTTAGGGTTTGGTTTTGGGTTAGGGTTAGGGTTAGGTTTAGGGTTAGGGTTTGTGTTAGGTTTAGGTTTAGGGTTTGGGTTTCGGTTAGGGTTAGGTTTAGGGTTAGGGTTAGGGTTTGGTTTTTCGTTAGGGTTAGGCTTAGGGTTAAGATTTGGGTTAGGGTTAGGGTTATGGTTAGGGTTTGGGTTAGGGTTAGGGTTTGGTTTAGGGTTAGGGTCTGGTTTTGGGTTAGGGTTAGGTTTAGTTTTAGCGTTAGGTTTAGTATTACGGTTAGGGTTAGGGTTAGGTTTTGGGTTAGAGTTAGGGTTAATGTTAGGATTAGGGTTTAGGTTTGGTTAGGGTTAGGTTTAGGGTTAGGGTTAGGGTAAGTTTAGGGTTAG
This sequence comes from Eospalax fontanierii, assembly GCA_035773235.1. Classification (NCBI taxonomy): domain Eukaryota; kingdom Metazoa; phylum Chordata; class Mammalia; order Rodentia; family Spalacidae; genus Eospalax; species Eospalax fontanierii. Next base: position 646,560 of record JAJHUQ010000044.1, on the reverse strand, counting down.
GGATAGGGTTAGGGTTAAGGTTAGGGTTAGGTTTAGGTTTAGGTTTAGGGTTAGGGTTAGGGGTACTGTTTGGGCTAGGTTTACGGTTACTGTTAGGGCTACGGTTTGGATTAGCGTTATTGTTATGGTTAGGATTAGGGTTAGGGTTAGGGTTTGGGTTAGGTTTGGGGTTAGGGTTTGGTTTTTCGTTAGGGTTAGGCTTTTGGTTAAGATTTGGGTTAGGGTTAGGGTTATGGTTAGGGTTAGGTTTAGGGTTAGGGTTAGAGTAAGAGTAAGGGTTACGTTTAGGGTTAGGGTTTGGGTTAGGTTTAGGATTAGGGTTAGGGTTAGGGTTAGGGTTTTTGTTAGGATTAGGTTTAGAGTTTGGGTTTCTGTTAGGGTTAAGGTTAGGGTAAGGGTTGGTTTAGGGTTAGGGTTAGCGTTAGTGTCAGGGTTAGGGATAGGGGTTGGGTTTGGGTTAGGGTTATGGTTAGAGTTAGGGTTAGGGTTAGGGTTTGGGTTAGGGTTAGGGTTAGGGTTAGGGTTTGGTTTAGGGTTATGGTTAAGGTTAGGGTTTTGATTATGGTTAGGGTTAGGGTTAAGGTTAGGGTTAGGGTTAATGTTAGGATTAGGGTTCGGGTTCGGGTTAGGGTTAGGGTTAGGATTTGGGTTAGTGTTAGGGTTAGGGTTAGGATTAGGGATAGGGTTAGGGTTAGGATTAGGGTTAGGGTTAGGGTTAGGGTTTGGTTTATTGTTAGCATTATACTTAGGATTAGTGTTAGGGTTTGGGTTAGGGTTAATGTTAGTGTTTGGGTTAATGTTAGGATTAGGGTTAGGTTAGGGTTAGGTTTAGGGTTAGGGTTAGGGTTAGGTTTGGGGTAGGATTTGGTTTAGGATTAGGGTTATAGTTAGGATTAGGTTTAGGATTTGGGTTAGGTTTAGGGTTAGGTTTAGGGTTAATATTAGGATTAGGGTTAGGGTTAGGGTTAGGGTTACGGTTGGGATTAGGGTTAGGGTTATGGTTAGAATTGCGGTTAGGCTTAGGGTTTGGGTTAGGGTTAGGGTTTGGGTTAGGGTTAGGATTAGGGTTTGGGGTAGGTTTAGGTTTAGGGTTAGCTTTTGTGTTAGGGTTAGGGTTAGGGTTAGGCTTTGGGTTTGGGTTAGGGTAAGGATTAGGGTTAGGGTGTGGGTTAGGTTTAGGGTTTGGTTTAGGGTTAGGTTTACAATTAGGGCTGGGTTTAGAATTAGGATTATGTTTAGCGTTTCGGTTAAGGTTACGGTTAGTTTTAAGGTTTGGTTTTGTGTTAGGGTTAGGTTTAGTGTTAGTTTTAGGGTTAGGGTTATGGTTAGTGTTTGGGTTAGGCTTAGGTTTAGGCTTAGTATTTGGTTTAGGGTTAGGGTTATAGTTAGAATTACGGTTAGGGTTTCGGTTAAGGTTAGGGTTAGGGTTAATGTTAGGATTAGGTTTAGAGTTAGGGTTTGGGTTAGGGTTAGGGTTAGGGTTTGGGGTAGGGTTATGGTTAGGGTTAGGGTTTGGGTTAGGTTTAGGCTTAGGGTTAGGGTTCGGGTTACGGTTTTGGGTTAGGGTTAGGTTTAGTTTTAGCGTTAGGTTTAGTATTACGGTTAGGGTTTGGGTTAGGTTTTGGGTTAGAGTTAGGGTTAATGTTAGGATTAGGGTTTAAGTTTGGTTAGGGTTAGGTTTAGGGTTAGGGTTAGGGTAAGTTTAGGGTTAGGGTTAGGGTTAGGGTTAAGGTTAGGTTTAGGTTTAGGTTTAGGTTTAGGTTTAGGTTTAGGGTTAGGGTTACTGTTTGGGTTAGGTTTACGGTTACTGTTAGGGTTACGGTTTGGATTAGCGTTAGGGTTATGTTTAGGATTAGGGTTAGGGTTAGGGTTTGGGTTAGGTTTAGGGTTAGGGTTTGGGTTTGAGTTAGGGTCAGGTTAAGGGTTAGGGTTAGGGTTTGGTTTTTCGTTAGGGGTAGGCTTATGGTTAGCATTTGGGTTAGGGTTATGGTTATGGTTAGGGTTTTTGTTAGGTTTAGGGTTTGGTTTAGGGTTAGGGTTTGTTTTTGGGTTAGGGTTAGGGTTAGGGTTTCTGTTAGGTTTAGGTTTAGGGTTTGGTTTTGGGTTAGGGTTAGATTTAGGGTTAGGTTTAGGGTTTGGGTTTGGGTTAGGTTTAGGTTTAGGTTTAGGGTTTCATTTGGTTTAGGGTTAGGGTAATGGTAAGGGTTTGGGTTAGGTTTAGGTTTAGGGTTAGGGTTAGGGTTACGGTTAGGGTAAGGGTTAGGGTTAGGGTTAGGGTTAGGGTTTGGGTTAGGGTTAGAGTTAGGGTTAGGTTTAGGTTTAGGGTTTGGTTTTGGGTTATGGTAAGGGTTAGGGTTAGGTTTATGGTTATGGTTAGGTTTAGGGTTAGGGTTAGAGTAAGAGTAAGGGTTACGTTTAGGGTTAGGTTTTGGGTTAGGTTTAGGATTAGGGTTAGGGTTAGGGTTAGGCTTAGGGTTAGGGTTTAGGGTTAGGGTTTGGATTAGGGTTTGGGTTAAGGTTACGTTTAGGGTTATTGTTTCGGTTAGGTTTAGGCTTAGGGTTAGTGTTAGGGTTAGGGTTAGGATTAGGTTTAGGGTTAGGGTTTTGGGTTAGGGTTAGTTTTAGGGTTAGCGTTTGGGTTTGTGTTAGCGTTAGGGTTAGGGTTAGGTTTAGGGTTAGGATTTGCGTTAGGTTTAGGTTTATAATTAGGATTAGGTTTAGGATTTGGGTTATGTTTAGGGTTAGGTTTAGGGTTAATGTTAGGATTAGGGTTAGGGTTACTGTTAGGGTTACGGTTTGGATTAGGATCAGGGTTATGGTTAGGGTTTGGGTTAGGGTTAGGGTTTGGTTTTGGGTTAGGGTTAGGGTTAGGTTTAGGGTTAAGGTTTGTGTTAGGTTTAGGTTTAGGGTTTGGGTTTGGGTTAGGGTTAGGTTTAGGGTTAGGGTTAGGGTTTGGTTTTTCGTTAGGGTTAGGCTTATGGTTAAGATTTGGGTTAGGGTTAGGGTTATGGTTAGGGTTTGGGTTAGGGTTAGGGTTTGGTTTAGGGTTAGGGTCTGGTTTTGGGTTAAGGTTAGGGTTAGGGTTAGGTTTAGGGTTAGGGTTTGTGTTAGGTTTAGGGTTAGGTTTAGGGTTAGGGTTAAGGTTTGGTTTTGGGTTATGGTAAGGGTTAGGGTTAGTATTAGGGTTTGGGTTTGTTTTAGGTTTAGGGTTAGGGTTAGGGTTACGGTTAGTTTTAGGGAATGCTTTGGGTTACTGTTATGTTTTTAGTTAGGGTTAGAGTTAGGGGTTAGGGTTAGGGTTAGGGTTGGATTTTGGTTAGGGTTAAGTTTAGTGTTAGATTTAGTATTAGTTTTAGGGTTCGGGTTAGGGTTAGTGTTTGGGTTAGGTTTAGGGTTAGGCTTAGTATTTGGTTTAGGGTTAGGGTTATAGTTAGGATTAGGGTTAGGGTTTCGGTTAGGGATAGGGTTAGGGTTAATGTTAGAATTAGGGTTAGGGGTAGGATTAGGGTAAGGGTTTGGGTTAGGGTTAGGTTTATGGTTAGGGTTAGGTTTAGGCTTAGGGTTAGAGTAAGGGTAAGGGTAGGGTTTGGTTTAGGTTTAGGATTACGGTTAGGGTTAGGGTTAGGATTAGGTTTAGGATTAGGGTTAGGGTTTGGGTTAGGGTTAGGATTAGGTTTAGGATTAGGGTTAGGGTTTGGGTTAGGGTAAGGGTTACGTTTAGGGTTATTCTTTGGGTTAGGTTTAGGGTTAGGGTTAGTGTTAGGGTTAGGGTTAGAATTAGGTTTAGGTTTAGGGTTTGGGTTAGGGTTAGCATTAGGGTTAGGGTTTGGGGTAGTGTTAGGGTTAGGGTTAGAGTTAGGTTTAGGGTTAGGGTTAGTGTTAGGTTTAGGGGTATCATTAGGTTTACGTTTAGGGTTTGCGTTAGGGTTAGCTTTAGGGTTAGGGTTTGGGGTTGTGTTAGTGTTAGGGTTAGGGTTAGGTTTAGGGTTAGGTTTAGGGTTACGTTTAGGGATAGGATTTGATTTAGGATTAGGGTTATAGTTAGGATTAGGTTTAGGATTTGGGTTAGGTTTAGGGTTAGGTTTAGGGTTAATATTAGGATTAGGGTTAGGGTTAGGGTTAGGGTTACGGTTTGGATTAGGGTTAGGGTTATGGTTAGAATTACGGTTAGGCTTAGGGTTTGGGTTAGGGTTAGGTTTTGTGTTAGGGTTAGGTTTAGGATTAGGGTTTGGGGTTGGTTAGGTTTAGGGTTAGAATTGTGTTAGGGTTAGGGTTAGGGTTAGGGTTAGGGTTAGGTTTAGGGTTCGGCTTTGGGTTTGGGTTAGGGTTAGGATTAGGGTTAGGGTGTGGGTTAGGTTTAGGGTGTGGTTTAGGGTTATTTTTACAATTAGGGCTAGGTTTAGAATTAGGATTACGGTTAGCGTTTCGGTTAAGTTTATGGTTATGTTTAAGGTTTGGTTTTGCGTTAGGGTTAGGTTTAGTGATAGTTTTAGGGTTAGTGTTATGGTTAGTGTTTGGGTTAGGCTTAGGGGTAGGCTTAGTATTTGGTTTAGAGTTAGGGTTATAGTTAGAATTACAGTTAGGTTTTCGGTTAAGGTTAGGGTTAGGGTTAATGTTAGGATTAGGTTTAGGGTGAGGGCTAGGGTTTGGGTTAGGCTTAGGGTTAGGGTTAGGTTTTGGGTTAGGTTTAGGGTTAGGGTTAGGTTTAGGGTTACGTTTTTGGGTTAGGTTTAGGGTTAGTTTTAGGGTTAGGTTTAGTATTACGGTTAGGGTTAGGGTTAGGTTTTGGTTTAGAGTTAGGGTTAGGGTTAGGATTAGGGTTTAGGGTTGGTTAGGGTTAGGGTGAGGGTTAGGGTTAGGGTAAGTTGAGGGGTAGGGGTAGGGTTAGGGTTAGGGTTAGGGTTAGGGTTACTGTTAGGGTTACGGTTTGGATTAGGGTCAGGGTTATGGTTAGGATTAGGCTTAGGGTTAGGGTTTGGGTTAGGTTTAGGGTTAGGGTTTGGGTTTGAGTTAGGGTCAGGTTTAGGGTTAGGGTTAGGGTTTGGTTTTTCGTTAGGTTTAGGCTTATGGTTAGCATTTCGGTTAGGGTTAGGGTTATGGTTAGGGTTTGGGTTAGGGTTAGGGTTTGGTTTAGTGTTAGGGTTTGGTTTTGGGTTAGGGTTAGGGTTAGGTTTAGGGTTAGGGTTTGTGTTAGGTTTAGGTTTAAGGTTTGGGTTTGGGTTAGGGTTAGGTTTAGGGAGAGGTTTAGCGTTTGGGTTTGGGTTAGTTTTAGGTTTAGGTTTAGGGTTTCATTTTGTTTAGGGTTAGGGTTATGGTTAGGGTTTGGGTTAGGTTTAGGTTTAGGTTTAGGGTTAGGATTAGGGTTTGGGTTAGGGTTACGGTTAGGGTTAGGGTTTGGGTTAGAATTATGTTTAGGGTTAGGGTTAGGGTTTGTATTTGGGGTAGGGTAAGGGTTAGGGTTAGCGTTACTGTTAGTGTTAGGTTTTGGGTTTGGATTAGATTAAGGGTTAGTGTTAGGGTTAGTGTTAAAATTTGTTTTACGGTTAGGGTTAGGTTTTGGGTTAGGGTTAGGGTTTGGATTTGGGTTATATTTAGGGTTAGGGTTAGGGTTAGGGTTAGGGTTAGGGTTAGGGTTAGTGTTAGTGTTAGGGTTAGGGTTAGGGTTACTGTTAGGGGTACGGTTTGGATTAGGGTCAGGGTTATGGTTAGGATTAGGCTTAGGGTTAGGGTTTGGGTTAGGTTTAGGGTTAGGGTTTGGGTTTGAGTTAGGGTCAGGTTTAGGGTTAGGGTTAGGGTTTGGTTTTTCATTAGGGTTAGGCTTATGGTTAGCATTTGGGTTAGGGTTAGGGTTATGGTTAGGGTTTGGGTTAGGGTTAGGGTTTGGTTTAGGGTTAGGGTTTGGTTTTGGGTTAGGGTTAGGGTTAGGTTTAGGGTTAGGGTTTGTGTTAGGTTTAGGTTTAAGGTTTGGGTTTGGGTTAGGGTTAGGTTTAGGGTTAGGGTTAGGGTTTGGTTTTTCGTTAGGGTTAGGCTTATGGTTAAGATTTGGGTTAGGGTTAGGGTTATGGTTAGGGTTTGGGTTTGGTTTTGGGTTAGGTTTAGGATTAGGTTTCGGGTTAGGGTTTGTGTTAGGTTTAGGTTTAGGGTTTGGGTTTGGGTTAGGGTTAGGTTTAGGGTTAGGTTAAGCGTTTGGGTTAGGCATAGGGTTAGGTATAGGTGTAGGGTTTCATTTTGTTTAGGGATAGGGATATGGTTATGGTTAGGGTTAGGGTTAGGGTTAGGGTTAGGGTTAGGGTTAGGGTTACTGTTAGGGTTACGGTTTGGATTAGGGTCAGGGTTATGGTTAGGATTAGGCTTAGGGTTAGGGTTTGGGTTAGGTTTAGGGTTAGGGTTTGGGTTTGAGTTAGGGTCAGGTTTAGGGTTAGGGTTAGGGTTTGGTTTATCGTTAGGGTTGGGCTTATGGTTAGCATTTGGGTTAGGGTTAGGGTTATGGTTAGGGTTTGGGTTAGGGTTAGGGTTTGGTTTAGGGTTAGGGTTTGGTTTTTTGGTTAGGGTTAGGGTTAGGTTTAGGGTTAGGGTTTGTGTTAGGTTTAGGTTTAAGGTTTGGGTTTGGGTTAGGGTTAGGTTTAGGGTTAGGGTTAGGGTTTGGTTTTTCGTTAGGGTTAGGCTTATGGTTAAGATTTGGGTTAGGGTTAGGGTTATGGTTAGGGTTTGGGTTAGGGTTAGGGTTTGGTTTAGGGTTAGGGTTTGGTTTTGGGTTAAGGTTAGGGTTAGGTTTAAGGTTAGGGTTTGTGTTAGGTTTAGGTTTAGGGTTTGGGTTTGGGTTAGGGTTAGGTTTAGGGTTAGGTTTAGCGTTTGGGTTTGGGTTAGGTTTAGGTTTAGGTTTAGGGTTTCATTTTGTTTAGGGTTAGGGTTATGGTTAGGGTTTGGGTTAGGTTTAGGTTTAGGTTTAGGGTTAGGATTAGGGTTTGGGTTAGGGTTAGTGTTAGGGTTAGGGTTTGGGTTAGAATTATGTTTAGGGTTAGGGTTAGGGTTTGTATTTGGGCTAGGGTAAGGGTTAGGGCTAGCGTTCCTGTTAGTGTTAGGTTTTGGGTTTGGATTAGATTAAGGGTTAGTGTTAGGGTTAGTGTTAAAATTTGTTTTACGGTTAGGGTTAGGTTTTGGGTTAGGGTTAGGGTTTGGATTTGGGTTATATTTAGGGTTAGGTTTAGGGTTTCGTTTGGATTAGGGTTAGTGTTAGGGTTTGGGTTAGGTTTAGGGTTAGGGTTAGTTTTAGGGTTAGGGTTAGAGTTAGGTTTAGGGTTAGGGTTAGGGTTTGATTTAGGGTAAGGGTTACGTTTAGGGTTAGGGTTTGGGTTAAGTTTAGGATTGGGGTTAGGGTTAGGGTTAGGGTTAGGATTAGGTTTAGGGTTAGGATTTGGGTTAGTGTTAGCGTTAGGGTTAGGTTTTGGGTTTGGGTTAGGGTTAGGGTTAGGTTTAAGTTTAGGGTTAGGATTTGTGTTAGGATTAGGGTTATAATTAGGATTAGGTTTAGGATTTGGGTTATGTTTATGGTTAGGTTTAGGGTTAATGTTATGATTAGGGTTAGGGTTAGGGTTAGGGTTACTGTTTGGATTAGGGTTAGTGTTATGGTTAGGATGTGGGTTAGGGTTAGGGTTTGGGTTAGGTTTAGGGTTAGGGTTTGGGTTTGGGTTAGGGTCAGGTTTAGGGTTAGGGTTAGAGTGTGGGTTTTCGTTAGTGTTAGGTTTATGGTTAGCATTTGTGTTAGGGTTAGGGTTAGGGATATGGTTAGGGTTTGGGTTAGGGTTAGGGTTAGGTTTAGGGTTAGGGGTTGGTTTTGGATTAGGGTTAGTGTGAGGTTTAGGGTTAGGGTTTTTGTTAGGATTAGGTTTAGAGTTTGGGTTTGGGTTAGGGTTAAGGTTAGGGTAAGGGTTGGTTTAGGGTTAGGGTTAGCGTTAGTGTCAGGGTTAGGGATAGGGGTTGGGTTTGGGTTAGGGTTAGGGTTAGAGTTAGGGTTAGGGTTAGGGTTTGGGTTAGGGTTAGGGTTAGGGTTAGGGTTTGGTTGAGGGTTAGGGTTAAGGTTAGGGTTTTTGTTATGGTTAGGGTTAGGGTTAAGGTTAGGGTTAGGGTTAGGGTTAATGTTAGGATTAGGGTTCGGGTTCGGGTTAGGGTTAGGGTTAGGATTTGGGTTAGTGTTAGGGTTAGGGTTAGGATTAGGGTTAGGGTTAGGGTTAGGGTTAGGATTAGGGTTAGGGTTAGGGTTAGGGTTTGGTTTATTGTTAGCGTTATACTTAGGATTAGTGTTAGGGTTTGGGTTAGGGTTAATGTTAGTGTTTGGGTTAATGTTAGGATTAGGGTTAGGTTAGGGTTAGGTTTAGGGTTAGGGTTAGGGTTAGGTTTGGGGTAGGATTTGGTTTAGGATTAGGGTTATAGTTAGGATTAGGTTTAGGATTTGGGTTAGGTTTAGGGTTAGGTTTAGGGTTAATATTAGGATTAGGGTTAGGGTTAGGGTTAGGGTTACGGTTTGGATTAGGGTTAGGGTTATGGTTAGAATTACGGTTTGGCTTAGTGTTTGGGTTAGGGTTAGGGTTTGGTTTAGGGTTAGGGTTAGGATTAGGGTTTGGGGTAGGTTTAGGTTTAGGGTTAGGTTTTGTGTTAGGGTTAGGGTTAGGGTTAGGGTTAGGCTTTGGGTTTGGGTTAGGGTTAGGATTAGGGTTAGGGTGTGGGTTAGGGTTAGGGTTTGGTTTTGGGTTAGGGTTAGGGTTAGGTTTAGTGTTAGGGTCTGTGTTAGGTTTAGGTTTAAGGTTTGGGTTTGGGTTAGGGTTAGGTTTAGGGTTAGGGTTAGGGTTTCGTGTTTCGTTACGGTTAGGCTTATGGTTAAGATTTGGGTTAGGGTTAGGGTTATGGTTAGGGTTTGGGTTAGGGTTAGGGTTTGGTTTAGGGTTAGGGTTTGTTTTTGTGTTAAGGTTAGGGTGAGGTTTAGGGTTAGGGTTTGTGTTAGGTTTAGGTTTAGGGTTTGGGTTTGGGTTAGGGTTAGGTTTAGGGTTAGGTTTAGTGTTTGGGTTTGGGTTAGGTTTAGGTTTAGGTTTAGGGTTTCATTTTGTTTAGGGTTAGGGTTATGGTTAGGGTTTGGGTTAGGTTTAGGTTTAGGTTTAGGGTTAGGATTAGGGTTTGGGTTAGGGTTAGGGTTAGGGTTAGGGTTTGGGTTAGAATTATGTTTAGGGTTAGGGTTAGGGTTTGTATTTGGGCTAGGGTAAGGGTTAGGGTTAGCGTTACTGTTAGTGTTAGGTTTTGGGTTTGGATTAGATTAAGGGTTAGTGTTAGGGTTAGTGTTAAAATTTGTTTTACGGTTAGCGTTAGGTTTTGGGTTAGGGTTAGGGTTTGGATTTGCGTTATATTTAGGGTTAGGGTTAGGGTTTCGTTTGGCTTAGGGTTAGTGTCAGGGTTTGGGTGAGGTTTAGGGTTTGGGTTAGGTTTAGGGGTAGGGTTAGATTTAGGTTTGGGGTTAGGGTTCGGGTTTGATTTAGGGTAAGGGTTACGTTTAGGGTTAGGGTTTGTGTTAGGTTTAGGATTAGGGTTAGGGTTAGGGTTAGGGTTAGGATTAGGTTTAGTATTAGGGTTAGGGTTTGTGTTACGGTAAGGGTTATGTTTTTGGTTAGGGTTTGGGTTAGGTTTAGGGTTAGGGTTAGTGTTAGGGTTAGGGTTAGTATTAGGTTTAGGGTTAGGTTTTGGGTTAGTGTTAGTGTTAGGGTTAGGGTTTGGGTTTGGGTTAGGGTTAGGTTAAGTTTAGGGTTAGGATTTGTGTTAGGATTAGGGTTATAATTAGGATTAGGTTTAGGATTTGGGTTATGTTTAGGGTTAGGTTTAGGGTTAATGTTATGATTAGGGTTAGGGTTAGGGTTAGGGTTACTGTTTGGATTAGGGTTAGTGTTATGGTTAGGATTTGGGTTAGGGTTAGGGTTTGGGTTAGGTTTAGGGTTAGGGTTTGGGTTTGGGTTAGGGTCAGGTTTAGGGTTAGGGTTAGGGTTTGGGTTTTCGTTAGGGTTAGGTTTATGGTTAGCATTTGGGTTAGGGTTAGGGTTAGGGTTATGGTTAGGGTTTGGGTTAGGGTTAGGGTTAGGTTTAGGGTTAGGGTTTGGTTTTGGATTAGGGTTAGTGTTAGGTTTAGGGTTAGGGTTTTTGTTAGGATTAGGTTTAGAGTTTGGGTTTGGGTTAGGGTTAAGGTTAGGGTAAGGGTTGGTTTAGGGTTAGGGTTAGCGTTAGTGTCAGGGTTAGGGATAGGGGTTGGGTTTGGGTTAGGGTTATTGTTAGAGTTATGGTTAGAGTTAGGGTTTGGGTTAGGGTTAGGGTTAGGGTTAGGGTTTGGTTTAGGGTTAGGGTTAAGGTTAGGGTTTTGGTTATGGTTAGGGTTAGGGTTAAGGTTAGGGTTAGGGTTAGGGTTAATGTTAGGATTAGGGTTCGGGTTCGGGTTAGGGTTAGGGTTAGGATTTGGGTTAGTGTTAGGGTTAGGGTTAGGATTAGGGTTAGGGTTAGGGTTAGGGTTAGGGTTTGGGTTTTCGTTAGGGTTAGGTTTATGGTTAGCATTTGGGTTAGGGTTAGGTTTAGGGTTATGGTTAGGGTTTGGGTTAGGGTTAGGGTTAGCTTTAGGGTTAGGGTTTGGTTTTGGATTAGGGTTATTGTTAGGTTTAGGGTTAGGGTTTTTGTTAGGATTAGGTTTAGAGTTTGGGTTTGGGTTAGGGTTAAGGTTAGGGTAAGGGTTGGTTTAGGGTTAGGGTTAGCGTTAGTGTCAGGGTTAGGGATAGGGGTTGGGTTTGGGTTAGGGTTATGGTTAGAGTTATGGTTAGGGTTAGGGTTTGGGTTAGGGTTAGGGTTAGGGTTAGGGTTTGGTTTTTGGTTAGGGTTAAGGTTAGGGTTTTGGTTATGGTTAGGGTTAGGGTTAAGGTTAGGGTTAGGGTTAGGGTTAATATTAGGATTAGGGTTCGGGTTCGGGTTAGGGTTAGGGTTAGGATTTGGGTTAGGGTTAGGGTTAGGGTTAGGATTAGGGTTAGGGTTAGGGTTAGGATTAGGGTTAGGGTTACGGTTAGGGTTTGGTTTATTGTTAGCGTTATACTTAGGATTAGTGTTAGGGTTTGGGTTTGGGTTAATGTTAGTGTTTGGGTTAATGTTAGGATTAGGGTTAGGTTAGGGTTAGGTTTAGGGTTAGGATTAGGATTAGGTTTGGGGTAGGATTTGTTTTATTATTAGGGTTATAGTTAGGATTAGGTTTAGGATTTGGGTTAGGTTTAGGGTTAGGTTTAGGGTTAATATTAGGATTAGGGTTAGGGTTAGGGTTAGGGTTACGGTTTGGATTAGGGTTAGGGTTATGGTTAGAATTACGGTTAGGCTTAGGGTTTGGGTTAGGGTTAGGGTTTGGATTAGGGTTAGGGTTAGGATTAGGGTTTGGGGTAGGTTTAGGTTTAGGGTTAGGTTTTGTGTTAGGGTTAGGGTAAGGGTTAGGGTTAGGATTAGGGTTAGGGTGTCGGTTAGGTTTAGGGTTTGGTTTAGGGTTAGGTTTACAATTAGGGCTAGGTTTAGAATTAGGATTACGGTTAGCATTTCGGTTAAGGTTACGGTTAGGTTTAAGGTTTGGTTTTGCGTTAGGGTTAGGTTTTGTGTTAGTTTTAGGGTTAGGGTTATGGTTTGTGTTTGGGTTAGGCTTAGGGTTAGGCTTAGTATTTGGTTTAGGGTTAGGGTTATAGTTAGAATTAGGGTTAGGGTTTCGGTTAAGGTTAGGGTTAGGGTTAATGTTAGGATTAGGTTTAAGGTTAGGGTTTGGGTTGGGGTTAGGGTTAGGGTTTGGGTTAGGCTTAGGCTTAGGGTTAGGGTTAGGGTTACGGTTTTGGGTTAGGGTTAGGTTTAGTTTTAAGGTTAGGTTTAGTATTACGGTTAGGGTTAGGGTTAGGTTTTGTGTTAGAGTTAGGGTTAATGTTAGGATTAGGGTTTAGGTTTGGTTATTGTTAGGTTTAGGGTTAGGGTTAGGGTAAGTTTAGGGTTAGGGTTAGGGTTAGGGTTAAGGTTAGGGTTAGGTTTAGGTTTAGGTTTAGGTTTAGGGTTAGGGTTACTGTTTGGGTTAGGTTTACGGCCACTGCTAGGGTTACGGTTTGAATTAGCGTTAGGGTTATGGTTAGGATTAGGGTTAGGGTTAGGGTTTGGGTTAGGTTTAGGGTTAGGGTTTGGGTTTGAGTTAGGGTCAGGTTAAGGGTTAGGGTTATGGTTTGGTTTTTCGTTAGGGGTAGGCTTATGGTTAGCATTTGGGTTAGGGTTATGGTTATGGTTAGGGTTTTTGTTAGGGTTAGGGTTTGGTTTAGGGTTAGGGTTTGGTTTTGGGTTAGGGTTAGGGTTAGGGTTTGTGTTAGGTTTAGGTTTAGGTTTTGGGTTTGGGTTAGGGTTAGATTTAGGGTTAGGTTTAGGATTTGGGTTTGGGTTAGGTTTAGGTTTAGGTTTAGGGTTTCATTTGGTTTAGGGTTAGGGTTATGGTAAGGGTTTGGGTTAGGTTTAGGTTTAGGGTTAGGGTTTGGGTTAGGGTAGGGTTAGGGTTAGGGTTAGGGTTAGGGTTTGGGTTAGGGTTAGAGTTAGGGTTAGGTTTAGGGTTAGGGTTAGGGTTAGGGTTAGGGTTAGGGTTTTGTTTTGGGTTATGGTAAGGGTTAGGGTTAGGTTTATGGTTAGGGTTAGGTTTAGGGTTAGGGTTAGAGTAAGAGTAAGGGTTACGTATAGGGTTAGGGTTTGGGTTAGGTTTAGGATTAGGGTTAGGGTTAGGGTTAGGGTTAGGGTTATGGTTAGGATTAGGTTTAGGATTAGGGTTAGGGTTTGGGTTAGGGTAAGGGTTACGTTTAGGGTTATTGTTTCGGTTAGGTTTAGGCTTAGGGTTAGTGTTAGGATTAGGTTTAGGGTTAGGGTTTTGGGTTAGGGTTAGCTTTAGGGTTAGGGTTTGGGTTTGTGTTAGCGTTAGGGTTAGGGTTTGTGTTAGGTTTAGGTTTAGGTTTTGGGTTTGGGTTAGGGTTAGATTTAGGGTTAGGTTTAGGGTTAGGATTTGTGTTAGGTTTAGGTTTATAATTAGGATTAGGTTTAGGATTTGGGTTAGGTTTAGGGTTAGGTTTAGGGTTAATGTTTGGATTAGGGTTAGGGTTACTGTTAGGGTTACGGTTTGTATTAGGGTCAGGGTTATGGTTAGGATTAGGGTTAGGGTTAGGGTTTGGGTTAGGTTTAGGGTTAGGGTTTGGGTTTGAATTAGGGTCAGGTTTAGGGTTAGGGTTAGGGTTTGGTTTTTCGTTAGGGTTAGACTTATGGTTAGCATTTGGGTTAGGGTTAGGGTTATGGTTATGGTTAGGGTTTGGGTTAGGGTTAGGGTTTGGTTTAGGGTTAGGGTTTGGTTTTGGGTTAGGGTTAGGGTTAGGTTTAGGGTTAGTGTTAGGTTTAGGTTTAGGGTTTGGGTTTGGGTTAGGGTTAGGTTTAGGGTTAGGGTTAGGGGTTGGGTTTTCGTTAGGGTTAGGCTTATGGTTAAGATTTGGGTTAGGGTTAGGGTTTGTGTTAGGTTTAGGTTTAGGGTTTGGGTTTGGGTTAGGGTTAGGTTTAGGGTTAGGTTTAGGGTTTGGGTTTGGGTTAGGTTTAGGTTTAGGTTTAGGTTTTCATTTGGTTTAGGGTTAGGGTTATGGTTAGGGTTTGGGTTAGGTTTAGGTTTAGGGTTAGGGTTAGGGTTAGGGTTAGGGTTGGGGTTTGGGTTACGGTTAGTGTTAGAGTTAGGTTTAGGGTTATGTTTAGGGTTAGGGTTAAGGTTTGGTTTTGGGTTATGGTAAGGGTTAGGGTTAGTATTAGGGTTTGGGTTTGTTTTAGGTTTAGGGTTAGGGTTAGGGTTACGGTTAGTTTTAGGGAATGGTTTGGGTTACTGTTATGTTTTTAGTTAGGGTTAGAGTTAGGGGTTAGGGTTAGGGTTAGGGTTGGATTTGGGTTAGGGTTCAGTTTAGTGTTAGATTTAGTATTAGTTTTAGGGTTAGGGTTAGGGTTAGTGTTTGGGTTAGGTTTAGGGT
>JAJHUQ010000044.1:617500-620000 GCA_035773235.1 Eospalax fontanierii | reverse complement strand
TTGGATTATGGTAAGGGTTAGGGTTAGGGTTAGTGTTAGGGTTTGGGTTTGGGTTAGGGTTAGGGTTACGGTTAGTGTTACGAAATGGTTTAGGGTTACTGTTATGTTTTTGGTTAGTGTTAGTGTTAGGGGTTAGGGTTAGGGTTAGGGTTAGGTTTAGGGTCAGGATTTGTGTTAGGATTAGGGTTATAATTAGGATTAGGTTTAGGATTTGGGTTATGTTTAGTGTTAGGTTTAGGGTTAATGTTAGGATTAGGGTTAGGGTTACTGTTAGGGTTACGGTTTGGATTAGGGTTAGGGTTATGGTTAGGATTAGGGTTAGGGTTAGGATTTGGGTTAGGTTTAGGGTTAGGGTTTGGGTTTGAGTTAGGGTCAGGTTTAGGGTTAGGGTTAGGGTTTGGTTTTTCGTTAGGGTTAGGCTTATGGTTAGGATTTGGGTTAGGGTTAGAGTTATGGTTAGGGTTTGGGTTAGGGTTAGGGTTTGGTTTAGGGTTAGGGTTTGGTTTTGGGTTAGGGTTAGGGTTAGGTTTAGGGTTAGGGTTTGTGTTAGTTTTAGGTTTAGGGTTTGGGTTTGGGTTAGGGTTAGGGTTTGGTTTTTCGTTAGGGTTAGGCTTATGTTTAGCATTTGGGTTAGGGTTAGGGTTATGGTTAGGGTTTGGGTTAGTGTTAGGGTTTGGTTTAGGGTTAGGATTTGGTTTTGGGTTAGGTTTAGGATTAGGTTTCGGGTTAGGGTTTGTGTTAGGTTTAGGTTTAGGGTTTGGGTTTGGGTTAGGGTTAGGTTTAGGGTTAGGTTTAGGGTTTGGATTTGGGTTAGGTTTAGGTTTAGGTTTAGGGTTAGGGTTTGGTTTAGGGTTAGGGTTTGGTTTTGGGTTAGGGTTAGGGTTAGGTTTAGGGTTAGGGTTTGTGTTAGTTTTAGGTTTAGGGTTTGGGTTTGGGTTAGCGTTAGGGTTTGGTTTTTCGTTAGGGTTAGGCTTATGTTTAGCATTTGGTTTAGGGTTAGGGTTATGGTTAGGGTTTGGTTTAGGTTTAGGTTTAGGTTTAGGTTTAGGGTTAGGGTTAGGGTTAGGGTTTGGGTTAGGGTTAGTGTTTGTGTTAGGGTTAGGGTTAGGGTTAGGGAATGGTTTGGGTTACTGTTATGTTTTTGGTTAGGGTTAGTGTTAGGGGTTAGGGTTAGGGTTAGGGTTGGGTTTGGGTTAGGGTTAGGGTTAGGGTTAGGGTTACGGTTAGTGTTAGGGAATGGTTTGGGTTACTGTTATGTTTTTTGTTAGAGATAGTGTTAGGGGTTAGGGTTAGGATTAGGGTTGGGTTTGGGTTAGGGTTAGGTTTAGTATTAGATTTAGTATTAGTTTTAGGGTTAGGTTTAGGGTTAGGGTTAGGGTTAATGTTTGGGTTAGGTTGAGGGTTAGGCTTAGTATTTGGTTTAGGGTTAGGGTTATAGTTAGAATTAGGTTTAGGGTTTCGGTTAGGGATAGGGTTAGGGTTAATATTAGGATTAGGGTTAGGGTTAGGGTTAGGGTAAGGGTTTGGGTTAGGGTTAGGTTTATGGTTAGGGTTAGGTTTAGGGTTAGGGTTAGAGTAAGGGTAAGGGTTACGTTTAGGGTTAGGGTTAGGTTTAGGATTAGGGTTAGGGTTAGGGTTAGGTTAGGATTAGGTTTAGGATTAGTGTTAGGGTAAGGGTTACGTTTAGGGTTATTGTTTGGGTTAGGTTTAGGGTTAGGGTTAGTGTTAGGGTTATGGTTAGGATTAGGTTTAGGGTTAGGGTTTGGGTTAGGGTTAGCTTTAGGGTTAGGGTTTGGGTTTGTGTTAGGGTTAGGGTAAGTTTTAGGGTTAGGATTTGTGTTAGGATTAGGGTTATAATTAGGATTAGGTTTAGGATTTGGGTTATGTTTAGGGTTAGGTTTAGGGTTAATGTTAGGATTAGGGTTAGGGTTACTGTTAGGGTTACGGTTTGTATTAGGGTTAGGGTTAAGGTTAGGATTAGGGTTAGGGTTAGGGTTTGGGTTAGGTTTAGGGTTAAGGTTTGGGTTTGAGTTAGGGTCAGGTTTAGGGTTAGGGTTAGGGTTTGGTTTTTCGTTAGGGTTAGGCTTATGGTTAGCATTTGGGTTAGTGTTATGGTTATGGTTAGGGTTTGGGTTAGGGTTAGGGTTTGGTTTAGGGTTAGGGTTTGGTTTTGGGTTAGGGTTAGGGTTAGGGTTTGTGTTAGGTTTAGGTTTAGGGTTTGGGTTTGGGTTAGGGTTAGGTTTAGGGTTAGGTTTAGGGTTTGGGTTTGGGTTAGGTTTAGGTTTAGGTTTAGGGTTTCATTTGGTTTAGGGTTAGGGATATGTTTAGGGTTTGGGTTAGGTTTAGGTTTAGGGTTAGGGTTAGGGTTAGGGTTAGGGTTTGGGTTAGGGTTAGTGTTAGGTTTAGGTTTAGGGTTAGGTTTAGGGTTAGGGTTAGGGTTTGGTTTTGGATTATGGTAAGGGTTAGGGTTAGGGTTAGTGTTAGGGTTTGGGTTTGGGTT
>JAJHUQ010000044.1:592500-612500 GCA_035773235.1 Eospalax fontanierii | reverse complement strand
GTTAGGGTTAATTTTACGATTAGTGTTAGGGTTAGGTTTTGGTTCAGGTTTAGGGTTAGGTTTAGGATTATGGTTAAGGTTAGGGTTAGGGTTAGGATTAGGGTTAGGGTTAGGGTTTGGGTTAGGATTTGGTTTAGGGTTAGCGTTATACTTAGTATTAGTGTTAGGGTTTGGGTTAGGGTTAATGTTAGGGTTTGGGTTAATGTTAGGATTACGGTTAGGTTAGGGTTAGGTTTAGGATTTGTTTTAGGGTTAGCTTTACAGGTAGGATTAGCGTTAGGGTTTGGGTTAGGTTTACGCTTAGTGTTAGGGTTAATGTTAGGATGAGAGTCAGGGTTAGGGTTAGGGTTAGGGTTAGGGTTTGTGTTAGGTTTAGCGTTAGGGTTAGGGTTTGGGTTAGGGATAGTTTTAGGGTTAGGGTTAGGGTTAGGGTTTGGTTTTGTGTTAGGTTTAGGTTTAGGGTTAGGGTTTCATTTGGGTACGGGTTAGGGTTAGGGTTAGTGTTTCGGTTAGGTTTAGGGTTAGGGTTAGGGTTAGTGTTTGGGTTTGGTTTAGCGTTAGGTTTAGGGTTAGGTTTAGGGTTTGGGTTTGGGTTAGGGTTAGGGTTAGGGTTAGGTTTAGGGTTAGGGTTAGGGTTTGGGTTTGGGTTAGTATTAGGGTTAGGTTTAGGGTTAGGGTTAGGGTTAGAGTTAGGTTTTGTGTTTGGGTTAGCGTAAGGGATAGGGTTAGGGTTAGTGTTAGTGTTAGGGTTTGGGTATGGGTTAAGGTTAGATTTAGAGTTAGGGTTAGGGTTATGGTTAGGGTTTGTGTTAGGGTTAGGGTTATGGTTAGGGTTTGGGTTAGGGTTAGGGTTTGGTTTAGGGTTAGGGTTTGGTTTTGGGTTAGGGTTAGGGTTAGGTTTAGGGTTAGTGTTAGGTTTAGGTTTAGGGTTACGGTTTGGTTTTTCGTTAGGGTTAGGCTTATGGTTAAGATTTGGGTTAGGGTTAGGGTTATGGTTAGGGTTTGTGTTAGGGTTAGGGTTTGGTTTAGGGTTAGGGTCTGGTTTTGGGTTAGGGTTAGGGTTAGGTTTAGCGTTAGGGTTTGTGTTAGGTTTAGGTTTAGGGTTTGGGTTTGGGTTAGGGTTAGGTTTAGGGTTAGGTTTAGGGTTTGGGTTTGGGTTAGGTTTAGGTTTAGGTTTAGGGTTTCATTTGGTTTAGGGTTAGGGTTATGGTTAGGGTTTGTGTTAGGTTTAGGTTTAGGTTTATTGTTAGGGTTAGGGTTAGCGTTAGGGTTAGGGTTTGGGTTACGGTTAGTGTTAGAGTTAGGTTTAGGGTTAGGTTTAGGGTTAGGGTTAAGGTTTGGTTTTGGGTTATGGTAAGGGTTAGGGTTAGTATTAGGGTTTGGGTTTGTTTTAGTTTTAGGGTTAGGGTTAGGTTTACGGTTAGTTTTAGGGAATGGTTTGGGTTACTGTTATGTTTTTAGTTAGGGTTAGAATTAGGGGTTAGGGTTAGGGTTAGGGTTGGATTTGGGTTAGGGTTCAGTTTAGTGTTAGATTTAGTATTAGTTTTAGGGTTAGGGTTAGGGTTAGTGTTTGGGTTAGGTTTAGGGTTAGGCTTAGTATTTGGTTTAGGGTTAGGGTTATAGTTAGGATTAGGGTTAGGGTTTCGGTTAGGGATAGGGTTAGGGTTAATGTTAGAATTAGGGTTAGGGTTAGGGTTAGGGTAAGGGTTTGGGTTAGGGTTAGGTTTATGGTTAGGGTTAGGTTTAGGCTTAGGGTTAGAGTAAGGGTAAGGGTTACGTTTAGGGTTAGGGTTAGGATTAGGTTTAGGATTAGGGTTAGGGTTTGGGTTAGGGTAAGGGTTACGTTTAGGGTTATTGTTTGGCTTAGGTTTAGGGTTAGGGTTAGTGTTAGGTTTAGGGTTAGAATTAGGTTTAGGTTTAGGGTTTGGGTTAGGGTTTGCTTTAGGGTTAGGGTTTGGGGTTGTGTTAGGGTTAGGGTTAGAGTTAGGTTTAGGGTCAGGATTTGTGTTAGGATTAGGGTTATAATTAGGATTAGGTTTAGGATTTGGGTTATGTTTAGGGTTAGGTTTAGGGTTAATGTTAGGATTAGGGTTAGGGTTACTGTTAGGGTTACGGTTTGGATTAGGGTTAGGGTTATGGTTAGGATTAGGGTTAGGGTTAGGGTTTGGGTTAGGTTTAGGGTTAGGGTTTGGGTTTGAGTTAGGGTCAGGTTTAGGGTTAGGGTTAGGGTTTGGTTTTTCGTTAGGGTTAGGCTTATGGCTAGGATTTGGGTTAGGGTTAGAGTTATGGTTAGGGTTTGGGTTAGGGTTAGGGTTTGGTTTAGGGTTAGGGTTTGGTTTTGGGTTAGGGTTAGGGTTAGGTTTAGGGTTAGGGTTTGTGTTAGTTTTAGGTTTAGGGTTTGGGTTTGGGTTAGGGTTAGGGTTTGGTTTTTCGTTAGGGTTAGGCTTATGTTTAGCATTTGGGTTAGGGTTAGGGTTATGGTTAGGGTTTGGGTTAGTGTTAGGGTTTGGTTTAGGGTTAGGGTTTGGTTTTGGGTTAGGTTTAGGATTAGGTTTCGGGTTAGGGTTTGTGTTAGGTTTAGGTTTAGGGTTTGGGTTTGGGTTAGGGTTAGGTTTAGGGTTAGGTTTAGGGTTTGGATTTGGGTTAGGTTTAGGTTTAGATTTAGGGTTAGGGTATGGTTTAGGGTTAGGGTTTGGTTTTGGGTTAGGGTTAGGGTTAGGTTTAGGGTTAGGGTTTGTGTTAGTTTTAGGTTTAGTGTTTGGGTTTGGGTTAGGGTTAGGGTTTGGTTTTTCGTTAGGGTTAGGCTTATGTTTAGCATTTGGTTTAGGGTTAGGGTTATGGTTAGGGTTTGGTTTAGGTTTAGGTTTAGGTTTAGGTTTAGGGTTAGGGTAGGGGTTAGGGTTTGGGTTGGGGTTGGTGTTAGGGTTAGGTTTAGGGTTAGGGTTTGGGAATGGTTTGGGTTACTGTTATGTTTTTGGTTAGGGTTAGTGTTAGGGGTTAGGGTTAGGGTTAGGGTTGGGTTTGGGTTAGGGTTAGGGTTAGGGTTGGGGTTACGGTTAGTGTTAGGGAATGGTTTGGGTTACTGTTATGTTTTTGGTTAGGGTTAGTGTTAGGGGTTAGGGTTAGGGTTAGGGTTGGGTTTGGGTTAGGGTTAGGTTTAGTGTTAGATTTAGTATTAGTTTTAGGGTTAGGTTTAGGGTTAGGGTTAGGGTTAATGTTTGGGTTAGGTTGAGGGTTAGGCTTCGTATTTGGTTTAGGGTTAGGGTTATAGTTAGAATTAGGTTTAGGGTTTCGGTTAGGGATATTGTTAGGGTTAATATTAGGATTAGGGTTAGGGTTAGGGTTAGGGTTAGGATTAGGTTTAGGATTAGGGTTAGGGTAAGGGTTACGTTTAGGGTTATTGTTTGGGTTAGGTTTAGGGTTAGGGTTAGTGTTAGGGTTAGGGTTAGGATTAGGTTTAGGGTTAGGGTTTGGGTTAGGGTTAGCTTTAGGGTTAGGGTTTGGGTTTGTGTTAGGGTTAGGGTAAGTTTTAGGGTTAGGATTTGTGTTAGGATTAGGGTTATAATTAGGATTAGGTTTAGGATTTGGGTTATGTTTAGGGTTAGGTTTAGGGTTAATGTTAGGATTAGGGTTAGGGTTACTGTTAGGGTTATGGTTTGTATTAGGGTTAGGGTTAAGGTTAGGATTAGGGTTAGGGTTAGGGTTTGGGTTAGGTTTAGGGTTAAGGTTTGGGTTTGAGTTAGGGTCAGGTTTAGGGTTAGGGTTAGGGTTTGGTTTTTCGTTAGGGTTAGGCTTATGGTTAGCATTTGGGTTAGTGTTATGGTTATGGTTAGGGTTTGGGTTAGGGTTAGGGTTTGGTTTAGGGTTAGGGTTTGGTTTTGGGTTAGGGTTAGGGTTACGGTTTGTGTTAGGTTTAGGTTTAGGGTTTGGGTTTGGGTTAGGTTAGGTTTAGGGTTAGGTTTAGGGTTTGGGTTTGGGTTAGGTTTAGGTTTAGGTTTAGGGTTTCATTTGGTTTAGGGTTAGGGTTATGTTTAGGGTTTGGGTTAGGTTTAGGATTAGGGTTAGGGTTAGGGTTAGGGTTAGAGTTTGGGTTAGGGTTAGTGTTAGGTTTAGGTTTAGGGTTAGGTTTAGGGTTAGGGTTAGGGTTTGGTTTGGATTATGGTAAGGGTTAGGGTTAGGGTTAGTGTTAGGGTTTGGGTTTGGGTTAGGGTTAGGGTTAGGGTTAGGGTTACGGTTAGTGTTACGAAATGGTTTAGGGTTAGGGTTTGGATGAGGGTTAGAGTTTGGGTTAGGGTTAGGGTTAGGGTTAGTTCTTGGGTTATGGTTAGGGTTAGGGTTTGAGTTAGGGTTAGTGTTAGGGTTAGGGTTAGGTTTTGGGTTAGGGTTAGGGTTAGGATTTGGGTTAGGCTTTGGGTTAGGGTTCGGGTTTGTGTTAGAGTTAGGGTGAGGGTTAGGGGTTGGGTTAGGGTTAGGGTTACGGTTAGGATTAGGGTTACGGTTAGGGTTCGGATTAGGGTTAGTTTTAGGGTTTGGGTTTGTTAAACGATAAGGGTTAGGGTTAGGGTTAGGAGTAGGTTTAGGGTTTAGGTTTTCGTTTAGGGTTAGTGTTAGGGTTAGGGTTAGGATTAGCATTTGGTTTAGGGTTAAAGTTAAGGTTATGGTTAGTGTTAGGGTTAGGGTTAGGTTTAGCGTTTGGTTTAGGGTTAAGGTTAGGGTTAGGGTTTGGGTTAGGGTTAGGGTTAGGGTTAGGGTTTGGGTTAGAGTTATGGTTAGGTTTCGGGTTTGGGTTAGGGTTAGTGTTAGGGTTAGGGTTAGGGTTACGATTAGGGTTAGGGTTTGGGTTAGGGTTAGCCTTAGGTTTGAATTTGGGTTAGTGTTAGGGCTAGGGTTAGTGTAAAGTTTAGGGTTTGGATTTGGGTTAGGGTTAGGGTTTGAGTTACGATTAGGGTAAAGTTTAGGGTTTAGGTTTGGGTTAGGTTTATGGTTAGGGTTAGGGTTATGGTTAGGTTTAGGGTTAGGGTTAGGGTTAGGGTTTGGGTTAGAATTGGGTTAGGGTTATGTTTAGGGTTAGGTTTTAGGGTTAGGATTACGTTTAGGGTTTGGGTTAGGTTTAGGTATAGGGTTAGGGTTAGGTTAGGATTATGGATGGGGTTAGGTTTGGAGTTAGGTTAAGGTTTTGAGTTATGTTTGGGGTTAGGATTAGGGTTTGGGTTAGGTTTAGGGTTAGGGTTAGCGTGAGGGTTCGGGTTAGGGTTAGGGTTAGGTTTTAGGGTTATGGTTAGTGTTATTGTTTGCGTTAAGGTTAGGGTTAGAGTTAGGGTTAGGAATAGGGTTAGATTTAGTGTTAGGGTTAGGTTTGGTTTACGGTTTGGGTTAGGGTTAGAGTTAGTTTTTGGGTTATGGTTAGGGTTAGGATTAGGGTTAGGGTTAGGTTTAGAGTTAGGGTTTGGGTTAGGGTTAGGGTTAGGTTTAGGGTTAGGGTTAGGTTAAAAGTTAGAGTTTGGGTTAGTGTTAGGGTTAGGTTTAGAGTTAGGGTTTGAGTTAGGGTTAGCGTAAGGGTCAGGGTTGGTGTTTGGGTTAGGGTTAGGGTTAGGTTTAGGGGTTGGTTTTGGGTTCGGGTTAGGGTTAGGGCTAGGATTTGGGTTAGGTTTAGGGTTACGATGAGGGTTAGGTTTACGGTTTGGGTTAGGGTTAGGTTTAGGATTTGGTTTGGGTTAGGGCTATGGTTAGGGTTTGGGTTAGTGTTAGGTTTAGTGTTAGTGTTAGGGTTAGGGTTTGTGTTAGGGTTAGGTGTAGGTTTTGATTTGGGTTAGTGTTAGGGTTAGGGTTAGAGTTAAGGTAGGGTTTGGGTTAGGGTTATGATTAGGGTTAGGGTAACGATTAGGGTTAAATTTAGGGTTTGGGTTTGGGTTAGGTTTAGGGTTAGCGTTAGGGTTAGGGTTAGGTTTAGGGTTAGTGTTACGGTTAGGGATTGGGTTAAGGTTAGGTTTAGGGTTTGGGTTAGGGTTAGTTTTACGGTGTGGGTTTGGGTTAGGGATAGGGTTAGGTTTTGGTTTTAGGTTAGGGTTAGGTTTAGGTTTAGTGTTAGGTTTTGGGTTTGGATTAGGGTTAGGGGTAGGGTTAGTTTTAGGGTTAGGGTTTGGGTTAGGGTTAGGGTTTGGGTTAGGTTTAGGGTTAGGAATAGAGTTAGGGTTAGGGTTATTGTTAGGGTTTGGGTTAGGTTTGGCTTAGGGTTAGGTATAGGTTTTATGTTAGGGTTAGTGAGGATTAGGGTTTGGGTTAGGGTTAGGGTTAGGGATAGGGTTAGGGTTAGGGTTCGGGTTTGGGTTAGGGTTAGGGTTAGGGTTAGTTCTTGGGTTAGGGTAAGGGTTAGGATTAGGGTTAGGGTTAGGTTTAGGTTTAGGGTTTGGGTTAGGGTTAGGGTTTGGGTTAGGGTTAGGGTTAAATTAGGGTTAGGTTTTGGTTTAGGGTTAGGGTTATTTTTTGGGTTAGGGTTAGGGTTAGGAAAAGGCTTCGGGTTAGGTTTAGGGTTAGGTTTTGGGTTAGGGTTAGCATTAGGGTTAGGGGTTGGGTGAGGGTTAGGATTTGGGTTAGGGTTAGGGTTAGGGTTAGTTCTTAGGTTAGGGTTAGGGTTAGGGTTAGGGTTAGGGTTAGGGTTTGGGTTAGGGTTAGGGTTAGGGTTATGGTTAGGATTAAGGATAGGGTTAGGGTTAGGATTAGGTTAGGTTTAAGGTTTGGTTTAGGTTTAGTTTTAGGGTTAGGGTTAGGTTTAGGGTTAGGATTAGTGTTAGAGTTAGGGTTTTGGTTTTGGTTAGGCTTAGGGTTAGAGTTTGGGTTAGTGTTAGGGTTAGTGATAGTGTTAGGGTTAGGGTTTGGGTTAGGGTTAGTGTTAGGTTTAGGATCAGGGTTAGGGTTAGTGTTAGGGTTAGGGTTTGGGTTAGTTTTAGGGTTAGGGTTAGGGTTAGAGTTTGGGTTAGCGTTAGGGTTAGGGTTAGAGTTTGGGTTTCGGTTAGGGTTAGAGTTAGGGTTAGGGTTAGTGTTAGGCTTTGGGTTTGTTTTAGGTTTATGGATAGGTTTAGGGTTAGGGTTAGGGTTATGATTAGGGTTAGGTTTAGGGGTTGGGTTTCTGTTAGGTTTAGGATTAGGGTTAGGGTTAGGTTTAGGGTTACGGTTTGCCTTAGGGTTAGGGTTAGGGTTAGGGGGTGGGATTGCGTTAGGGTTAGGTTTATGGTTACGATTAGGGTTAGGGTTAGAATTAGGATTAGGTTAGATTTAAGGTTTGGGTTAGGGTTAGGGTTAGGGTTAGGGTTAGGATTAGGGTTAAGGTTAGGGTTTTGTTTTGGGTTAGGATTAGTGTTAGCGTTTCAGTTAGTGTTAGGGTTAGTGATAGTGTTAGGTTTAGGGTTTGGGTTAGGGTTAGTGTTAGGTTTAGGATCAGGGTTAGGGTTAGTGTTAGGGTTAGGGTTTGGGTTAGGGTTAGGGTTAGGGTTATGGTTAGGGATAGAGTTTGGTTTTGAGTTAGGTTTAGGGTTTGGGTTGGGTTTAGGGTTAGGGTTAGGGATAGGGTTGGGATTAGGTTTAGGGTTAGGTTTAGGGTTAGAGTTAGGGTTTGCTTTAGGGTTAGGTTTAGGTTAGGTTTAGGTTTTGGGCTGGGTTTACGGTTAGGGTTATGGTTTGGATTTGGGTTATAATTAGGATTAGGGTTAGGGTTAGGTTTAGGGTTAAGTTTTGGTTTAGGTTTGGGGTTAGGGTTAGTTTTTGAGTTTAAGTTAGGTATAGGTTTAGAGTTAGGGTAAACGTTAGGGTTAGTGTTATGGTTTCATTAGGGTTAGGGTTAGGGTTAGGGTTAGGGTTTGGGTTAGGGTGATGGTTAGGTTAGGGTTTGTTAGGGTTATTGTTAGGTTTAGGCTTAGGGTTAGGGTTAGGGTTAAGTTTAGGGTTTGGGTTAGGGTTTGGTTAGATTTTTATTTGGGTTAGTGTTATGGTTAGGGTTAGTGTTAAGTTTACGGTTTGGGTTAGGGTTAGTGTTAGGGTTAGGGTTACGATTAGGGTTAAGTTTAGGGTTTGGATTTGGGTTAGATTTAGGGTTAAGTTTAGGGTTAGTGTTAAGTTTACGGTTAGGGTTAGGGTTACGGTTTGGGTTAAGGTTAGGCTTAGGGTTAGGGTAAGGAATAGGGTTAGGTTTAGGGTTAGGGTTAGGGTTAGGATTAGCGTTAGGGTTAGGGTTTGGATTAGGGTTAGTATTAACTTTAGGGTTTGGGATTGGGTTAGGCTTAAGGTTAGGGTTTGGGTTAACGTTTGTTGTTAGGGGTTAGGGATTAGGTTTAGGGTTAGGGTTAGGGTTAGGGTTGTGTTAGGGTTAGGTTTAGGCTTACTTTTTGGGTTAGGGTTAGTGTTAGGTTTAGGATTAGGGTTAGGGTTAGTGTTAAGGTTAGTATTTGGGTTAGGGTTAGGGTTTGGGTTAGAGTTTGGGTTAGGGTTATGTTTAGGGTTAGGTTTGGGTTAGGGTTTGGGTTAAGGTTATGGTTAGGGTAAGGATTAGGAATAGGATTAGCGTTAGGTTTTTGGTTAGGGTTAGGGTTAGGATTAGAATTTGGGTTAGGGCTAGGGTTTGGGTTTGGGTTAGGGTTAGGGTTAGTTTTTGGGTTAGGGTAAGGGTTAGGATTAGAGTTAGGGTTAGGTACAGGGTTAGGGTTTTGGTTAGGGTTAGGGGTAGGTTTAGGTTTACTGTTTGGGTTAGGGTTAGGGTTACGTTTAGGATTAGGGTTAGGGTTAGTGTTAGGGTTAGGATTTGGGTTAGGGTTAGGGTTTGGGTTAGTGTTTGGTTTAGGGTTAGGGTTAGGGTTAGGGTTTGTGTTAGGGTTTGGGTTAAGGTTACGCTTAGGGTAAGGATTAGGAATAGGGTTAGGGTTAGGTTTTGGGTTAGGGTTAGGGTTAGGGCTAATGTTTGGGTTTGGGTTAGAGTTAGAAAAAGGCTTCGGGTTAGGTTTACTGTTAGGTTTAGGGTTAGAGTTAGGGTTAGGGTTAGGGTTTGAGTTAGGGTTAGTGTTAGGTTTAGGGTTAGGTTTAGGGTTTGGTTTAGGGTTAGGGTTAGGGTTAGGGATTGGGTTTGGATTAGGGTTAGGTTTATGGTTAGGATTAGGGTTAGCGTAAGGTTTAGGATTAGGTTAGGTTTAAAGTTTGGGTTAGCATTAAGGTTAAGGTTGCGGTTCGGGTTAGGATTAGGTTTCGTGTTAGGGTTTTGGTTTGGGTTATGGTTAGGGTTAGCGTTTGGGTTAGTGTTAGGTTTAGTATCAGGGTTGGGGTTAGTGTTAGGGTTAGGGTTTGGGTTAGGGTTAGGATTTGAGTTAGGGTTAGCATTAGGGTTAGGATTAGAATTACGGTTAGGGTTAGGGTTTGGGTTAGGGTTAGGGTTAGTGTTATGCTTTGGGTTAGGGTTAGGGTTAGTTTTTGGGTTATGGTTATGGTTAGGGTTAGGGTTAGGTTTAGGGTTAGGGTTAGGATTTGATTTAGGGTTTGGGTTAGGGTTAGGTTTAGGTTTTGGGTTAGGGTTAGGGTTAGGGTTAGGGTTTGGTTTAGGGTTAGTGTTAGGTTTAGGATTAGCGTTAGGGTTAGGATTAGAATTTGGGTTAGGCTTAGGTTTTGGGTGAGGGTTAGGGTTAGGGTTTGAGTTAGGGTTTATGTTAGGGTTAGGGTTAGGGTAAGGGTTTGGGGTAGGGGTTGGTTTAGGTTTTAGGTTAGGGTTAGGGTTAGGGTTAGGGTTAGGGTTTGGTTTTTGGTTAGTGTTAGGTTTAGGATTATTGTTAGAGTTAGGATTAGGATTTGGGTTAGGCTTAGGGTTTGGGTTAGGGTTAGATTTAGTGTTAGGTTTACTTTTTCGGTTAGGGGTAGGGTTAGGTTTAGGATTACGGTTAGGTTTAGTGTTTGGTTTAGTGTTAGTGTTAGGTTTAGGATTAGGGTTATGGTTAGTGTTTGGGTTAGGGTTTGGGTTAGGGTTAGGGTTTGAGTTAGGGTTTGGGTTATGGTTAGGGTTAGGGTTAGGGTTAGGTTCAGAATTACCGCTAGCGTTAGACTTAGGGTTAGGGTTTGGGTTAGGGTTACGGTTAGGGGTAGTTTTTGGGATAGGGTTAGGTTCAGAATTACCGTTAGGGTTAGGTTTAGTTTTAGTGTTTGGGTTAGGGTTAGGGTTTGGGTTAGGGTTAGGGTTAAGGTTAGGGTTAGGGTTAAGGTTAGGGTTTGCGTTAGGATTGGGTTTAGGTTTTGATTTTTGTTAGTGTTATGGTTAGGGTTAGTGTTAAGTTTAGGGTTTGGGTTAGGGTTAGGGTTAGGGTTAGGGTTATGATTAGGGTTAAGTTTAGGGTTTGTTTTTGGGTTAGGTTTAGTGTTAGGATTAGGGATAGGGTTAACTTTACGGTTAGGGTTAGGGTTATGGTTTGGGTTAAGGTTAGGGTTAGGGTTAGGGTAAGAAATAGGGTTAGTTTTTGGGTTAGGGTAAGGGTTAGGATTAGCGTTAGGTTTAGGGTTAGGTTTAGGGTTTGGGATTATGTTAGGGTTAGGGTTAGGTTTAGGGTTTGGGATTGGGTTAGGGTTAGGGTTAGGGTTTGGGTTAGGGTTAGTTTTAGGGTGTGCGTTTGGGTTAGGGATAGGGTTAGGGTTTGGGTTTGGGTTAGGGTTAGGTTTAGGTTTAGTGTTAGGGTTTGGGTTTGGATTAGGGTTAGGGTTAGGGTTAGGGTCAGGGATTGTGTTAGGGTTATGGTTAGGAATAGGGTTAGGGTTAGGGTTATTGTTAGTGTTTGGGTTAGGGTTTGGGTTATGGATAGGTTTAGGTTTTGGGTTAGGGTTAGAGTTAGGGTTAGGGTTTGCCTTAGGGTTAGGGTTAGAATTGGGTTATGGTTATGTTTATGGTTAGGTTTTAGGGTGGGGATTACGTTTAGGGTTTGCGTTAGGTTGAGGGATAGGGTTAGGGTTAGGTTAGGATTATGGATAGGGTTAGGTTTAGGATTAAGTTTAGGTTTTGAGTTATGTTTAGGGTTAGTATTAGGGTTTGGGTTAGGGTTAGCGTGAGGGTTAGGGTTAGGGTTAGGGTTAGGGTTAGGTTTTAGGGTTATGGTTAGGGTTATTGTTTTTGTTAAGGTTAGTGTTAGGGTTAGGGTTTGTTTTTGGGTTAGGGTTAGGGTTAGGATTAGGGTTAGGGTTTGAGTTAGGGATAGGGTTAGGTTTAGGATTAGGGTTTGGTTTAGGGTTCTGGTTAGGCTTAGTTTTTGGGTTTGGGTTAGGGTTAGGATTAGGGTTAGGGTTAGTTTTAGGGTTAGGGTTTGGGTTAGGGTTAGTGTTAGGGTTAGTGTTAGTGTTAGTGTTAGGGTTAGGGTTAAGTTTTGGGTTAGGGTTAGGGTTAGGGTTAGGGTTTGGGTTAGGGTTAGGGTTAGGGTTAGGGTTAGGGTTAGGGTTAGGGTTAGGGTTATGTTTAGGGTTAGGTTTTAGGGTTAGGATTACATTTAGGGTTTGTGTTAGGTTTAGGTATAGGGTTAGGGATAGGTTAGGATTATGAATGTTCTTAGGTTTAGGGTTAGGTTTAGTGTTTGAGTTAGGGTTAGGGTTAGGGTTAGGGTTAGGGTTAGGGTTAGCGTGAGGGTTAGGGTTAGGGTTAGGTTTTAGGATTATGGTTAGGGTTATTGTTTTTGTTAAGGTTAGTGTTAGGGTTAGGGTTAGTTTTTGGGTTAGGGTTAGGGTTAGGATTAGGGTTAGGGTTTGACTTAGGGTTAGGGTTAGGGTTTGGTTTAGGGTTCGGGTTAGGCTTAGTTTTTGGGTTAGGGTTACGGTTAGGATTAGGGTTAGGGTTAGATTTAGGGTTAGGGTTTGGGTTAGGTTAGGTTTAGGGTTAGGTTTAGGGTTAGGTTTTAGGGTTAGGATTATGTTTAGGGTTTGGGTTAGGTTTAGGTATAGGGTTAGGGATAGGTTAGGATTATGAATGGGCTTAGGTTTAGGGTTAGGTTTAGGGTTTGAGTTATGTTTAGGGTTAGGATTAGGGATTGGGTAGGGTTTAGGGTTAGGGTTACCGTGAGGGTTAGGGTTAGATTTAGGGTTAGGTTTAGGTTTTAGGTTTATGGTTAGGGTTATTGTTTGTGTTAAGGTTAGGTTTAGGGTTAGTGTTAGGAAAAGGGTTACGTTTAGGTTTAGGGTTATGGTTTGGGTTAGGGTTAGTTTTTGGGTTAGGGTTAGGGTTAGGATTAGGGTTAGGGTTAGGTTTAGAGTTAGGGTTTGGGTTAGGGTTAGTGTTAGAGTTAGGGTTAGGGTTAGGGTTTGAGTTAGGTTTAGGTTTAGGGTTAGGGCTAGTGTTTGGGTTAGGGTTAGGGTTAGGTTTAGGGGTTGGGTTTGGGTTCGGGTTAGGGTTTTGGTTTGGGTTAGGGTTAGAGTTATGGTTTGGGTTAGTGTTAGGGTTAGGGTTAGTGTTAGGGTTAGCGTTTGGGTTAGGGTTAGGTTGAGGTTTTGATTTGAGTTAGTATTAGGGTTAGGGTTAGTGTTAAGGTTAGGGTTTGGGTTAGGGCTAGGATTAGGGTTAGGGTAACGATTAGGGTTAAGTTTAGAGTTTGGGTTTGGTTAGGTTTAGTGTTAGCGTCAGGGTTAGGGTTAGGTTTAGGGTTAGTGTTACGGTTAGGGTTTGGGTTAAGGTTAGGGTTAGGGTTAGGCTTAGGAATAGGTTTAGGGTTAGGGTTAGGGTTAGGGTTTGGTTTAGGGTTAGCGTTTGGGTTAGGTTTTGGGATAGGGTTAGGGTTAGTGTTAGGGTTTGGGTTTGGGTTAGAGTTAGTGTTAGGTTTTGTGTTAATGTTTGGGGTTAGGGGTTAGGGGTTAGGTTTAGGGTTAGGGTTAGTGTTAGGGTTTGGGTTAGGGTTTAGGGTTAGGGTTTGTGTTAGGGTTAGGGTTAAGGTTAGGGTTAGGGTTAGGGTTAGGAATAGGGTTAGGGTTAGGATTAGGGTTAGGGATTGGTTTACGGTTTGGGTTAGGATTTGGGTTAAGGTTAGGGTTAGGGTTAGAGTTAGGAATAGGGTTAGGGTTAGGGTTAGTGTTTGGTTTAGGGTTTGGGTTAGGGTTAGGTTTAGGTTTTGGGTTAGGGTTAGAGAGGGTTAGTGTTTGGGTTAGGTTTAGTGATAGAGTTAGGATTTGAGTTAGGGTTAGGGTTAGGGTTAGGGTTTGGGTTAGGGTGAGGGGGTAGGGTTAGGTGTTGGGTTTGGGTTAGGATTAGGCTTACGGTTAGGATTAGGGCTAGGGTTAGGATTAGAATTAGGGTTAGGTTTAGGGTTTGATTTAGGGTTAGGGTTAGGGTTAGGGTTAGGATTAGGGTTAGGGTTAGGGTTACGATTATGGTTAAGTTTAGGGATTGTGTTTGGGTTAGGTTTATGGTTAGGATTAGTGTTAGTGTTAGGGTTTGGGTTAGTGTTAGGTTTAGGATTTGGGTTAGGGTTAGGGTTAGGGTTAGGACTAGGGTTAGGGTTAGGTTTAGGGTTAGGGTTTGGTTTAGGGTTAGGGTTAGTGTTAGGGTTAGGGTTAGGGTTAGGGTTAGGGTTAGGGTTAGGGTTACGGTTAGGGTTAGGTTTAGCGTTAGGGTTAGGGTTAGGGTTTGGGTTAGGGTTAGGGTTAGGGTTTAGGTTAGGATTAGTGTTATGGTGTGGGTTTGGGTCAGGGTAAGGATTAGGGTTTAGGTTTGGGTTAGAGTTAGGTTGAGGTTTAGGCTTAGGGTGAGGGTTAGGGTTTGGGTTTTGTTAAGGGTTAGTGTTAGGATTACGGTTAGGATTTGGGTTTAGGTAAGTGTTAGGGTTAGGTTTAGGGTTAGTGTTAGGGTTTGGGTTTGGGTTAGGGTTATGGATAGGGTTACGGTTAGTGTTAGAATTATGATTAGGGTTATGTTAGGGTGAGGGTTAGGGTTAGGGTTAGGTTTAGGGTTAGGGTTAGGGTTAGGATTAGAGTTAGGGTGAGGGTTTTGTTTTGGGTTAGGGTTAGGGTTTGGGTTAGTGTTAGGGTTAGGGTTAGTGTTAGGATTAGGGTTTGGGTTAGGTTTAGGGTCAGTATTAGGGTTACGTTTAGGGTTAAGTTTAGGGTTTGTGTTTCGGTTAGGTTTAGGGTTAGGGTTAGGGTTAGGGTTTGAGTTAGGGTTCGGGTTAGGGTTAGGGTTAGGGTTTGGGTTAGGGTTAGGGTTAGGAATAGGGTTAAGGTTAGGGTAATTGTTAGGGTTTGGGTTAGGGTTTGGGTTAGGGTTAGGTTTAGGTTTTGGGTTAGGGTTAGAGTGAGGGTTAGGGTTTGGGTTAGGGTTAGGATTAGGAATAGGGTTAAGGTTAGGGTAATTGTTAGGATTTGGGTTAGGGTTTGGGTTAGGGTTAGGTTTAGGTTTTGGGTTAGGGTTAGAGTGAGGGTTAGGGATTGGGTTAGGGTTAGGGTTAGGGTTAGGTTTACGATAAGGGTTAAGTTTAGAGTTTTGGTTTGGGTTAGGTTTATCTTTATGTTTAGGGTTAGGGTTAGGTTTAGGGTTAGGGTTAGGGTGAGTATTAGAGTTAGGGTTAGGGTTTTGTTTTGGGTTAGGGTTAGGGTTAGGGTTTGGGTTAGTGTTAGGGTTAGGATTAGTGTTAGGTTTAGGGTTTGGGTTAGGTTTAGGGTCAGTATTAGGGTTACGTTTAGGGTTAAGTTTAAGGTTTGGGTTTCGGTTAGGTTTAGGGTTAGGGTTAGGGTTTGAGTTAGGTTTCGGGTTAGGGTTAGGGTTAGGGTTTGGATTAGGGCTAGGGTTAGGAATAGGGTTAAGGTTAGGGTTAATGTTAGGGCTTGGGGTGGGGTTTGGTTTAGGGTTAGGTTTAGGTTTTGGGTTAGGGTTAGAATGAGGGTTAGGGTTTGGGCTTGGATTAGGGTCTGGGTTAGGGTTAGGGTCAGGGATTGTGTTAGGGTTATGGTTAGGAATAGGGTTAGGGTTTGGGTTAGGGTTAGAGTTAGGGTTAGGGTTTGGGTTATGGTTAGGTTTAGGTTTTGGGTTAGGGTTAGAGTTAGGGTTAGGGTTTGCCTTAGGGTTAGGGTTAGAATTGGGTTATGGTTATGTTTATGGTTAGGTTTTAGGGTGGGGATTACGTTTAGGGTTTGCGTTAGGTTGAGGGATAGGGTTAGGGTTAGGTTAGGATTATGGATAGGGTTAGGTTTAGGATTAAGTTTAGGTTTTGAGTTATGTTTAGGGTTAGTATTAGGGTTTGGGTTAGGGTTAGCATGAGGGTTAGGGTTAGGGTTAGGGTTAGGGTTAGTGTTAGGGTTTGGGTTAGTGTTAGGGTTAGGACTAGGGTTAGTGTTAGGATTAGGTTTAGGGTTAGCATTAGGGTTAGGATTAGGGTTAGGGTTAGGGTTTGTGTTAGGGTTAGGGTTAGGGTTAGGGTTAGGAATAGGGTTAGGGTTAACGTTAGGGTCAGCGGTAGGGTTTGGATTTGGGTTAGGTTTTGGGTTAAGTTTAGGGTTAGGGTTAGGTTTAGGAATACGGTTAGGGTTAGGGTTTGGTTTAGGGTTAGTTTTAATCTTAGGGTTTGTGTTAGGGTTAGGTTTGGTTTAGGGTTAGCGTTTGGGTTAGGTTTTGGGATAGGGTTAGGGTTAGTGTTAGGGTTTGGGTTTGGGTTAGTGTTAGTGTTAGGTTTTGTGTTAATGTTTGGGGTTAGGGGTTAGGGGTTAGGTTTAGGGTTAGGGTTAGTGTTAGGGTTTGGGTTAGGGTTTAGGGTTAGGGTTTGTGTTAGGGTTAGGGTTAAGGTTAGGGTTAGGGTTAGGGTTAGGAATAGGGTTAGGGTTAGGATTAGGGTTAGGAATTGGTTTACTGTTTGGGTTAGGATTTGGGTTAAGGTTAGGGTTAGGGTTAGGGTTAGGAATAGGGTTAGGGTTAACGTTAGGGTCAGGGGTAGGGTTTGGATTTGGGTTAGGTTTTGGGTTAAGTTTAGGGTTAGGGTTAGGGTTAGGAATAGGGTTAGGGTTAGGGTTTGGTTTAGGGTTAGTTTTAATGTTAGGGTTTGTGTTAGGGTTAGGGTTAGGGTTAGGATTAGGATTAGGGTTAGGGTTTGGGTTAGGGTTAGAGTTAGGAATAGGGTTAGGGTTAGGGTTAGTGTTAGGGTTTGGGTTAGATTTAGGGTTAGGGTTAGGATTAGGTTTTGGGTTTGGGTTAGAGAGGGTTAGGGTTTGGGTTAGGATTAGTGATAGGGTTAGGATTTGAGTTAGGGTTAGGGTTAGGGTTAGGGTTTGGGTTAGGGTGAGGGGGTAGGGTTAGGTGTTGGGTTTGGGTTAGGGTTAGGCTTACGGCTAGGATTAGGGCTAGGGTTAGGATTAGAATTAGGGTTAGGTTTAGGGTTTGATTTAGGGTTAGGGTTAGGGTTAGGGTTAGGATTAGGGTTAGGGTTAGGGTTACGATTATGGTTAAGTTTAGGGTTTGTGTTTGGGTTAGATTTACGGTTAGGATTAGTGTTAGTGTTAGGGTTTGGGTTAGTGTTAGGTTTAGGATTTGGGTTAGGGTTAGGGTTAGGGTTAGGACTAGGGTTAGGGTTAGGTTTAGGGTTAGGGTTTGGTTTAGGGTTAGGGTTAGTGTTAGGGTTAGGGTTAGGGTTAGGGTTAGGGTTAGGGTTAGGGTTACGGTTAGGGTTAGGTTTAGCATTAGGGTTAGGGTTAGGGTTTGGGTTAGGGTTAGGGTTAGGGTTTAGGTTAGGATTAGTGTTATGGTGTGGGTTTGGGTCAGGGTTAGGATTAGGGTTTAGGTTTGGGTTAGAGTTAGGTTTAGGTTTAGGCTTAGGGTGAGGGTTAGGGTTTGGGTTTTGTTAAGGGTTAGTGTTAGGATTACGGTTAGGATTTGGGTTTAGGTAAGTGTTAGGGTTAGGTTTAGGGTTAGTGTTAGGGTTTGGGTTTGGGTTAGGGTTATGGATAGGGTTACGGTTAGTGTTAGAATTATGATTAGGGTTATGTTAGGGTGAGGGTTAGGGTTAGGGTTAGGTTTAGGGTTAGGGTTAGGGTTAGGATTAGAGTTAGGGTGAGGGTTTTGTTTTGGGTTAGGGTTAGGGTTTGGGTTAGTGTTAGGGTTAGGGTTAGTGTTAGGATTAGGGTTTGGGTTAGGTTTAGGGTCAGTATTAGGGTTACGTTTAGGGTTAAGTTTAGGGTTTGTGTTTCGGTTAGGTTTAGGGTTAGGGTTAGGGGTAGGGTTTGAGTTAGGGGTCGGGTTAGGGTTAGGGTTAGGGTTTGGGTTAGGGTTAGGGTTAGGAATAGGGTTAAGGTTAGGGTAATTGTTAGGGTTTGGGTAAGGGTTTGGGTTAGGGTTAGGCTTAGGTTTTGGGTTAGGGTTAGAGTGAGGGTTAGGGTTTGGGTTAGGGTTAGGCTTAGGA
Organism: Eospalax fontanierii; assembly: GCA_035773235.1. Taxonomy (NCBI): domain Eukaryota; kingdom Metazoa; phylum Chordata; class Mammalia; order Rodentia; family Spalacidae; genus Eospalax; species Eospalax fontanierii. Next base: position 595,131 of record JAJHUQ010000044.1, on the reverse strand, counting down.
ATAGGGTTAAGGTTAGGGTAATTGTTAGGATTTGGGTTAGGGTTTGGGTTAGGGTTAGGTTTAGGTTTTGGGTTAGGGTTAGAGTGAGGGTTAGGGATTGGGTTAGGGTTAGGGTTAGGGTTAGGTTTACGATAAGGGTTAAGTTTAGAGTTTTGGTTTGGGTTAGGTTTATCTTTATGTTTAGGGTTAGGAATAGGTTTAGGGTTAGGGTTAGGGTGAGTATTAGAGTTAGGGTTAGGGTTTTGTTTTGGGTTAGGGTTAGGGTTAGGGTTTGGGTTAGTGTTAGGGTTAGGGTTAGTGTTAGGTTTAGGGTTTGGGTTAGGTTTAGGGTCAGTATTAGGGTTACGTTTAGGGTTAAGTTTAAGGTTTGGGTTTCGGTTAGGTTTAGGGTTAGGGTTAGGGTTTGAGTTAGGTTTCGGGTTAGGGTTAGGGTTAGGGTTTGGATTAGGGCTAGGGTTAGGAATAGGGTTAAGGTTAGGGTTATTGTTAGGGTTTGGGATAGGGTTTGGGTTAGGGTTAGGTTTAGGTTTTGGGTTAGGGTTAGAATGAGGGTTAGGGTTTGGGTTTGGATTAGGGTTTGGGTTAGGGTTAGGGTCAGGGATTGTGTTAGGGTTAGGGTTAGGGTTAGGGTTAGGGTTGGGGTTAGGGTTAGGGTTAGGGTCAGGGATTGTGTTAGGGTTATGGTTAGGAATAGGGTTAGGGTTAGGGTTATTGTTAGTTTTTGGGTTAGGGTTTGGGTTATGGATAGGTTTAGGTTTTGGGTTAGGGTTAGAGTTAGGGTTAGGGTTTGCCTTAGGGTTAGGGTTAGAATTGGGTTATGGTTATGTTTATGGTTAGGTTTTAGGGTGGGGATTACGTTTAGGGTTTGCGTTAGGTTGAGGGATAGGGTTAGGGTTAGGTTAGGATTATGGATAGGGTTAGGTTCAGAATTAAGTTTGGGTATTGAGTTATGTTTAGGGTTAGTATAAGGGTTTGGGTTAGGGTTAGCGTGAGGGTTAGGGTTAGGGTTAGGGTTAGGATTAGGATTAGGTTTAGGGTTTGGGTTAGGGTTAGAGTTAGGAATAGGGTTAGGGTTAGGGTTAGGGTTAGTGTTTGGTTTAGGGTTTGGGTTAGGGTTAGGTTTAGGTTTTGGGTTAGGGTTAGAGAGGGTTAGGGTTTGGGTTAGGATTAGTGATAGGGTTAGGATTTGAGTTAGGGTTAGGGTTAGGGTTAGGGTATGGGTTAGGGTGAGGGGGTAGGGTTAGGTGTTGGGTTTGGGTTAGGGTTAGGCTTACGGTTAGTATTAGGGCTAGGGTTAGGATTAGAATTAGGGTTAGGTTTAGGGTTTGATTTAGGGTTAGGGTTAGGGTTAGGGTTAGGATTAGGGTTAGGGTTAGGGTTACGATTATGGTTAAGTTTAGGGTTTGTGTTTGGGTTAGATTTACGGTTAGGATTAGTGTTAGTGTTAGGGTTTGGGTTAGTGTTAGGTTTAGGATTTGGGTTAGGGTTATTGTTAGGGTTAGGACTAGGGTTAGGGTTAGGTTTAGGGTTAGGGTTTGGTTTAGGGTTAGGGTTAGTGTTAGGGTTAGGGTTAGGGTTAGGGATAGGGTTAGGGTTAGGGTTAGGGTTACGGTTAGGGTTAGGTTTAGCGTTAGGGTTAGGGTTAGGGTTTGGGTTAGGGTTAGGGTTAGGGTTTAGGTTAGGATTAGTGTTATGGTGTGGGTTTGGGTCAGGGTTAGGATTAGGGTTTAGGTTTGGGTTAGAGTTAGGTTTAGGTTTAGGCTTAGGGTGAGGGTTAGGGTTTGGGTTTTGTTAAGGGTTAGTGTTAGGATTACGGTTAGGATTTGGGTTTAGGTAAGTGTTAGGGTTAGGTTTAGGGTTAGTGTTAGGGTTTGGGTTTGGGTTAGGGTTATGGATAGGGTTACGGTTAGTGTTAGAATTATGATTAGGGTTATGTTAGGGTGAGGGTTAGGGTTAGGGTTAGGTTTAGGGTTAGGGTTAGGGTTAGGATTAGAGTTAGGGTGAGGCTTTTGTTTTGCGTTAGGGTTAGGGTTTGGGTTAGTGTTAGGGTTACGGTTAGTGTTAGGATTAGGGTTTGGGTTAGGTTTAGGGTCAGTATTAGGGTTACGTTTAGGGTTAAGTTTAGGGTTTGTGTTCCGGTGAGGTTGAGGGTGAGGGTTAGGGTTAGGGTTTGAGTTAGGGTTCGGGTTAGGGTTAGGGTTAGGGTTTGGGTTAGGGTTAGGGTTAGGAATAGGGTTAAGGTTAGGGTAATTGTTAGGGTTTGGGTTAGGGTTTGGGTTAGGGTTAGGTTTAGGTTTTGGGTTAGGGTTAGAGTGAGGGTTAGGGTTTGGGTTAGGGTTAGGATTAGGAATAGGGTTAAGGTTAGGGTAATTGTTAGGATTTGGGTTAGGGTTTGGGTTAGGGTTAGGTTTAGGTTTTGGGTTAGGGTTAGAGTGAGGGTTAGGGATTGGGTTAGGGTTAGGGTTAGGGTTAGGTTTACGATAAGGGTTAAGTTTAGAGTTTTGGTTTGGGTTAGGTTTATCTTTATGTTTAGGGTTAGGAATAGGTTTAGGGTTAGGGTTAGGGTGAGTATTAGAGTTAGGGTTAGGGTTTTGTTTTGGGTTAGGGTTAGGGTTAGGGTTTGGGTTAGTG
>JAJHUQ010000044.1:580000-587500 GCA_035773235.1 Eospalax fontanierii | reverse complement strand
GTTTGGATTAGGGTTAGGGTTAGGGTTAGGGTTTGAGTTAGTGTTAGGATTAGGGTTAGGTTAAGGGTTAGGGTTTGGGTTAGGGTTAGGGTTAGGAATAGGGTTAGGGTTAGGGTTATTGTTAGGGTTTGGGTTAGGGTTAGGTTTAGGTTTTGGGTTACGGTTAGAGTTAGGGTTACGGTTTGGGTTAGGGTTAGGATTAGGGTTAGGGTTACGGTTACGATTATGGTTAAGTTTAGGGTTTGTGTTTGAGTTAGGTTTAGGGTTAGGTTTAGGGTTAGTGTTAGGACTAGTGTTAGGATTAGGTTTTGGTTTAGGGTTAAGGTAAGGGTTAGGTTTAGGTTTAGGTTTTGGGTTAGGTTTAGGGTTATGTTTACGGTTTGGGTTAGGGTTAGGGTTAGGGTTAGGACTAGGTTTAGGGTTAGTGTTAGGTTTAGGGTTATGGTTAGGGTTAGGGTTTGGGTTAGGGTTAGGGTTAGGGTTTACGTTAGGGTTAGTGTTATGGTGTGGGTTTGGGTCAGGGTTAGGATTAGGTTTGGGTTTGGGTTAGAGTTAGGTTTAGGTTTAGACTTAGGGTTAGGGTTAGGGTTTGGGTTTTGTTAAGGGTTAGGGTTAGGGTTAGGGTTACGGTTAGGATTTGGGTTTAGGTAAGTGTTAGGGTTAGGTTTAGAGTTAGGGTTTGGGTTTGGGTTAGGGTTAGGGTTACGGTTTATGTTTCGGTTAGGGTTAGGTTTAGGGTTAGGGTTATGGTTATTGTTAGGGTTTGGGTTTGGGTTAGGGTTATGGATAGCGTTAGGGTTAGGGTTAGAGTTACGATTAGGGTTATATTAGGGTTAGCGTTAGGGTTAGGGTTAGGGTTGGGGTTAGGGTTAGGGTTAGGGTTTGAGTTAGGGTAAGGGTTAGGGTTAGGGTTAGGGTTTGGGTAAGGGTTAGGGTTAGGAATAGGGTTAGGGAAAGGGTTATTTTTAGGTTTTGGTTTAGGATTTGGTTTAGTGTTAGGTTTAGGTTTTGGGTTAGGGTTAGAGTTAGGGTTAGGGATTGGGTTAGGGTTAGGATTGGGGTTAGGGTTAGGGTTACGATTATGGTTAAGTTTAGGGTTTGTGTTTGGGTTAGGTTTTGGTTTAGGGTTAGGGTTAGGGGTAGGGTTATGTTTAGGTTTTGGGTTAGGTTTAGGGTTAGGGTTTGGGTTCGGGTTAGGGTTAGGTTTAGGGGTTAGGGTTAGGTTTAGGGTTAGGGTTAGGGTTAGGGTTACGGTTTATGTTTCGGTAAGGGTTAGGGTTAGGGTTAGGGTTATGGTTAGTGTTAGGGTTTGATTTTGGGTTAGGGTCATGGAAAGGGTTTCGGTTAGGGTTAGAGTTACGTTTAGGGTTATATTAGGGTTAGGGTTAGGGTTAGGGTTAGGGTTAGGGTTAGGGTTAGGATTAGAGTTAGGGTTAGGGTTTTGGTTTTGGGTTAGGGTTAGGGTTAGGGTTTGGGTTAGTGTTAGTGTTAGGGTTAGTGTTAGATTTAGGGTTTAGCTTATGTTTAGGGTCAGTATTAGGGTTACGTTTAGAGTTAAGTTTAGGGTTTGGGTTTCGGTTAGGTTTAGGGTTAGGGTTAGGGTTAGGGTTAGGATTTGAGTTAGGGTTAGGGTTAGGGTTAGGGTTTGGGTTAGGTTTAGGGTTAGGAATAGGGTTAGGGTAAGGGTTATTTTTAGGGTTTGTGTTAGGGTTTGGTTTAGGGTTAGGTTTAGGTTTTGGGTTAGGTTTAGATTTAGGGTTAGGGTTTGGGTTAGGGTTAGGATTAGGGTTAGGGTTAGGGTTACGATTATGGTTAAGTTTAGGGTTTGTGTTTGGGTTAGGTTAGGGTTAGGTTTTGGTTTAGGGTTAGGGTTAGGGGTAGGGTTATGTTTAGGTTTTGGGTTAGGCTTAGGGTTAGGGTTTGGGTTCGGGTTAGGGTTAGGTTTAGGGGTTGGGTTAGGGTTAGGGTTAGGGTTAGGTTTAGTGTTAGGGTTTAAATTAGGGTTAGGTTTAGGTTTTGATTTGGGTTAGCGTTAGGGTTAGGGTTAGTGTTAAGGTTAGGGTTTGGTTTAGGGTTAGGGTTAGGGTAAGGGCTACGATTAGGGTTAAGTTTAGGGTTTGTGTTTGGTTTAGGTTTAGGGTTAGGGTTAGGTTAGGGTTAAGTTTACGGTTAGGGTTAGGGTTATGGTTTGGGTTAAGGTTAGGGTTAGGGTTCGGGTTTGGGTTTGGGTTAGGGTTAGGGTTTGGGTTTATGTTTCGGTTAGGGTTAGGTTTAGGGTTAGGATTATGGTTAGTGTTAGGGTTTGGGTTTGGGTTAGGGTTATGGATAGGGTTACGGTTAGGGTTAGTGTTACGATTAGGGTTATATTAGGGTTAGGGTTAGGGTTAGGATTAGAGTTAGGGTTGGGGTTTTGGTTTTGGGTTAAGTTTAGGGTTAGGGTTTGGGTTCGGGTTAGGGTTAGGTTTAGGGGTTGGGTTAGTGTTAGGGTTAGGGTTAGTGTTAAGGTTAGGGTTTGTGTTAGGGTTAGGGTTAGGGTTAGAGTTAGGACTAGGTTAGGGTTAGGTTTAGGGTTCGGGTTTGGTTTAGGGTTAGGGTTAGGGTTAGTGTTAGGGTTAGGGTTAGGTTTAGGGTTTGGGTTAGGGATAGAGTTTGGGTTAGGCTTAGGGTTAGGTTTAGGGTTTGGGTTAAGGTTAGGGTTAGGGTTAGGGTTTGGGTTTGGGTTAGGTTTTGCGTTAATGTTAGGGTTAGGTTAGGAATAGGGTTAGGGTTAGGGTTTGGGTTAGGGTTAGTTTTAGGGTTAGGGTTTGGGTTAGGGTTAGGGTTAGGGTTAGGATTAGAATTAGGGTTAGGGTTTGGGTTAGGGTTAGGGTTAGGAATAGGGTTAGGGTTAGGGTTATTGTTAGGGTTTAGGTTAGGGATTGGGTTAGTGTTAGGTTTAGGTTTTGGGTTAGGATTAGAGAGGGTTAGGTTTGGGTTTTGGTTAGGGTTAGGGTTAGGGTTTGAGTTAGGGTTAGGTTTAGGTTTAGGGTTAGGTGTTGGGTTTGGGTTAGGGTTAGGCTTAGGGTTAGGATTAGGGTTAGGGTTTGGATTAGGATTAGGGATAGGTTTAGGGTTTGGGTTAGGGTTAGGGTTAGGGTTAGGCTTAGGGTTAGGATTAGGGGTACTTTAGGGTTACGATTATGGTTAAGGTTAGGGTTTGTGTTTGGGTTAGGTTTAGGGTTAGGGTTAGGGTTTGGGTTAGTGTTAGGTTTAGGGTTTGGGTTAGGGTTAGCGTTAGGGTTAGGACTAGGGTTAGGGTTAGGTTTAGGTTTAGGGTTTGGTTTAGGGTTAGGTTTAGGTTTAGGGTTAGGTTTAGGGTGAGGGTTTAGGTAAGGGTTAGGGTTAGGTTTAGGGTTAGGGTTAGGGTTAGGGTTAGGGTTAGGGTTAGGGTTTGGTTTAGGGTTAGGTTTAGGTTTAGGGTTAGGTTTAGGGTGAGGGTTTAGGTAAGGGTTAGGGTTAGGTTTAGGGTTAGGGTTTGGGTTTGGGTTAGGGTTAGGGATAAGGTTTATGTTTCGGTTAGGGTTAGGGTTAGGGTTAGGGTTAGGTTTATGGTTAGTGTTAGGGTTTGGGTTTGTGTTAGGGTTATGAATAGGGTTACGGTTAGGGTTAGAGTTACGATTAGGGTTATGTTATCGTTAGAGTTAGGGTTACGGTTAGGGTTAGGTTTACGGTTAGGGTTAGTGTTAGGATTAGAGTTAGGTTTAGTGTTTTGTTTTGGGTTAGGGTTAGGGTTACGGTTTGGGTTAGTGTTAGGGTTAGGGTTAGTGTTAGGTTTAGGGTTTGGGTTAGGGTTAGGTTCAGTATTAGGTTTATGTTTAAGGTTAAGTTTAGGGTTTGGTTTTCGGTTAGGATTAGGCTTAGCCTTAGGGTTAGGGTTAGGGTTTGAGTTAGTGTTAGGATTAGGCTTAGGCTTAGGGTTAGGGTATGGGTTAGGGTTAGGCTTAGGAATAGGGTTAGGGTTAGGGTTAGGGTTTGGGTTAGGGTTTGGGTTAGGGTTAGGTTTAGGTTTTGGGTTACGGTTAGAGTTAGGGTTAGGGTTTGCGTTAGGGTTAGGATTCGGGTTAGGGTTAGGGTTATCATTATGGTTAAGTTTAGGTTTTGTGTTTGGGTTAGGTTTAGGGTTAGGCTTAGGGTTAGTGTTAGGACTAGTGTTAGGGTTAGGTTTTGGTTTAGGGTTACGGTAAGGGTTAAGGTTAGGTTTAGGTTTTGGGTTAGGTTTAGGGTTTGGGTTAGGGTTAGGGTTAGCGTTAGGACTAGGGTTAGGGTTAGGTTTAGGGTTAGCGTATGGTTTAGGGTTAGGGTTAGTGTTAAGGTTAGGGTTAGTGTTAGGGTTTGGGTTAGGGTTAGGGTTAGGGTTAGGTTGAGGGTTAGGGTTGGGGTTAGGCTTAGGGTTAGGGTTAGGGTTACGGTTAGGATTTGGGTTTAGGTAAGTGTTAGGGTTAGGTTTAGGGTTAGGGTTTCGGTTTGGGTTAGGGTTAGGGTTACGGTTTATGTTTCGGTTAGGGTTAGGTTTAGCGTTAGGGTTATGGTTAGTGTTAGTGTTTGGGTTTGTGTTAGGGTTATGGAAAGGGTTACGGTTAGGGTTAGAGTTACGATTAGGTTATATTAGCGTTAGGGTTAGGGTTAGGGTTAGGGTTAGGGTTAGGGTTAGGATTAGAGTTAGGGTTGGGGTTTTGGTTTTGGGTTAGGGTTATGGTTTGTGTTAGTGTTAGTGTTAGGGTTAGTGTTAGGTTTAGGGTTTAGCTTAGGTTTAGGGTCAGTATTAGTGTTATGTTTTGGGTTAAGTTTAGGGTTTGGGTTTCGGTTAGGTTTAGGGTTAGGGTTAGGGTTAGGGTTAGGGTTTGAGTTAGGGTTAGGTTTAGGTTTAGGGGTTGGGTTAGGATTAGGGTTAGGGTTACGTTTAGGGTTAGGATTTAGATTAGGGTTAGGTTTACGTTTTTATTTGGGTTAGTTATAGGGTTAGGGTTAGTGTTAAGGTTAGGGTTTGGGTTAGGGTCAGGGTTAGGGTTAGGGTTAGGATTAGAGTTAGGGTTAGGGTTTTGGTTTTGGGTTAGGGTTATGGTTTGTGTTAGTGTTAGTGTTAGGGTTAGTGTTAGGTTTAGGGTTTAGCTTAGGTTTAGGGTCAGTATTAGTGTTATGTTTTGGGTTAAGTTTAGGGTTTGGGTTTGGGTTAGGTTTAAGGTTAGGGTTAGGGTTAGGGTTAAGTTTACGGTTAGGGTTAGGGTTATGGTTTGGATTAAGGTTAGGGTTAGGGTTAGGCTAAGGAATAGGGTTAGGTTTAGGGTTAAGGTTAGGGTTAGGGTTAAGTTTACGCTTAGGCTTACGGTTATGGTTTGGGTTAAGGTTAGGGTTAGGGTTAGGGTAAGAAATAGGGTTAGGTTTAGGGTTAGGCTTAGCATTAGCGTTAGGTTTAGTGTTTGGATTAGGGTTAGGGTTAGTTTCAGGGTTTGGGATTGGGTTAGGGTTAGGGTTTGGGTTTGGGTTAACGTTTGTTTTAGGAGTTAGGGATTAGGTTTAGGGTTAGGGTTAGGGTTAGTGTTAGGACTAGGGTTAGGTTTAGGTTAGGGTTAGGTTTAGGGTTAGGGTTAGGGTTAGGGTTTGTGTTAGGGTTAGGGTTAGGGTTAGGTTCAGGGTTAGTGTTTAGGTTAGGGTTAGGTTTAGGTTTTGATTTGGGTTAGTGTTAGGGTTAGGGTTAGTGTTAAGGTTAGGGTTTGGGTTAGGGTTAGGGTTAGGGTTAGGGTTAGGACTAGGTTAGGGTTAGGTTTAGGGTTAGGGTTTGGTTTAGGGTTAGGGTTAGGGTAGTGTTAGGGTTAGGGTTAGGGTTAGTGTTTGGGTTAGGGATAGAGTTTGGGTTAGGCTTAGGGTTAGGTTTAGGGTTTGGGTTAAGGTTAGGGTTAGGGTTAGGGTTTGGGTTTGGGTTAGGTTTTGCGTTAATGTTAGGGTTAGGTTAGGAATAGGGTTAGGGTTAGGGTTTGGGTTAGGGTTAGTTTTAGGGTTAAAGTTTGGGTTAGGGTTAGGGTTAGGATTAGGATTAGGGTTAGGGTTTGGGTTAGGGTTAGGGTTAGTAATAGGGTTAGGGTTAGGGTTATTGTTAGGTTTTGGGTTAGGGATTGGGTTAGGGTTAGGTTTAGGTTTTGGGTTAGGGTTAGAGAGGGTTAGGGTTTGGGTTAGGGTTAGGGTTAGGGTTTGAGTTAGGGTTAGGGTTAGGTTTAAGGTTAGGTGTTGGGTTTGGGTTAGGGTTAGGATTATGGTTAGGATTAGGGTTAGGGGTAGGATTAGGATTAGGGATAGGTTTAGGGTTTGGGTTAGGGTTAGGGTTAGGCTTAGGTTTAGGATTAGGGTTACGTTAGGGTTACGATTATGGTTAAGTTTAGGGTTTGTGTTTGGGTTAGGTTTAGGTTTAGGGTTAGGGTTAGTGTTAGAGTTTGGGTTAATGTTAGGTTTAGGGTTTGGGTTAGGGTTAGGGTTAGGGTTAGGACTAGGGTTAGGGTTAGGTTTAGGGTTAGGGTTTGGTTTAGGGTTAGGGTTAGGTTTAGGGTTACGGTTAGGGTGAGGGTTTGGGTTAGGGTTAGGGTTAGGATTAGGTTTAGGGTTAGTGTTTAGGTTAGGGTTAGGTTTAGGTTTTGATTTGGGTTAGTGTTAGAGTTAGGGTTAGTGTTAAGGTTAGGGTTTGGGATAGGGTTAGGGTTAGGTTTACGATAAGGGTTAAGTTTAGAGTTTGGGTTTGGGTTAGGTTTAAGTTTAGGTTTAGGGTTATTGTTAGGTTTAGGGTTAGGGTTAGTCTTAGGGTTTGGGTTAATGTTAGTGTTAGTGTTATGGTTGGAATCGGGTTAGGGTTAGGGTTAGGGTTAGGCTTTGGGTTGGGGTTAGCGTTAGGGTTAGGGTTTGTGTTAGGGTTAGGGTTAGGGTTAGGGTTTGGGTTAGGGTTAGGGTTAGGTTTAGGGTTAGGGTTAGTGTTAGGGTTTGGGTTAGGGTTAGGGTTACAGTTTATGTTTCGGTAAGTGTTAGGGTTAGGGTTAGGGTTATGGTTAGTGTTAGGGTTTGGGTTTGTGTTAGGGTTAGGGTTAGGGTTAGGGTTTGGGTTAGGGTTAGGGTTAGGGTTATGATTAGGGTTAATATTTAGGTTAGGGTTAGCTTTAGGTTTGGATTTGGGTTAGTGTTAGTGTTACGGTTGATATTAGGGTTTGGGTTAGGGTTAGGAATAGGGTTAGGGTTAGGGTTTGGGTTAGGGTTAGTTTTAGGGTTAGGGTTTGGTTTAGGGTTAGGTTTAGGGTTAGGATTAGGATTAGGGTTAGGGTTTGGGTTAGGGTTAGGGTTAGGAATAGTGTTAGGGTTAGGGTTATTGTTAGGTTTTGGGTTAAGGTTTATGTTAGGGTTAGATTTAGGTTATGGGTTAGGGTTAGAGAGGGTTAGGGTTTGGGTTAGGGTTAGGGTTAGGGTTAGGGTTAAGGTTAGGGTTAC
>JAJHUQ010000044.1:550000-575000 GCA_035773235.1 Eospalax fontanierii | reverse complement strand
GTTTGGGTTAGGGTTAGTGTTAGGTTTAGGATTAGGGTTAGCGTTAGTGTTAGTGTTAGGTTTTGTCTTAGGGTTAGGGTTTGAGTCAGGGTTAAAGTTAAGGTAACGATTAGGATTACGGTTAGGGTTAGGGTTTGGGTTAGTGTTAGGGTTAGACTAAGGTTTACTTTTTGGGTTAGGGTTGGGTTTAGGATTAGGGTTAGGTTTAGGTTTAGGATTAGGGTTAGGGTTAGGTTTAGGGTTAGGGTTTGGGTTAGGGTTAGTGTTTGGGTTAGGGTTAGGATTAGGGTTAGGGTTAGGGTTTGGTTTAGGTTTAGTGCTATTTTTTGGGTTAGTGTTAGGGTTAGGGTTAGTGTTAGGGTTAGGGTTTGGGTTAGGGTTAGGGTTTGGTTTAGGGTTTGGGTGAGGGTTAGGGTTAGGGTTAGTGTTTGGCATAGTGTTTGGGTAAAAGTTAGGGTTAGGGTTAGGGTTAGGAATAGGGTAAGTTTAGGGTTAGGGTTAGGGTTAGGAATAGGGTTAAGTTTAGTGTTATTGTTAGGGTTTGGGTTAGGGTTAGGTTTAGGTTTTGGGTTAGGGTTAGAGTTCGGGTTAGGGTTTGAGTTAGGGTTAGAGTTAAGGTTAGGATTAGGGTTTGGGTTAGGGTTTAGGGTTAGGGTTTGGGTTAGGTTTTGGTTTAAGGTTAGGGTTAGTGTTAGGTTTAGGAACAGGGTTAGGGTTAGGGTTAGGGTTTGAGTTAGGGTTAGGGTTAGGGTTATGGTTAGGTTTTGGGTTATGGTTAGGGTTAGGGTTAGGGGTTGAGTTTGGGTTAGGGTTAGGGCTAGGATTAGGGTTTGGGTTACGGTTAGGATTAGGGATACGTTTAGGTTTTGGGTTAGGATTAGGTTTAGGGTTAGGGTTAGGGTTAGGCTTAGGTTTAGGTTTAGTGTTATGATTAGAGTTAGGGTTAGGGTTTTGGTTTGGGTTAGGGTTAGGTTTAGGGTTTCGGTTAGTGTTAGGGTTAGGGTTAGTGTTAGGGTTAGGGTTAGGGTTAGGGTTAGAGTTAGGATTAGGGTTAGGTTTAGGGTTTGGGTTAGGGTTAGGGTTATGGTTACGATTAGGGTTAGGGTTAGGATTAGAGTTAGGTTTAGTTTTTGGGTTAGGGTTAGGTTTAGGATTACGGTAAGGATTAGGTTTCGGGTTAGGGTTTGGGTTAGGGTTAGGGTTCTGGTTAGGATTAGGGTTAGGGTTAGGATTAGAGTTAGGTTTAGGCTTTTGGTTAGGGTTAGGGTTAGGTTTTGGGATAGTGTTAGGGTTAGTGTTAGTGTTATGTTTAGGGTTTGGGTTAGGGTGAGTGTTACGTTTAGGATTAGAGTTAGCGTTAGTGTTAGTGTTAGGTTTTGGCTTAGGGTTCGGGTTTGAGTTAGGGTTTGGTTTAGGGTTAGGGTTAGAGTTAGGAGTTGGGTATGGGTTAGGGTTAGGGTTAGGATTTGGGTTAGGGTTAGAGTTAGGATTAGGGTTAGGTTTAGGGTTTGGGTTAGGGTTAGGGTTATGGTTAGGATTAGGGTTAGAGTTAGGATTAGAGTTAGGGTTAGGCTTTTGGTTTGGGTTAGGGTTAGTGTTAGGTTTAGGATTAGGGTTAGCGTTAGTGTTAGAGTTAGGGTTGGGCTTAGGTTTAGGGTTTGAGTCAGGGTTAACGTTAAGGTAAGGATTAGGATTACGGTTAGGGTTCGGGTTTGGGTTAGGGTTAGGGTTAGGGTAAGGTTTACTTTTTGGGTTAGGGTTCGGGTTAGGTTTAGGATTAGTGTTTGGGTTAGGGTTAGGATTAGGATTAGGATTAGGTTTAGGGTTAGGGTTTGGGTTAAGGTTAGGGTTAGGGTTAGGGTTTGGGTTGTGGTTAGGTTTAGGGTTAAGGTTTGGTTAGGGTTTGGTTTAAGGTTAGGGTTAGGGTTAGGGTTAGGGTTAGGGTTTGCGTTAGGGTTTAGGCTTAGGGTTTGGGAAAAGGTTAGGTTTAGCGTTAGGGTTAGGAATAGGGTTAGGGTTAGGGTTTGGGTTAGGGTTACTGTTAGAATTAGGGTTTGCTTTAGGGTTCGGGTTAGGGTTAGTTTTTGGGTTAGGGTTAGTTTAGGATTAGGGTTAGGGTTAGGTTTAGGGTTAGGGTTTGGGTTAGGGTTAGTGTTTGGGTTAGGGTTAGGATTAGGGTTAGGGTTAGGGTTTGGTTTAGGTTTATTGCTATTTTTTGGGTTAGTGTTAGGGTTAGGGTTAGTGTTAGGGTTAGGGTTTGGGTTAGGGTTATGGTTTGGGTTAGGGTTTCGGTGAGGGTTAGGTTTAGGGTTAGTGTTTGGCATAGTGTTTGGGTAAAGGTTAGGGTTAGGGTTAGGGTTAGGAATAGGGTAAGTTTAGGGTTAGGGTTAGGGTTAGGGATAGGGTTAGGCTTAGGGTTATTGTTAGGGTTTGAGTTAGGGTTAGGTTTAGGTTTTGGGTTAGGGTTAGAGTTCGGGTTAGGGTTTGAGTTAGGGTTAGAGTTAAGGTTAGGGTTAGGGTTTGGGTTAGGGTTAGGGTTAGGGTTTGGGTTAGGTTTAGGGTTAGGGTTAGGTTTATTGTTTGGGTTAGGGTTAGGGTTAGGGTTAGGGTTAGGGTTAGGGTTTGGGTTAGGGTTAGTGTTTGGGTTAGGGTTAGGATTAGGGTTAGGGTTAGGGTTTGGTTTAGGTTTATTGCTATTTTTTGGGTTAGTGTTAGGGTTAGGGTTAGTGTTAGGGTTAGGGTTTGGGTTAGGGTTATGGTTTGGGTTAGGGTTTCGGTGAGGGTTAGGTTTAGGGTTAGTGTTTGGCATAGTGTTTGGGTAAAGGTTAGGGTTAGGGTTAGGGTTAGGAATAGGGTAAGTTTAGGGTTAGGGTTAGGGTTAGGGATAGGGTTAGGCTTAGGGTTATTGTTAGGGTTTGAGTTAGGGTTAGGTTTAGGTTTTGGGTTAGGGTTAGAGTTCGGGTTAGGGTTTGAGTTAGGGTTAGAGTTAAGGTTAGGGTTAGGGTTTGGGTTAGGGTTAGGGTTAGGGTTTGGGTTAGGTTTAGGGTTAGGGTTAGGTTTATTGTTTGGGTTAGGGTTAGGGTTAGGGTTAGGGTTAGGGTTTGGGTTAGGGTTAGTGTTATTTTTTGGGTTAGGTTTAAGGTAGGATAAAGGTTACAGTTAGGTTTAGGGTTAGGGTTAGGGTTTGGGTTTGAATTAGGGTTTGGGTTAGGGTTCGGGTTACGATTAGTTTTTGTGTTAGGGTTAGGTTTAGGATTAGGGTTAGGGTTAGGGTTAGGTTTTGGTTTTGGGTTTGCATTAGGGTTAGGGTTTGGGTTAGAGTTAGGGTTAGGGTTTGGGTTAGGGTTAGGGTTTGCGTTAGGGTTAGTGTTATTTTTTGGGTTAGGGTTAAGGGTAGGATAAAGGTTAGAGGTAGGTTTAGGGCTAGGGTTTGGGTTAGGGTTAGGGTTAGGGTTTGAGTTAGGGTTAGGGATAGGGTTAGGGTTAGTGTTAGGGTTAGGGTTAGATTTAGGATTAGAGTTAGGGTTAGGGTTTTGGTTTGGGTTAGGGTTAGGGTTAGGGTTTGGGTTACTGTTAGGGTTAGTGTTAGTGTTAGTGTTAGGGTTAAGTTTTGGGTTAGGTTTAGGGTTAGGATTAGGTTTTGAGTTTGAGTTAGGTTTAGGTTTAGCGTTAGGGTTAACGTTAGGATTAGTTTTATGGTTTGATTAGGGTTAGGGTAAGAGTTACCGATAGGATTAGGGTTTAGTTTAGGGTTGGGCTTAGGGTTAGGGTTAGGGTTAAGTTTACGGTTAGGGTTAGGGTTATGGTTTGGGTTAAGTTTAGGGTTAGGGTTAGGGTAAGAAATAGGGTTAGGTTTAGGGTTAGGGTTAGGGTTAGGATTAGCGTTAGGTTTAGTGTTTGGATTAGGTTTAGGTTTAGTTTTAGGGTTTGGATTGGGTTAGGGTTAGGGTTAGGGTTTGGGTTAACTTTTGTTGTTAGGGGTTAGTGATTAGGTTTAGGGTTAGTTTCACGGTGTGGGTTTGGGTTAGGGATAGAGTTAGTGTTTGGGTTTGGGTTAGGGTTAGGTTTAGGTTTAGTTTTAGGGTTTGGGTTTGTGTTAGGGTTAGGGTTAGGGTTAGGGATTGGGTTAGGGTTATGGTTAGGAATAGAGTTAGGGTTAGGGTTACTGTTAGTGTTTGGGTTAGGGTTTGGGTTAGGTTTAGGTTTAGGTTTTGGGTTAGGGTTAGAGTTAAGGTTAGGGTTTGGGTTAGGGTTAGAGTTGGGTTTGGGTTAGGGTTATGTTTAGGGTTAGGTTTTACGTTTAGGATTACTTTTAGGTTTTGGGTTAGGGTTATGGATAGGGTTAGGATTAGGTTACGATTATGGATAGGGTTAGGTTTAGGGTTAGGTTAAAGTTTTGAGTTATGTTTACGATTAGGATTAGGGTTTGGGTTAGGGTTAGGGTTAGGGTTAGCGTGAGGGTTAGGGTTAGGGTTAGTGTTAGGGTTAGGGTTAGGTTTTAGGGTTATGGTTAGGGTTATTGTTTGGCTTAAGGTTAGGGTTAGGGTTAGGGTTAGGGTTAGGGTTAGGGTTAAGTTTTGGTTTACGGTTTGGGTTAGGGTTAGGGTTAGTTTTTGGGTTAGGGTTAGAGTTAGGATTAGGGTTAGGGTTAGGGTTAGGGTTAGGGTTTGGGTTAGGGTTAGGGTTTGGAATAGGGTTAGGGTTAGGGTTAGTTTTAGGGTTAGGGTTAGGTTTACTTTTTGGGTTAGGGTTAGGTTTAGGATTACGGTTAGGATTAGCTTTCGGGTTGGGGTTTCGGTTAGGGTTAGGGTTTGGGTTGGGGTTAGGGTTAGGGTTAGGGTTTGGGTTAGGGTTCGGGTTATTTTTTCGGTTAGGCTTAGGGTTAGGAAAAGTGTTAGGGTTAGGTTTAGGGTTAGGGTTTGCGTTAGGGTTAGGGTTAGGGTTAGGTATTGAGCTAGGGTTTGATTTAGGGTTAGGGTTAGGGTTAGGGGTTGAGTTTGGGTTAGGGTTAGGGTTAGGCTTAGGATTAGGGTTAGGGTTATGGTTAGGATTAGGGTTAGGGTTAGGATTACAGTTAGATTTAGGCTTTTGGTGAAGGTTAGGGTTAGGGTTAGGTTTTGAGTTAGTGTTAGGGTTAGTGTTAGTGTTAGGGTTAGGGTTTGGGTTAGGGTTAGTGTTAGGTTTAGGATTAGGGTTAGCGTTAGTGTTAGTGTTAGGTTTTGGCTTAGGGTTAGGGTTTGAGTCAGGGTTAACGTTAAGGTAACGATTAGGATTACGGTTAGGGTTAGGGTTTGGGTTAGTGTTAGGGTTAGACTAAGGTTTACTTTTTGGGTTAGGGTTAGGTTTAGGATTAGGGTTAGGGTTAGGTTTAGGATTAGGGTTAGGGTTAGGTTTAGGGTTAGGATTTGGTTTAGGGTTAGTGTTTGGGTTAGGGTTAGGATTAGGGTTAGGGTTAGGGTTTGGTTTAGGTTTAGTGCTATTTTTTGGGTTAGTGTTAGGGTTAGGGTTAGTGTTAGGGTTAGGGTTTGGGTTAGGGTTTGGGTGAGGGTTAGGTTTAGGGTTAGTGTTTCGCATAGTGTTTGGGTAAAGGTTAGGGTTAGGGTTAGGGTTAGGAATAGGGTAAGTTTAGGGTTAGGGTTAGGGTTAGGAATAGGGTTAGGCTTAGGGTTATTGTTAGGGTTTGGGTTAGGGTTAGGGTTAGGGTTAGGGTTAGGGTTATTGTTAGGGTTTGGGTTAGGGTTACGATTAGAGTTAGGGTTAGGCATTTGGTTTGGGTTAGGGTTAGTGTTAGGTTTAGGATTAGGGTTTGGGTTAGGGTTTGAGTTAGGGTTAGGGATAGGGTTAGGGTTAGTGTTAGGGTTAGGGTTAGGTTTAGGATTAGAGTTAGGGTTAGGGTTTTGGTTTGGGTTAGGGTTAGGGTTAGGGTTTGAGTTAGGGTTAGGGTTAGTGTTAGGGTTAGGTTTAGGTTTAGGATTAGAGTTAGGCTTAGGGTTTTGGTTTGGGTTAGAGTTAGGGTTAGGGTTTGGGTTAGTGTTAGGGTTAGTGTTAGTGTTAGTGTTAGGGTTATGGTTTGGGTTAGGTTTAGGGTTAGGATTAGGTTTTGAGTTTGAGTTAGTTTTAGGTTAAGCGTTAGGGTTAACGTTAGGATTAGTGTTATGGTTTGATTAGGGTTAGGGTAAGAGTTAGCGATAGGATTAGGGTTTAGTTTAGGGTTAGGCTTAGGGTTAGGGTTAGGGTTAAGTTTACGGTTAGGGTTAGGGTTATGGTTTGGGTTAATGTTAGGGTTAGGGTTAGGGTAAGAAATAGGGTTATGTTTAGGGTTAGGGTTAGGGTTAGGATTAGCGGTAGGTTTAGTGTTTGGTTTAGGTTTAGGTTTAGTTTTAGGGTTTGGATTGGGTTAGGGTTAGGGTTTGGGTTAACGTTTGTTGTTAGGGGTTAGGGATTAGGTTTAGGGTTAGTTTCACGGTGTGGGTTTGGGTTAGGGATAGAGTTAGTGTTTGGGTTTGGGTTAGGGTTAGGTTTAGGTTTAGTTTTAGGGTTTGGGTTTGTGTTAGGGTTAGGGTTAGGATTAGGGATTGGGTTAGGGTTATGGTTAGGAATAGAGTTATGGTTAGGGTTACTGTTAGTGTTTGGGTTAGGGTTTGGGTTAGGTTTAGGTTTAGGTTTTGGGTTAGGGTTAGAGTTAGGGTCAGGGTTTGGGTTAGGGTTAGGGTTGGGTTTGGGTTAGGGTTATGTTTAGGGTTAGGTTTTACGTTTAGGATTACGTTTAGGTTTTGGGTTAGGGTTATGGATAGGGTTAGGGTTAGGTTACGATTATGGATAGGGTTAGGTTTAGGGTTAGGTTTAGGTTTTGAATTATGTTTACGATTAGGATTAGGGTTTGGGTTAGGGTTAGGGTTAGGGTTAGCATGAGGGTTAGGGTTAGGGTTAGTGTTAGGGTTAGGGTTAGGTTTTAGGGTTATGGTTAGGGTTAGGGTTAGTTTTTGGGTTAGGGTTAGAGTTAGGATTAGGGTTAGGGTTAGAGTTAGGGTTAGGGTTAGGGTTTGGAATAGGGGTAGGGTTAGGGGTAGGGGTTGGGTTTGGATTAGGCTTAGGGTTAGGGTTAGGGTTAGGATTTGGGTTAGGGTTAGAGATAGGATTAGGGTTAGGTTTAGGGTTTGGGTTAGGGTTAGGGTTATGTTTAGGATTAGGGTTAGGGTTAGGGTTAGGTTTAGGGTTAGGTTTAGGGTTTGGGTTAGGGTTAGGTTTATGGTTAGGATTAGGGTTAGGGTTAGGGTTAGGATTAGAGTTAGGGTTAGGCTTTTGGTTTGGGGTAGGTTTAGGGTTAGGTTTTGGTTAGTGTTAGGGTTAGTGTTAGTGTTAGGGTTAGGGTTTGGGTTAGGGTTAGTGTTAGTTTTAGGATTAGGATTAGCGTTAGATTAA
Organism: Eospalax fontanierii; assembly: GCA_035773235.1. Classification (NCBI taxonomy): domain Eukaryota; kingdom Metazoa; phylum Chordata; class Mammalia; order Rodentia; family Spalacidae; genus Eospalax; species Eospalax fontanierii. The sequence goes on along the minus strand of JAJHUQ010000044.1, from coordinate 567,578 downwards.
GGTTTAGTGTTTGGTTTAGGGTTAGGGTTTGAGTCAGGGTTAATGTTAAGGTTACGATTAGGATTACGGTCAGGGTTAGGGTTTGGGTTAGGATTAGGGTTAGGGTAAGGTTTACTTTTTGGGTTAGGGTTAGGGTTAGGTTTAGGATTAGGGTTTGGGTTACCGTTAGGATTAGGATTAGGGTTAGGGTTAGGGTTTGGGTTAGGTTTAGGTTTAGCGTTAGGGTTTGGGTTAGGGTTAGATTTAGGGTTAGGGTTTGGTTAGGGTTTGGTTTAAGGTTAGGGTTAGGGTTAGGGTTTGGGTTAGCATTAGGGTTTAGGGTTAGGGTTTGGGTTAGGGTTTGGGTTAACGTTAGGTTTAATGTTAGGGTTAGGAATAGGGTTAGGGTTAGAGTTTGGGTTAGGGTTAGGGTTAGAATTAGGGTTTGGTTTAGGGTTCGGGTTAGGGTTAGTTTCTGGGTTAGGGTTAGGTTTAGGATTAGGGTTAGGGTTAGGTTTAGGGTTAGGGTTTGGGTTAGGGTTAGGGTTTGGGTTAGGGTTAGGATTAGGGTTAGGTTTACTTTTTGGGTTAGGGTTAGGGTTAGGGTTAGGGTTTGGTTAGTGTTAGGGTTTGGGTTAGGGTTTGGGTTAGGGTTAGATTTAGGGCTAGTGTTTGGGTTAGGGTTTGGGTAAAGGTTAGGGTTAGGGTTAGGGTTAGGAATAGTGTTAGGATTAGGGTTATTGTTATGGTTTGCTTTAGGGTTAGGTTTCGTTTTTGGGTTAGGGTTAGAGTTAGGGTTAGGGTTTCAGTTAAGTTTAGGGTTAAGGTTAGGGTTAGGGTTTGGGTTAGGGTTTAGGGTTAGGGTTTGGGTTAGGTGTTGTGTTAGGGTTAGGTTTAGGGTTAGGATTAGGGTTTGGGTTAGGATTTAGGGTTAGGGATTGTGTTAGGGTTTGGATTAGGGTTAGGGTTATGGTTTTTTTTGGGTTTGGGTTAGCGTTAGGAAAAGGGGTAGGGTTAGGTATAGGGTTAGGTTTAGGGTTAGGGTTAGGGTTAGGGTTTGAGTTAGGGTTTGGTTTAGGGTTAGGGTTAGGGTTAGGGGTTGGGTATGGGTTAGGGTTAGGGTTAGGATTTGGGTTATGGTTAGAGTTAGGATTAGGGTTAGGTTTAGGGTTGGCGTTAGGGTTAGGGTTATGGTTAGGATTAGGGGTAGGGTTACGATTAGAGTTAGGGTTAGGCATTTGGTTTGGGTTAGGGTTAGTGTTAGGTTTAGGATTAGGGTTTGGGTTAGGGTTTGAGTTAGGGTTAGGGATAGGGTTAGGGTTAGTGTTAGGGTTAGGGTTAGGTTTAGGATTAGAGTTAGGGTTAGGGTTTTGGTTTGGGTTAGGGTTAGGGTTAGGGTTTGAGTTAGGGTTAGGGTTAGTGTTAGGGTTAGGTTTAGGTTTAGGATTAGAGTTAGGCTTAGGGTTTTGGTTTGGGTTAGAGTTAGGGTTAGGGTGTGGGTTAGTGTTAGGGTTAGTGTTAGTGTTAGTGTTAGGGTTAAGGTTTGGGTTAGGTTTAGGGTTAGGATTAGGTTTTGAGTTTGAGTTAGGTTTAGGTTTAGTGTTAGGGTTAACGTTAGGATTAGTGTTATGGTTTGATTAGGGTTAGGGTAAGAGTTAGCGATAGGATTAGGGTTTAGTTTAGGGTTAGGCTTAGGGTTAGGGTTAGGGTTAAGTTTACGGTTAGGGTTAGGGTTATGGTTTGGGTTAATGTTAGGGTTAGGGTTAGGGTAAGAAATAGGGTTAGGTTTAGGGTTAGGGTTAGGGTTAGGATTAGCGGTAGGTTTAGTGTTTGGATTAGGTTTAGGTTTAGTTTTAGGGTTTGGATTGGGTTAGGGTTAGGGTTTGGGTTAACGTTTGTTGTTAGGGGTTAGGGATTAGGTTTAGGGTTAGTTTCACGGTGTGGGTTTGGGTTAGGGATAGAGTTAGTGTTTGGGTTTGGGTTAGGGTTAGGTTTAGGTTTAGTTTTAGGGTTTGGGTTTGTGTTAGGGTTAGGGTTAGGATTAGGGATTGGGTTAGGGTTATGGTTAGGAATAGAGTTATGGTTAGGGTTACTGTTAGTGTTTGGGTTAGGGTTTGGGTTAGGTTTAGGTTTAGGTTTTGGGTTAGGGTTAGAGTTAGGGTCAGGGTTTGGGTTAGGGTTAGGGTTGGGTTTGGGTTAGGGTTATGTTTAGGGTTAGGTTTTACGTTTAGGATTACGTTTAGGTTTTGGGTTAGGGATATGGATAGGGTTAGGGTTAGGTTACGATTATGGATAGGGTTAGGTTTAGGGTTAGGTTTAGGTTTTGAATTATGTTTACGATTAGGATTAGGGTTTGGGTTAGGGTTAGGGTTAGGGTTAGCATGAGGGTTAGGGTTAGGGTTAGTGTTAGGGTTAGGGTTAGGTTTTAGGGTTATGGTTAGGGTTATTGTTTGGCTTAAGGTTAGGGTTAGGGTTAGGGTTAGGGTTAGGGTTAGGGTTAGGGTTTGGTTTACGGTTTGGGTTAGGGTTAGGGTTAGTTTTTGGGTTAGGGTTAGAGTTAGGATTAGGGTTAGGGTTAGAGTTAGGGTTAGGGTTAGGGTTTGGAATAGGGTTAGGGTTAGGGTTAGGGGTTGGGTTTGGATTAGGCTTAGGGTTAGGGTTAGGGTTAGGGTAAGTGTTAGGGTTAGGTTTACTTTTTGGGTTAGGGTTAGGTTTAGGATTACGGTTAGGATTAGTTTTCGGGTTAGGGTTTCGGTTAGGGTTAGGGTTTGGGTTGGGGTTAGGGTTAGGGTTAGGGTTTGGGTTAGGGTTCGGGTTATTTTTTCGGTTAGGCTTAGGGTTAGGAAAAGTGTTAGGGTTAGGTTTAGGGTTAGGGTTTGCGTTAGGGTTAGGGTTAGGTATTGAGCTAGGGTTTGATTTAGGGTTAGGGTTAGGGTTAGGGGTTGAGTTTGGGTTAGGGTTAGGGTTAGGGTTATGGTTAGGATTAGGGTTAGGGTTAGGATTAGAGTTAGGTTTAGGCTTTTGGTAAGGGTTAGGGTTAGGGTTAGGTTTTGGGTTAGTGTTAGGGTTAGTGTTAGTGTTAGGGTTAGGGTTTGGGTTAGGGTTAGTGTTAGGTTTAGGATTAGGGTTAGCGTTAGTGTTAGTGTTAGGTTTTGTCTTAGGGTTAGGGTTTGAGTCAGGGTTAAAGTTAAGGTAACGATTAGGATTACGGTTAGGGTTAGGGTTTGGGTTAGTGTTAGGGTTAGACTAAGGTTTACTTTTTGGGTAGGGTTGGGTTTAGGATTAGGGTTAGGTTTAGGTTTAGGATTAGGGTTAGGGTTAGGTTTAGGGTTAGGGTTTGGGTTAGGGTTAGTGTTTGGGTTAGGGTTAGGATTAGGGTTAGGGTTAGGGTTTGGTTTAGGTTTAGTGCTATTTTTTGGGTTAGTGTTAGGGTTAGGGTTAGTGTTAGGGTTAGGGTTTGGGTTAGGGTTAGGGTTTGGTTTAGGGTTTGGGTGAGGCTTAGGGTTAGGGTTAGTGTTTGGCATAGTGTTTGGGTAAAGGTTAGGGTTAGGGTTAGGGTTAGGAATAGGGTAAGTTTAGGGTTAGGGTTAGGGTTAGGAATAGGGTTAAGTTTAGTGTTATTGTTAGGGTTTGGGTTAGGGTTAGGTTTAGGTTTTGGGTTAGGGTTAGAGTTCGGGTTAGGGTTTGAGTTAGGGTTAGAGTTAAGGTTAGGATTAGGGTTTGGGTTAGGGTTTAGGGTTAGGGTTTGGGTTAGGTTTTGGTTTAAGGTTAGGGTTAGTGTTAGGTTTAGGAACAGGGTTAGGGTTAGGGTTAGGGTTTGAGTTAGGGTTAGGGTTAGGGTTATGGTTAGGTTTTCGGTTATGGTTAGGGTTAGGGTTAGGAGTTGAGTTTGGGTTAGTGTTAGTGCTAGGATTAGGGTTTGGGGTACGGTTAGGATTAGGGAGACGTTTAGGTTTTGGGGTAGGATTAGGTTTAGGGTTAGGGTTAGGGTTCGGCATAGGTTTAGGTTTAGTGTTATGATTAGAGTTAGGGTTAGGGTTTTGGTTTGGGTTAGGGTTAGGTTTAGGGTTTCGGTTAGTGTTAGGGTTAGGGTTAGTGTTAGGGTTAGGGTTAGGGTTAGGGTTAGAGTTAGGATTAGGGTTAGGTTTAGGTTTTGGGTTAGGGTTAGGGTTATGGTTACGATTAGGGTTAGGGTTAGGATTAGAGTTAGGTTTAGTTTTTGGGTTAGGGTTAGGTTTAGGATTACGGTAAGGATTAGGTTTCGGGTTAGGGTTTGGGTTAGGGTTAGGGTTCTGGTTAGGATTAGGGTTAGGGTTAGGATTAGAGTTAGGTTTAGGCTTTTGGTTAGGGTTAGGGTTAGGTTTTGGGATAGTGTTAGGGTTAGTGTTAGTGTTATGTTTAGGGTTTGGGTTAGGGTTAGTGTTACGTTTAGGATTAGAGTTAGCGTTAGTGTTAGTGTTAGGTTTTGGCTTAGGGTTCGGGTTTGAGTTAGGGTTTGGTTTAGGGTTAGGGTTAGAGTTAGGAGTTGATTATGGGTTAGGGTTAGGGTTAGGATTTGGGTTAGGGTTAGAGTTAGGATTAGGGTTAGGTTTAGGGTTTGGGTTAGGGTTAGGGTTATGGTTAGGATTAGGGTTAGAGTTAGGATTAGAGTTAGGGTTAGGCTTTTGGTTTGGGTTAGGGTTAGTGTTAGGTTTAGGATTAGGGTTAGCGTTAGTGTTAGTGTTAGGGTTGGGCTTAGGTTTAGGGTTTGAGTCAGGGTTAACGTTAAGGCAAGGATTAGGATTACGGTTAGGGTTCGGGTTTGGGTTAGGGTTAGGGTTAGGGTAAGGTTTACTTTTTGGGTTAGGGTTAGGGTTAGGTTTAGGATTAGGGTTTGGGTTAGGGTTAGGATTAGGATTAGGATTAGGTTTAGGGTTAGGGTTTGGGTTAAGGTTAGGGTTAGGGTTAGGGTTTGGGTTGTGGTTAGGTTTAGGGTTAAGGTTTGGTTAGGGTTTGGTTTAAGGTTAGGGTTAGGGTTAGGGTTAGGGTTAGGGTTTGCGTTAGGGTTTAGGCTTAGGGTTTGGGAAAAGGTTAGGTTTAGCGTTAGGGTTAGGAATAGGGTTAGGGTTAGGGTTTGGGTTAGGGTTACTGTTAGAATTAGGGTTTGCTTTAGGGTTCGGGTTAGGGTTAGTTTTTGGGTTAGGGTTAGGTTTAGGATTAGGGTTATGGTTAGGTTTAGGGTTTGGGTTTGGTTTAGGCTTAGTGTTTGGGTTAGGGTTAGGATTAGGGTTAGGGTTAGGGTTTGGTTTAGGTTTATTGCTATTTTTTGGGTTAGTGTTAGGGTTAGGGTTAGTGTTAGGGTTAGGGTTTGGGTTAGGGTTATGGTTTGGGTTAGGGTTTCGGTGAGGGTTAGGTTTAGGGTTAGTGTTTGGCATAGTGTTTGGGTAAAGGTTAGGGTTAGGGTTAGGGTTAGGAATAGGGTAAGTTTAGGGTTAGGGTTAGGGTTAGGGATAGGGTTAGGCTTAGGGTTATTGTTAGGGTTTGAGTTAGGGTTAGGTTTAGGTTTTGGGTTAGGGTTAGAGTTCGGGTTAGGGTTTGAGTTAGGGTTAGAGTTAAGGTTAGGGTTAGGGTTTGGGTTAGGGTTAGGGTTAGGGTTTGGGTTAGGTTTAGGGTTAGGGTTAGGTTTATTGTTTGGGTTAGGGTTAGGGTTAGGGTTAGGGTTAGGGTTAGGGTTTGGGTTAGGGTTAGTGTTATTTTTTGGGTTAGGTTTAAGGTAGGATAAAGGTTACAGTTAGGTTTAGGGTTAGGGTTAGGGTTAGGGTTTGAATTAGGGTTTGGGTTAGGGTTCGGGTTACGATTAGTTTTTGTGTTAGGGTTAGGTTTAGGATTAGGGTTAGGGTTAGGGTTAGGTTTTGGTTTTGGGTTTGCATTAGGGTTAGGGTTTGGGTTAGAGTTAGGGTTAGGGTTTGGGTTAGGGTTAGGGTTTGCGTTAGGGTTAGTGTTATTTTTTGGGTTAGGGTTAAGGGTAGGATAAAGGTTAGAGGTAGGTTTAGGGCTAGGGTTTGGGTTAGGGTTAGGGTTAGGGTTTGAGTTAGGGTTAGGGATAGGGTTAGGGTTAGTGTTAGGGTTAGGGTTAGATTTAGGATTAGAGTTAGGGTTAGGGTTTTGGTTTGGGTTAGGGTTAGGGTTAGGGTTTGGGTTACTGTTAGGGTTAGTGTTAGTGTTAGTGTTAGGGTTAAGTTTTGGGTTAGGTTTAGGGTTAGGATTAGGTTTTGAGTTTGAGTTAGGTTTAGGTTTAGCGTTAGGGTTAACGTTAGGATTAGTTTTATGGTTTGATTAGGGTTAGGGTAAGAGTTACCGATAGGATTAGGGTTTAGTTTAGGGTTGGGCTTAGGGTTAGGGTTAGGGTTAAGTTTATGGTTAGGGTTAGGGTTATGGTTTGGGTTAAGGTTAGGGTTAGGTTTAGGGTAAGAAATAGGGTTAGGTTTAGGGTTAGGGTTAGGGTTAGGATTAGCGTTAGGTTTAGTGTTTGGATTAGGTTTAGGTTTAGTTTTAGGGTTTGGATTGGGTTAGGGTTAGGGTTAGGGTTTGGGTTAACTTTTGTTGTTAGGGGTTAGTGATTAGGTTTAGGGTTAGTTTCACGGTGTGGGTTTGGGTTAGGGATAGAGTTAGTGTTTGGGTTTGGGTTAGGGTTAGGTTTAGGTTTAGTTTTAGGGTTTGGGTTTGTGTTAGGGTTAGGGTTAGGGTTAGGGATTGGGTTAGGGTTATGGTTAGGAATAGAGTTAGGGTTAGGGTTACTGTTAGTGTTTGGGTTAGGGTTTGGGTTAGGTTTAGGTTTAGGTTTTGGGTTAGGGTTAGAGTTAAGGTTAGGGTTTGGGTTAGGGTTAGAGTTGGGTTTGGGTTAGGGTTATGTTTAGGGTTAGGTTTTACGTTTAGGATTACTTTTAGGTTTTGGTTTAGGGTTATGGATAGGGTTAGGATTAGGTTACGATTATGGATAGGGTTAGGTTTAGGGTTAGGTTAAAGTTTTGAGTTATGTTTACGATTAGGATTAGGGTTTGGGTTAGGGTTAGGGTTAGGGTTAGCGTGAGGGTTAGGGTTAGGGTTAGTGTTAGGGTTAGGGTTAGGTTTTAGGGTTATGGTTAGGGTTATTGTTTGGCTTAAGGTTAGGGTTAGGGTTAGGGTTAGGGTTAGGGTTAGGGTTAGGGTAAGTTTTGGTTTACGGTTTGGGTTAGGGTTAGGGTTAGTTTTTGGGTTAGGGTTAGAGTTAGGATTAGGGTTAGGGTTAGGGTTAGGGTTAGGGTTTGGGTTAGGGTTAGGGTTTGGAATAGGGTTAGGGTTAGGGTTAGTTTTAGGGTTAGGGTTAGGTTTACTTTTTGGGTTAGGGTTAGGTTTAGGATTACGGTTAGGATTAGGTTTCGGGTTAGGGTTTCGGTTAGGGTTAGGGTTTGGGTTGGGGTTAGGGTTAGGGTTAGGGTTTGGGTTAGGGTTCGGGTTATTTTTTCGGTTAGGCTTAGGGTTAGGAAAAGTGTTAGGGTTAGGTTTAGGGTTAGGGTTTGCGTTAGGGTTAGGGTTTGGGTTAGGTATTGAGCTAGGGTTTGATTTAGGGTTATGGTTAGGGTTAGGGGTTGAGTTTGGGTTAGGGTTAGGGTTAGGCTTAGGATTAGGGTTAGGGTTATGGTTAGGATTAGGGTTAGGGTTAGGATTAGAGTTAGATTTAGGCTTTTGGTAAAGGTTAGGGTTAGGGTTAGGTTTTGAGTTAGTGTTAGGGTTAGTGTTAGTGTTAGGGTTAGGGTTTGGGTTAGGGTTAGTGTTAGGTTTAGGATTAGGGTTAGCGTTAGTGTTAGTGTTAGGTTTTGGCTTAGGGTTAGGGTTTGAGTCAGGGGTAACGTTAAGGTAACGATTAGGATTACGGTTAGGGTTAGGGTTTGGGTTAGTGTTAGGGTTAGACTAAGGTTTACTTTTTGGCTTAGGGTTAGGTTTAGGATTAGGGTTAGGGTTAGGTTTAGGATTAGGGTTAGGGTTAGGTTTAGGGTTAGGATTTGGTTTAGGGTTAGTGTTTGGGTTAGGGTTAGGATTAGGGTTAGGGTTAGGGTTTGGTTTAGGTTTAGTGCTATTTTTTGGGTTAGTGTTAGGGTTAGGGTTAGTGTTAGGGTTAGGGTTTGGGTTAGGGTTTGGTTGAGGGTTAGGTTTAGGGTTAGTGTTTCGCATAGTGTTTGGGTAAAGGTTAGGGTTAGGGTTAGGGTTAGGAATAGGGTAAGTTTAGGGTTAGGGTTAGGGTTAGGAATAGGGTTAGGGTTAGGGTTATTGTTAGGGTTTGGGTTAGGGTTAGGTTTAGGTTTTGGGTTAGGGTTAGAGTTCGGGTTAGGGTTTGAGTTAGGGTTAGAGTTAAGGTTAGGATTAGGGTTTGGGTTAGGGTTTAGGTTTAGGGTTTGGGTTAGGTTTTGGTTTAAGGTTAGTGTTAGGGTTAGGTTTAGGAACAGGGTTAGGGTTAGGTTTAGGGTTTGAGTTAGGGTTAGGGTTAGGGTTATGGTTAGGTTTTGGGTTAGGGTTAGGGTTAGGGTTAGGGGTTGGGTTTGCGTTAGGGTTAGGGCTAGGATTAGGGTTTGGGTTACGGTTAGGATTAGGGATACGTTTAGGTTTTGGGTTAGGATTAGGTTTAGGGTTAGGTTTAGGGTTAGGCTTAGGTTTAGGTTTAGTGTTAGGATTAGAGTTAGGGTTAGCGTTTTGGTTTGGGTTAGGGTTAGGGTTAGGGTTTCGGTTAGTGTTAGGGTTAGGGTTATTGTTAGCGTTAGGGTTAGGGTTAGGGTTAGAGTTAGGATTAGGTTTAGGTTTAGGGTTTGGGTTAGGGTTAGGGTTATGGTTACGATTAGGGTTAGGGTTAGGATTAGAGTTAGGTTTAGTTTTTGGGTTAGGGTTAGGTTTAGGATTACGGTAAGGATTAGGTTTCGGGTTAGGGTTTGGGTTAGGGTTACTGTTAGAATTAGGGTTTGGGTTAGGGTTCGGGTTAGGGTTAGTTTTTGGGTTAGGGTTAGGTTTAGGATTAGGGTTAGGGTTAGGTTTAGGGTTAGGGTTTGGGTTAGGGTTAGTGTTTGGGTTAGGGTTAGGATCAGGGTTAGGGTTAGGGTTTGGTTTAGGTTTAGTGCTATTTTTTGGGTTAGTGTTAGGGTTAGTGTTAGGGTTAGGGTTTGGGTTAGGGTTATGGTTTGAGTTAGGGTTTGGGTGAGGGTTAGGTTTAGGGTTAGTGTTTGGCATAGTGTTTGGGTAAAGGTTAGGGTTAGGGTTAGGGTTAGGAATAGGGTAAGTTTAGGGTTAGGGTTAGGGTTAGGAATAGGGTTAGGGTTAGGGTTATTGTTAGGGTTTGGGTTAGGGTTAAGTTTAGGTTTTGGGTTAGGGTTAGAGTTCGGGTTAGGGTTTGAGTTAGGGTTAGAGTTAAGGTTAGGGTTAGGGTTTGGGTTAGGGTTTAGGGTTAGGGTTTGGGTTAGGGTTAGGATTAGGGTTAGGGTTAGGGTTAGGTTTTAGGGTTATGGTTAGGTTTATTATTTGGGTTAGGGTTAGGGTTAGGGTTAGCGTTAGGGTTAGGGTTAGGGTTTGGGTTAGGGTTAGTGTTATTTTTTGGGTTAGGGTTAAGGGTAGGATAAAGGTTACAGTTAGGTTTAGGGTTAGGGTTAGGGTTAGGGTTTGAATTAGGGTTTGGGTTAGGGTTCGGGTTACGATTAGTTTTTGTGTTAGGGTTAGGGTTAGGATTAGGGTTAGGGTTAGGGTTAGGTTTTGGTTTTGGGTTTGCATTAGGGTTAGGGTTTGGGTTAGAGTTAGGGTAAGGGTTTGGGTTAGGGTTAGGGTTTGCGTTAGGGTTAGTGTTATTTTTTGGGTTAGGGTTAAGGGTAGGATAAAGGTTAGAGTTAGGTTTAGGGTTAGGGTTTGGGTTAGGGTTAGGGTTAGTGTTTGAGTTAGGGTTAGGGATAGGGTTAGGGTTAGTGTTAGGGTTAGGGTTAGGTTTAGGATTAGAGTTAGGGTTGGGGTTTTGGTTTGGGTTAGGGTTAGGGTTAGGGTTTGGGTTAGTGTTAGGGTTAGTGTTAGTGTTAGTGTTAGGGTTAAGGTTTGGGTTAGGTTTAGGGTTAGGGTTAGGTTTTGAGTTTGAGTTAGGTTTAGGTTTAGCGTTAGGGTTAACGTTAGGATTAGTGTTATGGTTTGATTAGGGTTAGGGTAAGAGTTAGCGATAGGATTAGGGTTTAGTTTAGGGTTAGGCTTAGGGTTAGGGTTAAGTTTACGGTTAGGTTTAGGGTTATGGTTTGGGTTAAGGTTAGGGTTAGGGTTAGGGTAAGAAATAGGGTTAGGTTTAGGGTTAGGGTTAGGGTTAGGATTAGCGTTAGGTTTAGTGTTTGGATTAGGTTTAGGTTTAGTTTTAGGGTTTGGATTGGGTTTGGGTTAGGGTTAGGGTTTGGGTTAACGTTTGTTGTTAGGGGTTAGGGATTAGGTTTAGGGTTAGTTTCACGGTGTGGGTTTGGGTTAGGGATAGAGTTAGTGTTTGGGTTTGGGTTAGGGTTAGGTTTAGGTTTAGTTTTAGGGTTTGTGTTTGTGTTAGGGTTAGGGTTAGTTAGGGATTGTGTTAGGGTTATGGTTAGGAATAGAGTTAGGGTTAGGGTTACTGTTAGTGTTTGGGTTAGGGTTTGGGTTAGGTTTAGGTTTAGGTTTTGGGTTAGGGTTAGAGTTAGGGTTAGGGTTTGAGTTAGGGTTAGGGTTGGGTTTGGGTTAGGGTTATGTTTAGGGTTAGGTTTTACGTTTAGGATTACGTTTAGGTTTTGGGTTAGGGTTATGGATAGGGTTAGGGTTAGGTTACGATTATAGATAGGGTTAGGTTTAGGGTTAGGTTTAGGTTTTGAGTTATGTTTACGATTAGGATTAGGGTTTGGGTTAGCGTTAGGGTTAGGGTTAGCGTGAGGGTTAGGGTTAGGGTTAGTGTTAGGGTTAGGGTTAGGTTTTAGGGTTATGGTTAGGGTTATTGTTTGGCTTAAGGTTAGGGTTAGGGTTAGGGTTAGGGTTAGGGTTAGGGTTTGGTTTACGGTTTGGGTTAGGGTTAGGGTTAGTTTTTGGGTTAGGGTTAGAGTTAGGATTAGGGTTAGGGTTAGGGTTAGGGTTAGGGTTTGGAATAGGGTTAGGGTTAGGGTTAGGGGTTGGGTTTGGATTAGGCTTAGGGTTAGGGTTAGGGTTAGGGTTAGGGTAAGGGTTAGGTTTAGATTCGCTTTTTGGGTAGGGGTTAGGTTTAGGATTACGGTTAGGGTTGGGTTTCGGGTTAGGGTTCCGGTTAGGGTTAGGGTTTGGGTTGGGGTTAGGGTTAGGGTTAGGGTTTGGGTTAGGGTTCGGGTTATTTTTTCGGTTAGGCTTAGGGTTAGGAAAAGTGTTAGGGTTAGGTTTAGGGTTAGGGTTTGCGTTAGGGTTAGGGTTAGGGTTAGGTATTGAGCTAGGGTTTGATTTAGGGTTAGGGTTAGGGTTAGGGGTTGAGTTTGGGTTAGGGTTAGGGTTAGGATTAGGGTTAGGGTTATGGTTAGGATTAGGGTTAGGGTTAGGAATAGAGTTAGGTTTAGGCTTTTGGTAAAGTTTAGGGTTAGGGTTAGGTTTTGGGTTAGTGTTAGGGTTAGTGTTAGTGTTAGGGTTAGGGTTTGGGTTAGGGTTAGTGTTAGGTTTAGGATTAGGGTTAGCGTTAGTGTTAGTGTTAGGTTTCGGCTTAGGGTTAGGGTTTGAGTCAGGGTTAACGTTAAGGTAACTATTAGGATTACGGTTAGGGTTAGGGTTTGGGTTAGTGTTAGGGTTAGATTAAGGTTTACTTTTTGGGTTAGGGTTAGGTTTAGGGTTAGGGTTTGGGTTAGGGTTAGTGTTTGGGTTAGGGTTAGGATTAGGGTTAGGGTTAGGGTTTGGTTTAGGTTTAGTGCTATTTTTTGGGTTAGTGTTAGGGTTAGGGTTAGTGTTAGGGTTAGGGTTTGGGTTAGGGTTAGGGTTTGGGTTAGGGTTTGGGTGAGGGTTAGGTTTAGGGTTAGTGTTTGGCATAGTGTTTGGGAAAAGGTTAGGGTTAGGGTTAGGGTTAGGAATAGGGTAAGTTTAGGGTTAGGGTTAGGGTTAGGAAAAGGGTTAGGGTTAGGGTTATTGTTAGGGTTTGGGTTAGGGTTAGGTTTAGGTTTTGGGTTAGGGTTAGAGTTCGGGTTAGGGTTTGAGTTAGGGTTCGAGTTAAGGTTAGGATTAGGGTTTGGGTTAGGGTTTAGGGTTAGGGTTTGGGTTAGGTTTTGGTTTAAGGTTAGGGTTAGGGTTAGGTTTAGGAACAGGGTTAGGGTTAGGGTTAGGGTTTGAGTTAGGTTTAGGGTTAGGGTTATGGTTAGGTTTTGGGTTAGGGTTAGGGTTAGGGTTAGGGGTTGGGTTTGGGTTAGGGTTAGGGCTAGGATTAGGGTTTGGGTTACGGTTAGGATTAGGGATAGGTTTAGGTTTTGGGTTAGGATTAGGTTTAGGGTTAGGGTTAGGGTTAGGCTTACGTTTAGGTTTAGTGTTAGGATTAGAGTTAGGGTTAGGGTTTTGGTTTGGGTTAGGTTTAGGGTTAGGGTTTCGGTTAGTGTTAGGGTTAGGGTTAGGGTTAGGGTTAGGGTTAGGGTTAGGGTTAGAGTTAGGATTAGGGTTAGGTTTAGGGTTTGGGTTAAGGTTAGGGTTATGGTTACGATTAGGGTTAGGGTTAGGGTTAGAGTTAGGTTTAGTTTTTGGGTTAGGGTTAGGTTTAGGATTACGGTAAGGATTAGGTTTCGAGTTAGGGTTTGGGTTAGGGTTAGGGTTCTGGTTAGGATTAGGGTTAGGGTTAGGATTAGAGTTAGGTTTAGGCTTTTGGTTAGGGTTAGGGTTAGGGTTAGGGTTAGGATTAGAGTTAGGGTTAGGCTTTTGGTTTGGGTTAGGGTTAGTGTTAGGTTTAGGATTAGGGTTAGCGTTAGTGTTAGTGTTAGGGTTGGGCTTAGGTTTAGGGTTTGAGTCAGGGTTAACGTTAAGGTAAGGATTAGGGTTACGGTTAGGGTTCGGGTTTGGATTAGGGTTAGGGTTAGGGTAAGGTTTACTTTTTGGGTTATGGTTAGGGTTAGGTTTAGGATTAGGGTTTGGGTTAGGGTTAGGATTAGGATTAGGATTAGGTTTAGGGTTAGGATTTGGGTTAGGGTTAGAGATAGGATTAGGGTTAGGTTTAGGGTTTGGGTTAGGGTTAGGGTTAGGATTAGGGTTAGGGTTAGGGTTAGGATTAGAGTTAGGGTTAGGCTTTTGGTTTGGGTTACGTTTAGGGTTAGGTTTTAGTTAGTGTTAGGGTTAGTGTTAGTGTTAGGGTTAGGGTTTGGGTTAGGGTTAGTGTTAGGTTTAGGATTAGGATTAGTGTTAGATTAAGGTTTAGTGTTTGGCTTAGGGTTAGGGTTTGAGTCAGGGTTAATGTTAAGGTTACGATTAGGTTTACGGTCAGGGTTAAGGTTTGGGGTAGGATTAGGGTTAGGGTAAGGTTTACTTTTTGGGTTAGGGTTAGGGTTACGTTTAGGATTAGGGTTTGGGTTACCGTTAGGATTAGGATTAGGGTTAGGGTTAGGGTTTGGGTTAGGGTTAGGTTTAGCATTAGGGTTTGGGTTAGGGTTAGATTTAGGGTTAGGGTTTGGTTAGGGTTTGGTTTAAGGTTAGGGTTAGGGTTAGGGTTAGGGTTTGCATTAGGGTGTAGGGTTAGGGTTTGGGTTAGGGTTTGGGTTAACGTTAGGTTTACGGTTAGGGTTAGGAATAGGGTTAGGGTTACAGTTTGTGTTAGGGTTAGGGTTCGAATTAGGGTTTGGATTAGTGTTCGGGTTAGGGTTAGTTTCTGGGTTAGGGTTAGGTTTAGGATTAGGGTTAGGGTTAGGTTTAGGGTTAGGGTTTGGGTTAGTGTTAGGGTTTGGGTTAGGGTTAGATTTAGGGCTAGTGTTTGGGTTAGGGTTTGGGTAAAGGTTAGGGTTAGGGTTAGGGTTAGGAATAGTGTTAGGTTTAGGGTTATTGTTATGGTTTGGTTTAGGGTTAGGTTTCGTTTTTGGGTTAGGGTTAGAGTTAGGGTTAGGGTTTGAGTTAAGTTTAGGGTTAAGGTTAGGGTTAGGGTTTGGGTTAGGGTTTAGGGTTAGGGTTTGGGTTAGGTTTTGGGTTAGGGTTAGGGTTAGGGTTAGGATTAGGGTTTGGGTTTGGGTTTAGGGTTAGGGATTGTGTTAGGGTTTGTATTAGGGTTAGGGTTATGGTTTTTTTTGGGTTTGGGTTAGCGTTAGGAAAAGGGGTAGGGTTAGGTTTAGGGTTAGGTTTTGCCTTAGGGTTAGGGTTAGGGTTTGAGTTAGGGTTTGGTTTAGGGTTAGGGTTAGGGTTAGGGTTTGGGTATGGGTTAGGTTTAGGGTTAGGATTTGGGTTAGGGTTAGAGTTAGGATTAGGTTTAGGTTTAGGGTTTGGGTTAGGGTTAGGGTTATGGTTAGGTTTAGGGTTAGGGTTAGGATTAGAGTTAGGGTTAGGCTTTTGGTTTGCGTTAGGGTTAGTGTTAGGTTTAGGATTTGGGTTTGGGTTAGGGTTAGGTTTAGGATTAGGGTTAGGGTTAGGTTTAGGGTTAGGGTTTGTGTTAGGGTTAGTGTTTGGGTTAGGGTTAGGATTAGGGTTAGGGTTAGGGTTTGGTTTAGGTTTAGTGCTATTTTTTGGGTTAGTGTTAGGGTTAGGGTCAGTGTTAGGGTTAGGGTTTGGGTTAGGGTTATGGTTTGGGTTAGGGTTTGGGTGAGGGTTAGGTTTAGGGTTAGTGTTTGGCATAGTGTTTGGGAAAAGGTTAGGGTTAGGGTTAGGGTTAGGAATAGGGTAAGTTTAGGGTTAGGGTTAGGGTTAGGAATAGGGTTAGGGTTAGGGTTATTGTTAGGGTTTGGGTTAGGGTTAGGTTTAGGTTTTGGGGTAGGGTTAGAGTTCGGGTTAGGGTTTGAGTTAGGGTGAGAGTTAAGGTTAGGATTAGGGTTTAGGTTTAGGGTTTGGGTTAGGTTTTGGTTTAATGTTAGGGTTAGGGTTAGGTTTAGGAACAGGGTTAGGGTTAGGGTTAGGGTTTGAGTTAGGGTTAGGTCTAGGGTTATGGTTAGGTTTTGGGTTAGGGTTAGGGTTAGGGGTTGGGTTTGGGTTAGAGTTAGGGTTAGGGCTAGGATTAGGGTTTGGTTTACGGTTAGGATTAGGGATACGTTTAGGTTTTGGGTTAGGATTAGGTTTAGGGTTATGGTTAGGGTTAGGCTTAGGTTTAGGTTTAGTGTTAGGATTAGAGTTAGGGTTAGGGTTTTGGTTTGGGTTAGGGTTAGGGTTAGGGTTTCGGTTAGTGTTAGGGTTAGGGTTAGTGTTAGGGTTAGGGTTAGGGTTTGCGTTAGGCTTTAGACTTAGGGTTTGAGTTAAGGTTAGGTTTAGCGTTAGGGTTAGGAATAGGGTTAGGGTTAGGGTTTGGGTTAGGGTTAGGGTTATAATTACGGTTAGGGTTAGGGTTAGGGTTAGGGTTAGGGTTAGGGTTAGGTTTTAGGGTTATGGTTAGGTTTATTGTTTGGGTTAGGGTTAGGGTTAGGGTTAGGGTTAGGGTTAGGGTTCGTGTTAGGTTTAGGGTTAGGGTTAGGTTTAGGTTTTGGTTTTGGGTTTGCATTAGGGTTAGGGTTTGGGTTAGAGTTAGGGTTAGGGTTTGGGTTAGCCTTAGGGTTTGCTTTAGGGTTAGTGTTATTTTTTCGGTTAGGGTTAAGGGTAGGATAAAGGTTAGAGTTAGGTTTAGGGTTAGGGTTTGTGTTAGGGTTAGGGTAAAGGTTTGAGTTAGGGTTAGGGATAGGGTTAGGGTTAGTGTTAGGGGTAGGGTTAGGTTTAGGATTAGAGATAGGGTTAGGGTATTGGTTTGGGTTAGGATTAGGGTTAGGGTTTGGGTTAGTGTTAGGGTTAGTGTTAGTGTTAGTGTTAGGGTTAAGGTTTGGGTTAGGTTTAGGGTTAAGTTTAGGTTTTGAGTTTGAGTTAGGTTTAGCTTTAGCGTTAGGGTTAACGTTAGGATTAGTGTTATGGTTTGATTAGGGTTAGGGTAAGAGTTAGCGATAGGATTAGGGTTTAGTTTAAGGTTAGGCTTAGGGTTAGGGTTAGGGTTAAGTTTACGGTTAGGGTTAGGGTTATGGTTTGGGTTAAGGTTAGGGTTAGGGTTAGGGTAAGAAATAGGGTTAGGTTTAGGGTTAGGGTTAGGGTTAGGATTAGCGTTAGGTTTAGTGTTTGGATTAGGTTTAGGTTTAGTTTTAGGGTTTGGATTGGGTTAGGGTTAGGGTTAGGGTTTGGGTTAACGTTTGTTGTTATTGGTTAGTGATTAGGTTTAAGGTTAGTTTCACGGTGTGGGTTTGGGTTAGGGATAGAGTTAGGGTTTGGGTTTGGGTTAGGGTTAGGTTTAGGGTTTGGGTTTGTGTTAGGGTTAGGGTTACGGTTAGGGATTGGGTTAGGGTTAGGGTTAGGAATAGGGTTAGGGTTAGGGTTACTGTTAGTTTTTGGGTTAGGGTTTGGGTTAGGTTTAGCTTTAGGTTTTGGGTTAGGGTTAGAGTTAGGGTTAGGGTTTGGGTTAGGGTTAGGGTTGGGTTTGGGTTAGGGTTATGTTTAGGGTTAGGTTTTACGTTTAGGATTAGGTTTAGGTTTTGGGTTAGGGTTATGGATAGGGTTAGGGTTAGGTTACGATTATGGATAGGGTTAGGTTTAGGGTTAGGTTTAGGTTTTGAGTTATGTTTACAATTAGGATTAGGGTTTGGGTTAGGGTTAGGGTTAGGGTTAGCGTGAGGGTTAGGGTTAGGGTTAGTGTTAGGGTTAGGGTTAGGTTTTAGGGTTATGGTTAGGGTTATTGTTTGGCTTAAGGTTAGGGTTAGGGTTAGGGTTAGGGTTAGGGTTTGGTTTACGGTTTGGGTTAGGATTAGGGTTAGTTTTTAGGTTAGGGTTAGAGTTAGGATTAGGGTTAGGGTTAGGGTTAGGGTTAGGGTTAGGTTTTGGAATAGGGTTAGGGTCAGGGTTAGGGGTTGGGTTTGGATTAGGCTTTGGGTTAGGGCTAGGATTAGGGTTAGGTTTACGGTTAGGATTAGGGTTAGGTTTAGGGTTTGATTTAGGGTTAGGGTTAGGGTTAGGGTTAGGGTTTTGGTTTGGGTTAGGGTTAGGTTTGGGGTTTGGGTTAGTGTTAGGGTTAAGGGTAGTGTTAGGTTTAGGGTTTGTGTCAGGGTTAGGTTTAGGATTTGATTTGGCTTAGTGTTAGGGTTAGGGTTAATGTTAAGTTTAGGGTTTGGGTTAGGGTTAGGATTAGAGTTAGGGTTACGATTAGGGTTAAGTTTTGGGTTTGGGTTTGTGTTATGTTTAGAGTTAGCGTTAGGGTTAGGGTTAGGGTTAGGGTTAGGGTTAGTGTTAGGGTTAGGGTTTGGGTTAAGGTTAGGGTTAGAGTTAGGGTTAGGAATAGGGTTAGGGTTAGGTTTAGGGTTATGGTTTGTTTAGGGTTAGCGTTAGGGTTAGGTTTTGGGTATGGGTTAGGGTTATGGTTAGGGTTGGGGTTTGGGTTAGGGTTTGAGTTAGGGTTTGTGCTAATGTTTGGGGTTAGGGCTAAGGGGTTATG
>JAJHUQ010000044.1:525000-545000 GCA_035773235.1 Eospalax fontanierii | reverse complement strand
TTAGAGTTTCGGTCAGGGTTAGGGTTTGGGTTGGGGTTAGGGTTAGGGTTAGGGTTTGGGTTAGGGTTCGGGTTATTTTTTCGGTTAGGCTTAGGTTAGGAAAAGGGTTAGGGTTAGGTTTAGGGTTAGGGTTTGCATTAGGGTTAGGGTTAGGGTTAGGTATTGAGCTGGGGTTTGATTTAGGGTTAGGGTTAGGGGTTGAGTATGGGTTAGCGTTAGGGTTAGGGTTAGGATTAGGGTTAGGGTTATGGTTAGGATTAGGGTTAGTGTTAGGATTAGAGTTAGGTTTAGGCTTTTGGTAAGGGTTAGGGTTTGGGTTAGGTTTTGGGTTAGTGTTAGGGTTAGTGTTAGTGTTAGGGTTAGGGTTTGGGTTAGGGTTAGTGTTAGGTTTAGGATTAGGGTTAGCGTTAGTGTTAGTGTTAGGTTTTGGCTTAGGGTTAGGGTTTGAGTCAGGGTTAACGTTAAGGTAAGGATTAGGATTACGGTTAGGGTTAGGTTTTGGGTTAGTGTTAGGGTTAGACTAAGGTTTGCTTTTTGGGTTAGGGTTAGGTTTAGGATTAGGGTTTGTGTTAGGGTTAGGATTAGGATTAGGTTTAGGGTTAGGGTTTCGGTTTGGGTTAGGGTTTGGGTTACGGTTAGGTTTAGGGTTATAGTTTCGTTAGGGTTTGGTTTAAGGTTAGGGTTAGGGTTAGTGTTAGGTAAAGGGTTAGGGTTAGGGTTAGGGTTAGTGTTAGGGTTAGGGTTAGGAATAGGGTTAGGGTTAGGGTTAATGTTTGGGTTTGTTTAGGGTTTGGGTGAGGGTTAGGTTTAGGTTTTGGGTTAGTGTTAGAGTTAGGGTTAGGGTTTGGGTTTGGGTTAGGGTTAGGGTTAGGGTTTGGGTTAGGGTTAGGGTTAGGGTTAGGGTTAAAGTTTGCGTTAGGGTTTAGGGTTAGGGTTTGGGTTAGGGTTTGGTTTAAAGTTAGGTTTAGGTTTATGGTTAGGAATAGGGTTAGGGTTAGGGTTAGGGTTAGAAATAGGGTTTGGGTTAGGGTTCGGGTTAGGGTTAGTTTTTGGGTAGGGTTAGGGTTAGGATTAGGGTTAGGGTTAGTATTAGGTTTAGGGTTTGGGTTTGTGTTAGGGTTAGGTTTTGGGTTAGGATTAGGGTTAGGGTTAGGGTTAGGGTTAGTGTAATTTTTTGGGTTACGGTTAAGGGTAGGATAAGGGTTAGGATTAGGTTTAGGGTTAGGGTTTGGGTTAGGGTTAGGGTTAGGGTTTGAGTTAGGGTTAGGGATAGGGTTAAGGTTAGGGTTAGGGTTAGGGTTAGGATTAGGATTAGAGTTAGGGTTAGGGTTTTGGTTTGGGTTAGGGATAGCGTGAGGGTTTGGGTTAGTGTTAGGGTTAGTGTTAGTGTTAGTGTTAGGGTTAAGTTTTGGGTTAGGTTTAGGTTAGGTTTAGGTTTTGAGTTTGAGTTAGGTTTAGGTTTAGCGTTAGGGTTAACGTTAGGATTAGTGTTATGGTTTGATTAAGGTTAGGGTAAGAGTTAGCGATAGGATTAGGGTTTGGTTTAGGGTTAGGGTTAGGGTTAGGGTTAGGGTTAGGGTTAAGTTTACGGTTAGGGTTAGGGTTATGGTTTGGGTTAAGGTTAGGTTTAGGGTTAGGGTAAGGATTAGGGTTAGGTTTAGGTTTAGGCTTAGGGTTAGGGTTAAGTTTATAGTTAGGGTTAGGGTTATGGTTTGGGTTAAGGTTAGGTTTAGGGTTAGGGTAATAAATAGGGTTAGGTTTAGGGTTAGGGTTAGATTTAGGATTAGCGTTAGGTTTAGTGTTTGGATAAGGGTTAGGTTTAGGTTTAGGGTTTGGATTGGGTTAGGGTTCGGGTTAGGGTTTGGGTTAACGTTTGTTGTTCGGTGTTAGGCATTAGGTTTAGGGTTAGTTTCATGGTGTGGGTTTGGGTTAGGGATAGGGTTAGGGTTTGGGTTTGGGTTAGGGTTAGGTTTAGGTTTAGTTTTAGGGTTTGGGTTTGGGTTTGGGTTAGGGTTAGGGTTAGGGTTAGGGTTTTTGTTAGGGTTAGGGTTGGGTTTGGGTTAGGGTTATGTTTAGGGTTAGGTTTTAAGGTTAGGATTACGTTTAGGGTTTGGGTTAGGGTTAGGGATAGGGTTAGTGTAATTTTTTGGGTTAGGATTAAGGGTAGGATAAGGGTTAGGGTTAGGTTTAGGGTTAGGGTTTGGGTTAGGGTTAGGGTTAGGGTTTGAGTTAGGGTTAGGGATAGGGTTAAGCTTAGGGTTAGGGTTAGGGTTAGGATTAGGATTAGAGTTAGGGTTAGGGTTTTGGTTTGGGTTAGGGTTAGGTTTGGGGTTTGGGTTAGTGTTAGGGTTAGGGGTAGTGTTAGGTTTAGGGTTTGTGTCAGGGTTAGGTTTAGGATTTGATTTGGGTTAGTGTTAGGGTTAGGGTTAATGTTAAGTTTAGGGTTTGGGTTAGGGTTAGGATTAGGGTTAGGGTTACGATTAGGGTTAAGTATTGGGTTTGGGTTTTTGTTAGGTTTAGGGTTAGCGTTAGGGTTAGCGTTAGGGTTAGGGTTAGTGTTAGGGTTAGGGTTTGGGTTAAGGTTAGGGTTAGAGTTAGGGTTAGGAATAGGGTTAGGGTTAGGGTTAGGGTTAGGGTTTGGTTTAGGGTTAGCGTTAGGGTTAGGTTTTGGGTTAGGGTTGGGGTTTGGGTTTGGCTTTGGGTTTGTGTTAGGGTTTGGGTTAGGGTTTGTGCTAATGTTTGGGGTTAGGGCTAAGGGGTTATGTTAGGGTCAGGGTTAGGGTTAGGGTTAGTGTTTGAGTTAGGGTTTGGTTTAAGGTTAGGGTTGGTGTTAGGGGTTGGATATGGGTTAGGGTTAGGGTTAGGGTTAGGATTTGGGTTAGGGTTAGAGTTAGGATTAGGGTTAGGTTTAGGGTTCGGGTTAGTGTTAGGGTTATGATTAGGATTAGGGTTAGTGTTAGGATTAGAGTTATGGTTAGGCTTTTGGTTTGGGTTAGGTTTAGGGTTAGGTTTTGGGTTAGTGTTAGGGTTAGTGTTAATGTTAGAGTTAGGGTTTGGCTTAGGGTTAGGGTGTGAGTCAGGGTTAACGTTAAGGTTACGATTAGGATTACGGTTAGGGTTAGGGTTTGGTTTAGGATTAGAGTTAGGGTAAGGTTTACTTTTTGGGTTAGGGTTAGGGTTAGGTTTAGAATTAGGGTCTGGGTTACCGTTAGGATTAGGATTAGGGTTAGGTTTAGGGTTTGGGTTAGCATTAGGATTAGGTTTAGGGTTTGGGTTATGGTTAGATTTAGCGTTAGGGTTTGGTTAGGGTTTGGTTTAAGGTTAGGGTTAGGGTTAGGGTTAGGGTTAGGGTTAGGGTTAGGGTTTGCGTTAGGGTTTAGGGTTAGGGTTTGGGTTAGGGTTTGGGTTAAGTTTAGGTTTAGGGTTAGGTATAAGAATAGGGTTAGGGTTACGGTTTGGGTTAGTGTTAGGGTTAGAATTAGGGTTTGGGTTAGGGTTCGGGTTAGGGTTAGCGTTATGTTAGGTTTTGGGTTAGGGTTAGGGTTAGGGTTAGGGTTTGGGTTTTTCTTAGGGTTAGGGTTAGGATTTGTGTTAATGTTTGTGGTTATGAGTAAGGTGTTACGTTAGGTTTAGGGTTAGGGTTAGCGTTAGTGTTTGAGTTAGGGTTTGGTTTAGGGTTAGGATTAGGGTTAGGGGTTGGGTATGGGTTAGGGTTAGGGTTAGGTTAGGATTTGGGTTAGGGTTAGGGTTATGGTTAGGATTAGCGTTAGGGTTAGGTTTAGAGTTAGGTTAGGCTTTTGTTTTGGGTTAGGTTTAGGGTTAGGTTTTGGGTTAGTGTTAGGGTTAGTGTTAGTGTTAGGGTTAGGGTTTGGGTTAGGGTTAGTGTTAGGTTTAGGATTAGGGTTAACGTTAGATTTAGTTTTAGGGTTTGGCTTAGGGTTAGGGTTTGAGTCAGGATTAACGTTAAGGTTACGATGAGGATTACGGTCAGGGTTAGGGTTTGGGTTAGGATTAGGGTTAGGGTAAGGTTTACTTTTTGGGTTAGGGTTAGGGTTAGGTTTAGGATTAGGGTTTGGGTTACGGTTAGGATTAGGATTAGGGTTAGGGTTAGGGTTTGGGTTAGGGTTAGGGTTTGGGTTACGGTTAGGTTTAGGGTTAGGGTTTGGTTAGGGTTTGGTTTAAGTTTAGGGTTAGGGTTAGGTATAGGGATAGGGTTTGCGTTAGGGTTTAGGGTTAGGGTTTGGGTTAGGGTTTGGGTTAAGGTTAGGTTTAGGGTTAGGGTTAGGAATAGGGTTAGTGTTACGGTTTGGGTTAGGGTTAGGGTTAGAATTAGGGTTTGGGTTAGGGTTCGGGTTAGGGTTAGTTTCTGGGTTAGGGTTAGGTTTAGGATTAGGGTTAGGGTTAGGTTTAGGATTAGGGTTTGCGTTAGGGATAGGGTTTGGTTTAGGGTTAGGATTAGAGTTAGGGTTAGGGTTTGGGTTAGGGTTAGTGTTATTTTTTGGGTTATTTTAGGGTTAGGGTTAGTTTTAGGGTTAGGGTTTGGGTTAGGGTTATGTTTTGGGTTAGGGTTTGGGTTAGGGTTAGGTTTAGGTTTAGTGTTTGGTATAGGGTTTGGGTAAAGGTTAGGGTCAGGGTTAGGGTTAGGAATAGGGTAAGAGTTAGGATTAGGGTTAGGGTTAGGAATAGGGTTAGGGTTATTGTTATTGTTAGGGTTTGGGTTAGGGTTAGGTTTAGATTTTGGGTTAGCGGTAGAGTTAGGGTTAGGGTTTGAGTTAGGATTAGGGTTAAGGTTAGGGTTAGGGTTTGGATTAGGGTTTAGGGTTAGGAGTTAGGTTAGGTTTTGGGTTAAGTTTAGGGTTAGGGTTAGGGTTAGGAATAGGGTTATGGTTAGGGTTTGGGTTAGGGTTAGTTTTAGGTTTAGGGTTTGTTTTAGGGTTAGGGTTAGGTTTAGTTTTTGGGTTAGGCTTAGGTTTAGGATTACGGTTAGGATTAGGTTTGGAGTTAGGATTTCGGTTAGGGTTAGGGTTTGGGTTGGGGTTAGGGTTAGGGTTAGGGTTTGGGTTAGGGTTCGGGTTATTTTTTCGGTTAGGCTTAGGTTAGGAAAAGGGTTAGGGTTAGGTTTAGGGTTAGGGTTTGCGTTAGGGTTAGGGTTAGGGTTAGGTATTGAGCTAGGGTTTGATTTAGGGTTAGGGTTAGGGTTAGGGGTTGAGTATGGGTTAGGGTTAGGGTTAGGGTTAGGTTTAGGATTAGGGTTAGGGTTATGGTTAGGATTAGGGTTAGGGTTAGGATTAGAGTAAGGTTTAGGCTTTTGGTAAGGGTTAGGTTTAGGGTTAGGTTTTGGGTTAGTGTTAGGGTTAGGGTTTGAGTCAGGGTTAACGTTAAGGTAAGGATTAGGATTATGGTTAGGGTTAGGGTTTGGGTTAGTGTTAGGGTTAGACTAAGGTTTACTTTTTGGGTTAGGGTTAGGTTTAGGATTATGGTTTGGGTTAAGGTTAGGATTAGGATTAGGTTTAGGGTTAGGGTTTCGGTTAGGATTAGGTTTAGGGTTAGGGTTTGGATTACGGTTAGGTTTAGGGTTATAGTTTCGTTAGGGTTTGGTTTAAGGTTAGGGTTAGGGTTAGTGTTAGGAATAGGGTAGGGTTAGGGTTAGGGTTAGGGTTAGGAATAGGGTTAGTGTTAGGGTTAGGGTTAGGTTTAGGAATAGGGTTAGGGTTAGGGTTATTGTTAGGGTTTGTTTAGGGTTTGGGTTAGGATTAGGGTTAGGGTTAGAGTTAAGGTTAGGGTTTGAGTTAGGGTTAGGGTTTGGGTTTGGTTTAGGGTTAGGGTTAGGGTTTGGGTTAGGGGTAGGGTTAGGGTTAGGTTTAGGGTTATGGTTAGGAATAGGGTTAGGGTTAGGGTTAGGGTTAGAAATAGGGTTTGGGTTAGGGTTCGGGTTAGGGTTAGTTTTTGGGTTAGGGTTAGGGTTAGGATTAGGGTTAGGGTTAGTATTAGCTTTAGGGTTTGCGTTTGTGTTAGGGTTAGGGTTTGGGTTAGAGTTAGGGTTAGGGTTTGGGTTAGGGTTTGGGTTAGGGTTAGTGTAATTTTTTGGGTTAGGGTTAAGGATAGGATAAGGGTTAGGGTTAGATTTAGGGTTAGGGTTTAGGTTAGGGTTAGGGTTAGGGTTTGAGTTAGGGTTAGGGATAGGGTTAAGGTTAGGGTTAGGGTTAGGGTTAGGATTAGTATTGGAGTTAGGGTTAGGGGTTTGGTTAGGGGTAGGGTAAGCGTTAGGGTTAGGGTTAGTGTAAGGGATAGTGTTAGTGTTAGGGTTAAGGTCTGGGTTAGGTTTAGGGTTAGGGTTAGGTTTTGAGTTTGAATTAGGTTTAGGTTTAGCGTTAGGGTTAACGTTAGGATTAGTGTTATGGTTTGATTAGGGTTAGGGTAAGAGTTAGCGATAGGATTAGGGTTTGGTTTAGGTTTAGGTTTAGGGTTAGGGTTAGGGTTAAGTTTACGGTTAGGGTTAGGGTTATGGTTTGGGTTAAGGTTAGGTTTAGGGTTAGGGTAAGGAATAGGGTTAGGTTTACGCTTAGGGTTAGGGTTAGGGTTAGGGTTAAGTTCATGGTTTGGGTTAGGGTTATGGTTTGGGTTAAGGTTAGGGTTAGGGTTAGGCTAATAAATAGGGTTAGGTTTAGGGTTAGGGTTAGATTTAGGATTAGCGTTAGGTTTAGTGTTTGGATTAGGGTTAGGTTTAGGTTTCGGGTTTGGATTGGGTTACGGTTCGGGTTAGGGTTTGGGTTAACGTTTGTTGTTAGGGGTTAGGGATTAGGTTTAGGGTTAGTTTCACGGTGTGGGTTTGGGTTATGGTTACGTTTTCGGTTTGGGTTTGGTTTAGGGTTAGGTTTAGGTTTACTTTTACGGTTTGGTTTTGGGTTTGGGTTAGGGTTAGGGTTAGGGTTTTTGTTAGGGTTAGGGTTTGGTTTGGGTTAGGGTTATGTTTAGGGTTAGGTTTTACGGTTAGGATTACGTGTAGGGTTTGGGTTAGGGTTAGGGATAGGGTTCGGATTAGGTTAGGATTATAGATAGGGTTAGGTTTACGGTTAGGTTTAGGTTTTGAGTTATGTTTATGGTTAGGATTAGGGTTTGGGTTAGGGTTAGGTTTAGGGTTAGCGTGAGGGTTAGGGTTAGGGCTAGGATTAGGGTTAGGGTTACGGTTAGGATTAGGGTTAGGTTTAGGGTTTGGATTAGGGTTAGGTTTAGGGTTACGTTTAGGGTTAGGATTAGGTTTAGGTTTAGGGTTAGGATTAGAGTTAGTTTTAGGGTTTTGTTTTGGGTTAGGGTTACTGTTAGGGTTTGGGTTAGTGTTAGGGTTAGGGTTAGTGTTAGGTTTAGGGTTTGTGTTAGGGTTAGGTTTAGGATTTGATTTGGGTTAGTTTTAGGGTGAGGGATAATGTTAAGGTGAGGGTTTGTGTTAGGGTCAGGATTAGGGTTAGGTTTACGATTAGGGTTAGGGTTAGGGTTAGGGTTTGTGTTAGGGATATGGTTTGGGTTAGGGTTTGGGGTAGGGTTAGGTTTAGGGTTAGTGTTTGGGATAGGGTTTGGGTAAAGGTTAGGGTTAGGGTTAGGGTTAGGAATAGGGTAAGGGTTAGGGTTAGGGTTAGGGTTAGGAATAGGGTTAGGTTTAGGTTTATTGTTAGGGTTTGGGTTAGGGTTAGGTTTAGATTTTGGGTTAGGGTTAGATTTAGGGTTAGGGTTTGAGTTAGGGTTAGATTTAAGGTTAGGGTTAGTGTTTGGGTTAGGTTTTAGGGTTAGGGTTTCGGTTAGGTTTTGGTTTAAGGTTTGGGTTAGGGTTAGGGTTAGTTTTAGGGTTAGGGTTTTGGTTATGGTTAGGGTTAGGTTTAGTTTTTGGGTTAGGGTTAGATTTAGGATTACGGTTAGGATTAGGTTTCGGTTTAGTGTTTGGGTTAGGGTTAGGGTTTGGGTTGCTGTTAGGGTTAAGGTTAGGGTTTGGGTTAGGTTTAGGGTTATTTTTTGGGTTAGGGTTAGGTTTAGGAAAAGGGTTAGGGTTAGGTTTAGGGTTAGGGTTTGCGTTAGGGTTAGGGTTAGGGTTAGGGTTTGAGTTAGCGTTTGTTTTAGGGTTAGAGTTAGTGTTAGGGGTTGAATATGGGTTCGGGTTAGGGTTAGGATTAGGGTTAGGGTTAGGGTTAGGGTTAGGGTTAGGGTTAGGGTTAGTTTTTGGGTTAGTGTTAGGGTTAGGGTTAGGGTTTGGTTTAGCGTTAGTGTTATTTTTTGGGTTAGGGATAAGTGTAGGAGAAGGGTTAGGGTTAGGTTTAGGGTTAGGGTTTGGGTTAGGGTTAGGGTTAGGGTTTGAGTTAGGGTTAGGGATAGGGTTAGGGTTAGGGTTAGGTTTAGGATTAGAGTTAGGGTTAGGGTTTTGGTTTGGGTTAGGGTTAGGGTTAGGGTTTGGCTTAGGTTTAGTGTTATTTTTTCTTTTAGTGTTAGGGTTAGGGTTAGTGTTAGGGTTGGTGTTTGGGTTAGGGTTATGGTTTGGGTTAGGGTTTCGTTTAGGGTTAGGTTTAGGGTTAGTGTTTGGGATAGGGATTGGGTAAAGGTTAGGGTTAGGGTTAAGGTTAGGAATACGGTAAGGGTTAGGGTTAGGGTTAGGAATACGGTTAGGGTTAGTGTTATTGTTAGGGTTTGGGTTAGGGTTAGGTTTAGGTTTTGGGTTAGGGTTAGAGTTAAGGTTAGGGTTTGAGTTAGGGTTAGGGTTAAGGTTAGGGTTGGGTTTGGGTTAGGGTTTATGGTTAGGTTTTGGGTTAGGTTTTTGTGTTAAGGTTAGGGTTAGGGTTAGGGTTAGGAATAGGGTTAGGCATAGGGTTTTTGTTAGGGTTAGGGTTATTTTTTGGGTTAGGGTTAGGGTTAGGAAAAGGGTTAGGGTTAGGTTTAGGGTTAGAGTTTGCGTTACGGTTAGGGTTAGGGTTAGGGTTTGAGTTAGGGTTTGTTTTAGGGTTAGGGTTAGGGTTAGGGGTTGGGTATTGGTTAGGGTTAGGGTTAGGATTAGGGTTAGGGTTAGAGTTAGGATTAGGGTTAGGTTTAAGGTTTGGGTTAGGGTTAGGGTTATGGTTAGGATTAGGGTTAGGGTTAGGATTAGAGTTAGATTTAGGCTTTTGGTAAGGGTTAGGGTTAGGGTTAGGTTTTGCGTTAGTGTTTGGGTTAGTGTTAGTGTTAGGGTTACTGTTTGGGTTAGTGTTAGTGTTAGGGTTAGGTTTTGGGTTAGCGTTAGTGTTAGTGTTAGGGTTGGGCTTAGGTTTAGGGTTTGAGTCAGGGTTAACATTAAGGTAAGTATTAGGATTACGGTTAGGGTTAGGGTTTGGCTTAGGGTTAGGGTTAGGGTTTTGGTTTGGGTTAATGTTAGCGTTAGGTTTTGGGTTAGTGTTAGGGTTAGTGTTATTGTTAGTGTTAGGGTTAAGGTTTGGGTTAGGTTTAGGGTTAGGGTTAGGGGTAGGTTTAGAGTTTGAGCTAGGTTTAGGGTTAGCGTTAGGGTTAACGTTAGGATTAATGTTATGGTTTGATTAGGGTTAGGGTATGAGTTAGCGATAGGATTAGGGTTTGGTTTACGGTTAGGGTGAGGGTTAGGGTTAGGGTCAAGTTTACGGTTAGGGTTAGGGTAAGGAATAGGGTTAGGTTTAGGTTTAGGGTTAGGGTTAGGGTTAAGTTTATGGTTAGGGTTAGGGTTATGGTTTGGGTTAAGGTTAGGATTAGGCTTAGGGTAATACATAGGGTTATGTTTAGGGTTAGGGTTAGGGTTAGGGTTAGCGTTAGGTTTAGTGTTTGAATTAGGGTTAGATTTAGGTTTAGGGTTTGGATTGGGTTAGGGTTGGGGTTAGTGTTTGGGTTACCGTTTGTTGTTAGGGGTTAGGGATTAGGTTTAGGCTTAGTTTCACGGTGTGGGTTTGGGTTAGGGATAGGGTTAGTGTTTGGGTTTGGGTTAGGGTTAGGTTTAGGTTTACTTTTAGGGTTTGGGTTTGGGTTTGGGTTAGGGTTAGGGTTAGGGTTAGGGTTTGGGTTAGGGTTAGGGTTGGGTTTGGGTTAGGGTTATGTTTAGGGTTAGGTTTTACGGTTAGGATTATGTTTAGGGTTTGGGTTAGGGTTAGGGATAGGGTTAGGATTAGGTTAGGATTATGGATAGGGTTAGGTTTACAGTTAGGTTTAGGTTTTGAGTTATGTTTAGGGTTAGGATTAGGGTTTGGGTTAGGGTTAGGTTTAGGGTTAGCGTGAGGGTTAGGGTTAGGGCTAGGATTAGGGTTAGGGTTACGGTTAGGATTAGGGTTAGGTTTAGGGTTTGGATTAGTGTTAGGTTTAGGGTTACGGTTAGGGTTAGGATTAGGTTTAGGTTTAGGGTTAGGATTAGAGTTAGTTTTAGGGTTTTGGTTTGGGTAAGGGTTACTGTTAGTGTTTGGGTTAGTGTTAGGGTTAGGGTTAGTGTTAGGTTTAGGGTTAGGTTTAGGATTTGATTTGGGTTAGTTTTAGGGTGAGGGATAATGTTAAGGTTAGGGTTTGTGTTAGGGTCAGGATTAGGGTTAGGGTTACGATTAGGGTTAAGTTTTGGGTTTGGGTTTGTGTTAGGTTTAGGGTTAGCGTTAGGGTTAGGGTTAGGTTTAGGATTAGTGTTAGGGTTAGGGTTTGGGTTTAGGTTAGGGTTAGGGTTACGGTTAGGAATAGGGTTAAGGTTAGGGTTAGGGTTAGGGTTTGGTTTAGGGTTAGCGTTAGATTTAGTTTTTGGGTTAGGGTTAGGGTTAGGGTTACGGTTTGGGTTTGGGTTAGGGTTAGGGTTAGGGTTTGTGTTAATGTTTGGGGTTAGGGGTAAGGGGTTAGGTTAGGGTTAGTGTTAGTGTTTGAGTTAGGGTTTGGTTTAGGGTTAGGGTTAGGGTTAGGGTTAGGGTTTGGGTTAGGGTTAGGGTTTGGGTTCAGGTTTGGGTTAGGGTTAGGTTTAGGGGTTGTGTTTGGGATAGGGTTTTTGTAAAGATTAGGGTTAGGGTTAGGAATAGGTTAAGGGTTAGGGTTAGGGTTAGGGTTAGGAAAAGGGTTAGGGTTAGAGTTAGGGTTAGGGTTTGAGTTAGGGTTAGAGTTAAGGTTAGTGTTAGGGTTTGGGTTAGGGTTTAGAGTTAGGGTTTGGGTTAGGTTTTGGTTTAAGGTTAGGGTTAGGGTTAGGTTTAGGCATAGGGTTAGGGTTAGGATTTGGGTTAGTGTTAGTTTTAGGGTTAGGGTTTTGTTTAGGGTTAGGTTTAGGTTCAGTTTTTGGGTTAGGGTTAGGTTTAGGATTACGGTTAGGATTAGGTTTCGGGTTAGGGTTTGGGTTAGGGTTAGTGTTTGGGTTGCGGTTAGGGTTAGGGTTAGGTTTTGGTTTAGGTTTAGGGTTATTTTTTGGGTTAGGGTTAGGGTTAGGAAAAGGGTTAGGTTTAGGTTTAGGGTTAGGGTTTGGGTTAGGTTTAGGGTTATTTTTGGGTTAGGGTTAGGGTTAGGAAAAGGGTTAGGGTTAGGTTTAGGGTTAGGGTTTGCGTTAGGGTTAGGGTTAGGGTTAGGGTTTGAGTTAGCGTTTGTTTTAGGGTTAGAGTTAGTGTTAGGGGTTGAATATGGGTTAGGGTTAGGGTTAGGATTAGGGTTAGGGTTAGGGTTAGGGTTAGGATTAGTTTTTGGGTTAGGGTTAGGGTTAGGATTAGGGTTAGGGTTAGGTTTAGGGTTAGGGTTTGGGTTTGCATTAGGGTTAGTGTTTGGGTTAGGGTTAGGGTTAGGGTTAGGGTTTGGGTTAGGGTTAGTGTTATTTTTTGGGTTAGGGTTAAGGGTAGGATAAGGGCTAGGGTTAGGTTTAGGTTTAGGTTTTGGGATAGGGATTGGGTAAAGGTTAGGGTTAGGGTTAAGGTTAGGAATACGTAAGGGTTAGGGTTAGGGTTAGGAATAGGGTTAGGGTTAGTTTTATTGTTAGGGTTTGGGTTAGGGTTAGGTTTAGGTTTTGGGTTAGGGTTAGAGTTAAGGTTAGGGTTTGAGTTAGGGTTAGGGTTAAGGTTAGGGTTGGGTTTGGGTTAGGGTTATGGTTAGGGTTTGGGTTAGGTTTTGGGTTAAGGTTAGGGTTAGGGTTAGGGTTAGGAATAGGGTTAGGGATAGGGTTTGGGCTAGGGTTAGGGTTATTTTTTGGGTTAGGGTTAGGGTTAGGAAAAGGGTTAGGGTTAGGTTCAGGGTTAGGGTCTGGGTTTGCATTTGGGCTAGTGTTTGGGTTAGGGTCAGGGTCAGGGTTAGGGTTTGGGTTAGGGTTAGTGTTATTTTTTGGGTTAGGGTTAAGGGTAGGATAAGGGTTAGGGTTAGGGTTAGGGTTAGGGTTAGGTTTAGGGTTTGAGTTAGGGTTAGGGATAGGGTTAGGGTTAGGGTTAGGTTTAGGATTAGAGTTAGGGTTAGGGTTAGGGTTAGGGTTAGGGTTAGGGTTAGTGTTAGGGTTAGGGTTAGGGTTAGTGTTTGGCTTAGGATTAGGTTTAGGGTTAGGGTTAGGTTTAGGTTTAGGGTTTGAGTTAGGGTTAGGGATAGGGTTAGGGTTAGGGTTAGGTTTAGGATTAGAGTTAGGGTTAGGGTTTTGGTTTGGGTTAGGGTTAGGGTTAGGGTTTGGCTTAGGTTTAGTGTTATTTTTTCTTTTAGTGTTAGGGTTAGGGTTAGTGTTAGGGTTGGTGTTTGGGTTAGGGTTATGGTTGGGTTAGGGTTTCGTTTAGGGTTAGGTTTAGGGTTAGTGTTTGGGATAGGGATTGGGTAAAAATTAGGGTAAGGGTTAAGGTTAGGAATACGGTAAGGGTTAGGGTTAGGGTTAGGAATAGGGTTAGGGTTAGTGTTATTGTTTGGGTTTGGGTTAGGGTTAGGTTTAGGTTTTGGGTTAGGGTTAGATTTAGGGTTAGGGTTTGAGTTAGGGTTAGATTTAAGGTTAGGGTTAGTGTTTGGGTTAGGTTTTAGGGTTACGGTTTCGGTTAGGTTTTGGTTTAAGGTTTGGGTTAGGGTTAGGGTTAGTTTTAGGGTTAGGGTTTTGGTTAGGGTTAGGGTTAGTTTTAGTTTTTGGGTTAGGGTTAGAGTTAAGTTTAGGGTTTGAGTTAGGGTTAGGGTTAAGGTTAGGGTTGGGTTTGGGTTAGGGTTATGGTTAGGGTTTGGGTTAGGTTTTGGGTTAAGGTTAGGGTTAGGGTTAGGAATAGGGTTAGGCATAGGGTTTGTGTTAGGGTTAGGGTTATTTTTTGGGTTAGGGTTAGGGTTAGGAAAAGGGGTAGTGTTAGGTTTAGGGTTAGAGTTTGCGTTACGGTTAGGGTTAGGGTTAGGGTTTGAGTTAGGGTTTGTTTTAGGGTTAGGGTTAGGGTTAGGGGTTGGGTATTGCTTAGGGTTAGGATTAGGATTAGGGTTAGGGTTAGAGTTAGGATTAGGGTTAGGTTTAAGGTTTGGGTTAGGGTTAGGGTTATGGTTAGGATTAGGGTTAGGGTTAGGATTAGAGTTAGATTTAGGCTTTTGGTAAGGGTTAGGGTTAGGGTTAGGTTTTGGGTTAGTGTTTGGGTTAGTGTTAGTGTTAGGGTTACTGTTTGGGTTAGTGTTAGTGTTAGGGTTAGGGCGTGGGTTCGCGTTAGTGTTAGAGCTAGGGTGGGGCTTAGGTTTAGGGTTTGAGTCAGGGTTATCATTAAGGTAAGTATTAGGATTACGGTTAGGGTTAGGGTTTGGCTTAGGGTTAGGGTTAGGGTTTTGGTTTGGGTTAGGGTTAGCGTTAGGTTTTGGGTTAGTGTTAGGGTTAGTGTTATTGTTAGTGTTAGGGTTAAGTTTTGGGTTAGGTTTACGGTTAGGGTTAGGGTTAGGTTTGGAGTTTGAGTTAGGTGTAGGGTTAGCGTTGGGGTTAACGATAGGATTAGTGTTATGGTTTGATTAGGGTTAGGGTAAGAGTTAGCGATAGGATTAGGGTTTGGGTTAGGGTTAGGGTTAGGGTTAGGGTTAAGTTTACAGTTAGGGTTAGGGTAAGGAATAGGGTTAGGTTTAGGTTTAGGGTTAGGGTTAGGGTTAAGTTTATGGTTAGGGTTAGGGTTATGGTTTGGATTAAGGTTAGGTTTAGGCTTAGGTTAATACATAGGGTTAGGTTTAGGGTTAGGGTTAGGGTTAGGGTTAGCGTTAGGTTTAGTGTTTGAATTAGGGTTAGGTTTAGGTTTAGGGTTTGGATTGGGTTAGGGTTCGGGTTAGTGTTTGGGTTACCGTTTGTTGTTAGGGGTTAGGGATTAGGGTTAGGGTTAGTTTCACGGTGTGGGTTTGGGTTAGGGATAGGGTTAGGGTTTGGGTTTGGGTTAGGGTTAGGTTTAGGTTTAGTTTTAGGGTTTGGGTTTGGGTTTGGGTTAGGGTTAGGGTTAGGGTTAGGGTTTGGTTTAGGGTTAGGGTTGGGTTTGGGTTAGGGTTATGTTTAGGGTTAGGTTTTACGGTTAGGATTACGTTTAGGGTTTGGGTTAGGGTTAGGGATAGGGTTAGGATTAGGTTAGGATTATGGATAGGGTTAGGTTTTTGGTTAGGTTTAGGTTTTGAGTTATGTTTAGGGTTAGGATTAGGGTTTGGGTTAGGGTTAGGTTTAGGATTAGCGTGAGGGTTAGGGTTAGGGCTAGGATTAGGGTCAGGGTTACGGTTAGGATTAGGGTTAGGTTTAGGATTTGGATTAGTGTTAGGTTTAGGGTTACGGTTAGGGTTAGGATTAGGTTTAGGTTTAGGGTTAGGATTAGAGTTAGTTTTAGGGTTTTGTTTTGGGTTAGGGTTACTGTTAGGGTTTGGGTTAGTGTTAGGGTTAGGGTTAGTGTTAGGTTTAGGGTTAGTGTTAGGGTTAGGTTTAGGATTTGATTTGGGTTAGTTTTAGGGTGAGGGATAATGTTAAGTTTAGGGTTTGTGTTAGGGTCAGGATTAGGGTTAGGGTTACGATTAGGGTTAAGTTTTGGGTTTGGGTTTGTGTTAGGTTTAGGGTTAGCGTTAGGGTTAGGGTTAGGTTTAGGGTTAGTGTTAGGGTTAGGGTTTGGGTTTAGTTTAGGGTTAGGGTTACGGTTAGGAATAGGGTTAAGGTTAGGGTTAGGGTTTGGGTTAGGGTTTAGAGTTAGGGTTTGGGTTAGATTTTGGTTTAAGGTTAGGGTTAGGGTTAGGGTTAAGCATAGGGTTAGGGTTAGGATTTGGGTTAGTGTTAGTTTTAGGGTTAGGGTTTTGGTTAGGGTTAGGGTTAGGTTCAGTTTTTGGGTTAGGGTTAGGTTTAGGACTACGGTTAGGATTAGGTTTCCCGTTAGGGTTTGGGTTAGGGTTAGTGTTTGGGTTGCGGTTAGGGTTAGGGTTAGGGTTTGGTTTAGGTTTAGGGTTATTTTTTGGGTTAGGGTTAGGGTTAGGAAAAGGGTTAGGGTTAGGTTTAGGGTTAGGGTTTGGGTTAGGGTTAGGTTTAGGGTTAGGGTTTGAATTAGCGTTTGTTTTAGGGTTAGGGTTAGTGGTAAGGGTTGGGTATGGGCTAGGGTTAGGGTTAGGATTAGGGTTAGGGTTAGAGTTAGGATTAGGGTTAGGTTTAGGATATGGGTTAGGGTTAGGGTTATGATTAGGATTAGGGTTAGGTTTAGGATTAGATTTAGGTTTAGGCTTTTGGTAAGAGTTAGGGTTAGGGTTAGGTTTTGGGTTAGTGTTAGGGTTAGTGTTAGTGTTAGTGTTAGGGTTAAGGGTTGGGTTAGGTTTAGGGTTATGGTTAGGGTTAGGTTTTGAGTTTGAGCTAGGTTTAGGTTTAGCGTTAGGGTTAACGTTAGGATTAGTGTTATGGTTTGATTAGGGTTAGGGTAAGAGTTAGCGATAGGATTAGGGTTTGGTTTAGGGTTAGGGTTAGGGTTAGGTTTAGGTTTTGAGTTATGTTTAGGGTTAGGATTAGGGTTTGGGTTAGGGTTAAGTTTAGGGTTAGCGTGAAGGTTAGGGTTAGGGCTAGGATTAGGGTTAGGGTTACGGTTAGGATTAGGGTTAGGTTTAGGTTTTGGATTAGTGTTAGGTTTAGGGTTACGGTTAGGGTTAGGATTAGGTTTAGGTTTAGGGTTAGAATTAGAATTAGTTTTAGGGTTATGGTTTGTGGTAGGGTAAGTGGTAGGGTTTGGGTTAGTGTTAGGGTTAGGGTTAGAGTTAGGATTAGAGTTTGTGTTTGGGTTAGGTTTAGGATTTGATTTGGGGTGGTTTTAGGGTGAGGGATAATGGTAAGGTTAGGGTTTGGGTTAGGGTCAGGATTAAGGTTAGGGTTACGATTAGGGTTAAGTTTTGGGTTTGGGTTTGTGTTAGGTTTAGGGTTAGCGTTAGGGTTAGGGTTTGGTTTAGGGTTAGTGTTAGGGTTAGGGTTTGGGTTTAGGTTAGGGTTACGGTTAGGGTGGGGAATAGGGTTAAGGTTAGGGTTAGGGTTAGGGTTTGGTTTAGGGTTACCGTTAGGGTTAGGCTTTGGGTTCGGGTTAGGGTTAGGGTTAGGGTTTGAGTTAGGGTTAGGGTTAGGGTTAGGGTTTGTGTTAATGTTTGGGGTTAGGGGTAAGGGGTTAGGTTACGGTTAGGGTTAGGGTTAGGGTTAGTGTTTGAGTTAGGGTTTGGTTTAGGGTTAGGGTTAGGGTTAGGGTTAGGGTTAGGGTTAGGGTTTGGGTTAGGGTTAGGGTTTGGGTTAGGGTTTGGGTTAGGGTTAGGTTTAGGGTTAGTGTTTGGGATAGGGTTTGGGTAAAGTTTAGGGTTAGGGTTAGGCTTAGGAATAGGGTATGGGTTAGGGTTAGGGTTAGGGTTAGGAATAGGGTTAGGGTTAGGGTTATTGTTAGGGTTTGGGTTAGGGTTAGGTTTAGGTTTTGGGTTAGGGTTAGAGTTAGGGTTAGCGTTTGAGTTAGGGTTAGAGTTAAGTTTAGGGTTAGGGTTTGGGTTAGGGTTTAGAGTTAGGGTTTGGGTTAGGTTTTGGTTTAAGGTTAGGGTTAGGGTTAGGGTTAGGGTTAAGCATAGGGTTAGGGTTAGGATTTGGGTTAGGGTTAGTGTTATTTTTTGGGTTAGGGTTAAGGGTAGGATAAGGGTTAGGGTTAGGTTTAGGGTCAGGGTTTGTGTTAGAGTTAGGGTTAGGGTTTGAGTTAGGGTTAGGGAGAGGGTTAGGGTTAGGGTTAGGGTTAGGTTTAGGGTTAGGGTTTGGTTTAAGGTTAGGGTTAGTGTTAGAGTTAGGGTTAGGGTTAGGGTTAGGATTTGTGTTAAGGTTTAGGCTTAGGGTTTGGGTTAAGGTTAGGTTTAGCGTTAGGGTTAGGAATAGGGTTAGGGTTAGGGTTTGGGTTAGGGTTAGGGTTAGAATTAGGGTTTGGGTTAGGGTTCGGGTTAAGGTTAGTTTTTCGGTTAGGGTTAGGTTAAGGATTAGGGTTAGGGTTAGGTTTAGGGTTAGGGTTTGGGTTAGGGTTAGTGTTTGGGTTAGGGTTAGGATTAGGATTAGGGTTAGGGTTTGGTTTAGGTTTAGTGTTATTTTTTGTGTTAGTGTTAGGGTTAAGGTTAGTGTTAGGGTTAGGGTTTGGATTAGGGTTATGGTTTGGGTTAGGGTTTGGGTTAGGGTTAGGTTTAGGGTTAGTGTTTGGGATAGGGTTTGGGTAAAGTTTAGGGTTAGGGTTAGGGTTACGAATAGGGTAAGGTTTAGGGTTAGGTTTAGGATTAGGAATAGGGTTAGGGTTAGGGTTATTTTTAGGGCTTGGGTTAGGGTTAGGTTAAGGTTTTGGGTTAGGGTTAGAGTTAGGGTTAGGGTTTGAGTTAGGGTTAGAGTTAAGGTTAGGGTTAGTGTTTGGGTTAGGGTTTAGGGTTAGGGTTCCGGTTAGGTTTTGGTTTAAGGTTAGGGTTATGGTTAGGATTAGGTTTCGAGTTAGATTTTGGGTTAGGGTTAGGGTTTGGGTTGCGGTTAGGATTAGGGTTAGGTTTTGGGTTAGGTTTAGGGTTATTTTTTGGGTTAGGGTTTGGGTTAGGAAAAGGGTTAGGGTTAGGTTTAGGGTTAGGGTTTGCGTTAGGCTTAGGGTTAGGGTTAGGGTTTGGGTTGCGGTTAGGGTTAGGGTTAGGTTTTGGGTTAGGTTTAGGGTTATTTTTTGGGTTAGGGTTAGGGTTAGGAAATGGGTTAGGGTTAGGTTTAGGGTTAGGATTTGCGTTAGGCTTAGGGTTAGGGTTAGGGTTTGAGTTAGCGTTTGTTTTAAGGTTAGAGTTAGTGTTAGGGGTTGGGTATGGGTTAGGGTTAGGATTAGGGTTAGGGTTAGGGTTAGGTTTAGGGTTAGGGTTAGGGTTAGTTTTTCGGTTAGGGTTAGGGTTAGGGTTAGGATTAGGGTTAGGTTTAGGTTTAGGGTTAGGGTTTGGGTTTGCGTTACTGTTAGTGTTTGGGTTAGGGTTAGGGTTAGGTTTAGGGTCTGGGTTAGGGCTAGTGTTATTTTTTGGGTTAGGTCTAAGGGTAGGATAAGGGTTAGGGTTAGGTTCTATGGCTAGGGTTTGGGTTAGGGTTAGGGTTAGGGTTTGAGTTAGGGTTAGGATTTGGGTTAGGGTTAGGGTTAGGGTTTGAGTTAGGGTTAGGGATAGGGTTAGGGTTACGGTTAGGTTTAGGATTAGAGTTAGGGTTAGGGGTTTGGTTTGGGTTAGGGTTAGGGTTAGGGTTTGGTTTAGGTTTAGTGTTATTTTTTCTGTTAGTGTTAGGGTTAGGGTTAGTGTTAGGGTTGGTGTTTGGGTTAGGGTTATGGTTTGGGTTAGGGTTTCGTTTACGGTTAGGTTTAGAGTTAGTGTTTGGGATAGGGATTCAGTAAAGTTTAGGGTTAGGGTTAGGGTTAGGAATAGGGTTAGGGTTAGTGTTATTGTTAGGGTTTGGGTTAGGGTTAGGTTTAGGTTTTGGGTTAGAGTTAGAGTTAAGGTTAGGGTTTGAGTTATTGTTAAGGTTAAGGTTAGGGTTGGGTTTGGGTTAGGGTTTAGGGTTAGGGTTTGGGTTAGGTTTTGGGTTAAGGTTAGGGTTAGGGTTAGGGTTAGGAATAGGGTTAGGGTTAGGGTTTGGGTTAGGGTTAGTTTTACGGTTAGTATTTGGGTTAGGGATAGGGTTAGATTGTGTTTTTGAGTTAGGGTTAGGTTTAGGATTACGGTTAGGATTCGGTTTCGGGTTAGGGTTTGGGTTAGGGTTAGGTTTTCTGTTGGGGTTAGGGTTAGGGTTAGGGTTTGGGTTAGGGTTAGGGTTATTTTTTGGGTTAGGGTTAGGGTTAGGTTTAGGGTTAGAGTTTGCATTAGGGTTAGGTTTAGGGTTAGGGTTTGAGTTAGGGTTTGTTTTAGGGTTAGGGTTAGGGTTAGGGGTTGGGTATTGGTTAGGGTTAGGGTTAGGATTAGGGTTAGGGTTAGAGTTAGGATTAGGTTTAGGTTTAAGTTTTGGGTTAGGGTTAGGGTTATGGTTAGGATTAGGGTTAGGGTTAGGATTAGAGTTAGATTTAGGCTTTTGGTAAGGGTTAGGGTTAGGGTTAGGTTTTGGGTTAGTGTTTGGGTTAGTGTTAGTGTTAGGGTTAATGTTTGGGTTAGTGTTAGTGTTAGGGTTAGGGTTTGGGTTAGCGTTAGTGTTAGTGTTAGGGTTGGGCTTTGGTTTAGGGTTTGAGTCAGGGTTAACGTTAAGGTAAGGATTAGGATTACGGTTAGGGTTATGGTTTGGGTTAGGGTTAGGGTTAGGGTAAGGTTTAATTTTTGTGTAGGGTTAGGGTTAGGTTTAGAATTAGGGTTTGGGTTAGGGTTAGGATTAGGATTAGGTTTAGGGTTAGGGTTTTGGTTAGGGTTAGGTTTAGGGTTAGGGTTTGGGTTACGGTTAGGTTTAGGGTTATGGTTTGGTTTAAGGTTAGGGTTAGGGTTAGTGTTAGGAATAGGGTTAGGGTTAGGGTTAGGGTTAGGGTTAGGAATAGGGTTAGGGTTAGGGTTATTGTTAGGGTTTGGGTTAGGGTTTGGGTTCGGGTTAGGTTTAGGTTTTGGGTTAGTGTTAGAGTTAGGGTTAGGGT
>JAJHUQ010000044.1:517500-520000 GCA_035773235.1 Eospalax fontanierii | reverse complement strand
TTGGGTAAAGATTAGGGTTACGGTTAGGGTTAGGAATAGGGTTAGGGTTAGGGTTATTGTTAGGGTTTGGTTTAGGGATAGGTTGAGTTTTTGGGTTAGGGTTAGAGTTAGGGTTAGGGTTTGAGTTAGGGTTAGGGTTAAGGTTAGGGTTAGGGTTTGGGTTAGGGTTTAGGGTTAGGGTTTGGGTTAGGTTTTGGGTTAGGGTTTGGGTTAGGGTTAGAAATAGGGTTAGGGTTAGTGTTAGGTTTAGGGTTAGTTTTAGGGTTAGGGTTTAGGTTAGGGTTAGGTTTAGGATTTGATTTGGGTAGTGTTAAGGTTAGGGTTAATGTTAAGTTTAGGGTTTGGGTTTGGGTTAGGATTAGGGTTAGGGTTACGATTAGGTTTAAGTTTTGGGTTTGGGTTTGGGTTAGGTTTAGGGTTAGCATTAGGGTTAGGGTTAGGTTTACGGTTAGTGTTAGGGTTAGGGTTTGGGTTAAGGTTAGGGTTAGGGTTAGGGTTTGAGTTAGGGTTAGGGTTAGGGTTAGGGTTTGGGTTAAGGTTAGGGTTAGTTTTTGGGTTAGGGTTAGGGTTAGGATTAGGGTAGGGTTAGGTTTAGAGTTAGGGTTTGCGTTAGGGTTAGGGTTAGGGTTAGGGTTTGAGTTAGGGTTAGGGTTAGGGTTAGGGTTAGGGTTAGCGTTAGGGTTAGGGTTTAGGTTAGGGTTAGGGTTAGGAATAGGGTTAGAGTTAGGGTTATTGTTAGGGTTTGGGTTAGGGTTTGGGTTAGGATTAGGATTAGGGTTAGAGTTAGGTTTTGGGTTAGGGTTAGGTTTTGGGTTAGGGTTTGGGTTAGGGTTAGGTTTAAGTTTAGGGTTTGCGCTAGGGTTTGGGTTAAGGTTCGGGTTAGGGTTAGCGTTAGGGTTAGGGTTAGGAATAGGGTTATGGTTAGGGTTAGGGTTAGGTTTAGGGTTAGTGTTAGGTTTAGGATTAGGGTTATCGTTAGTGCTAGGGTTAGGGTTTGGTTTAGGTTTAGGGTTTGAGTTAGGGTTAGCGTTAGGTGTAGGATTTGGCTTAGGGTTAGGGTTAGGGTTTGGGTTAGGGTTAGGGAAAGGGTTAGGTTTTAGGGTTATGGTTAGGGTTATTGTTTGGGTTAAGGTTAGGGTTAGGGTTAGGGTTAGGAATAGTGTTAGGGTTAGAGTTAGGGTTTGGTTTACGGTTTGGGTTAGGGTTAGTTTTTGGGTTAGGGTTAGGCTTAGGATTAGGGTTAGGGTTAGGTTTAGAGTTAGGGTTTGTGTTAGGGTTAGGGTTAGGGTTAGGGTTAGGGTTAGGGTTAGGGTTAGGGTTACGTTTAGGTTTTGAGTTAGCATTAGGCTTAGGGTTAGGGTTAGGGTTTGGGTTAGGTTAGGGTTAGGGTTAGGGGTTGCGTTTGGGTTAGGGTTAGGGTTAGGGTTAGGGTTAGGGTTGGTGTCAGCTTTAGGATTAGGGTTACGGTTAGTGTTAGGGTTAGGGTTTGGGTTGGGTTTAGGGTTTGAGTTAGGGTTAGCGTTAGGGTTAGGATTAGGATTAGGGTTAGGGTTAGGGTTTGGGTTAGGATTAGAGTTAGGGTTAGGGTTTTGGTTTGGGTTAGGGTTAGGGTTAGGGTTTGGGTTAGTGTTAGGTTTAGGGTTAGGATTAGGGTTTGGGTTAGGGTTAGGGTTAGGGTTAGGGTTTAGGGTTAGTGTTAGGTTTAGGTTAAGGGTTAGGGTTAGGGTTTGGGTTAGGGTTTGTGTTAATGTTTGGGGTTAGGGGTTAGGGGTTACGTTTAGGGTTAGGGTTAGGGTTAGGGTTTGGGTTAGGGTTTAGGGTTAGGGTTTGGGTTAAGGTTAGGGTTAGGGTTAGGGTTAGGAATAGGGTTAGGTTTAGGGTTTGGGTTACGGTTAGGGTTAGGGTTGGGGTTTGGGTTAAGGTTAGGGTTAGTTTTTCGGTTAGGGTTAGGGTTAGGATAAGGGCTAGGTTTAGGTTTAGGGTTAGGGTTTGAGTTAGGGTTAAGGTTCGGGTTAGGGTTTGACTTAGGGTTTGGGTTAGGATGTGGGTTAGGGTTAGGTTTAGGTTTTGGGTTAGGGTAAGACAAGTTTAGGGTTTGGGTTAGGGTTTGAGTTAGGGTTAGGGTTAAGGTTAGGGTTTGGGTTAGGGTTAGGGTTATGGTGTGGGTTTGGGTTACCGTTAGGGTTAGGGTTGGGATATGGGTTAGGGTTAGGGTTAGGGTTAGGTTTAGGGTTAGGATTAGGGTTAGTTTTAGGGTTAGTGTTAGGGTTAGGATTAGTGTTAAGGTTAGGGTTTGGGTTAGGGTTAAGGTTAGGGTTTGGGTTAGAGTTAGGGTTATGGTGTGGGTTTGAGTTACCGTTAGGGTTAGGGTTTGGATTTGGGTTAGGGTTAGGGTTAGGGTGTGGGTTAATGTTTGCGGTTAGGGGTTAGGGGTTAGGTTTAGGATTAGGGTTTGTTTTAGGGTTAGGATTATGGTTAGGGTTAGGTTTAGGTTTTGGGT
>JAJHUQ010000044.1:490000-512500 GCA_035773235.1 Eospalax fontanierii | reverse complement strand
GGGTTTGGTTTAGGGATAGGTTGAGTTTTTGGGTTAGGGTAAGAGATAGGGTAAGGGTTTGAGTCAGGGTTAGGGTAAAGGTTAGGGTTAGGGTTTGGGTTAGGGTTTAGGGTTAGGGTTTGGGTTAGGTTTTGGGTTAGGGTTTGGGTTAGGGTTAGAAATAGGGTTAGGGTTAGTGTTAGGTTTAGGGTTAGTTTTAGGGTTAGGGTTTAGGTTAGGGTTAGGTTTAGGATTTGATTTGGGTAGTGTTAAGGTTAGGGTTAATGTTAAGTTTAGGGTTTGGGTTTGGGTTAGGATTAGGGTTAGGGTTACGATTAGGTTTAAGTTTTGGGTTTGGGTTTGGGTTAGGTTTAGGGTTAGCATTAGGGTTAGGGTTAGGTTTACGGTTAGTGTTAGGGTTAGGGTTTGGGTTAAGGTTAGGGTTAGGGTTAGGGTTTGAGTTAGGGTTGGGGTTAGGGTTAGGGTTTGGGTTAAGGTTAGGGTTAGTTTTTGGGTTAGGGTTAGGGTTAGGATTAGGGTAGGTTTAGGTTTAGGGTTAGGGTTTGCGTTAGGGTTAGGGTTAGGGTTAGGGTTTGAGTTAGGGTTAGGGTTAGGGTTAGGGTTAGGGTTAGCGTTAGGTTTAGGGTTTAGGTTAGGGTTAGGGTTAGGAATAGGGTTAGGGTTAGGGTTATTGTTAGGGTTTGGGTTAGGGTTTGGGTTAGGATTAGGATTAGGGTTAGAGTTAGGTTTTGGGTTAGGGTTAGGTTTTGGGTTAGGGTTTGGGTTAGGGTTAGGTTTAAGTTTAGGGTTTGCGCTAGGGTTTGGGTTAAGGTTCGGGTTAGGGTTAGCGTTAGGGTTAGGGTTAGGAATAGGGTTATGGTTAGGGTTAGGGTTAGGTTTAGGGTTAGTGTTAGGTTTAGGATTAGGGTTATCGTTAGTGTTAGGGTTAGGGTTTGGTTTAGGTTTAGGGTTTGAGTTAGGGTTAGCGTTAGGTTTAGAATTAGGATTAGGGTTAGGGTTAGGGTTTGGGTTAGGGTTAGGGAAAGGGTTAGGTTTTAGGGTTATGGTTAGGGTTATTGTTTGGGTTAAGGTTAGGGTTAGGGTTAGGGTTAGGAATAGTGTTAGGGTTAGAGTTAGGGTTTGGTTTACGGTTTGGGTTAGGGTTAGTTTTTGGGTTAGGGTTAGGCTTAGGATTAGGGTTAGGGTTAGGTTTAGAGTTAGGGTTTGTGTTAGGGTTAGGGTTAGGGTTAGGGTTAGGGTTAGGGTTAGGGTTAGGGTTACGTTTAGGTTTTGAGTTAGCATTAGGCTTAGGGTTAGGGTTAGGGTTTGGGTTAGGTTAGGGTTAGGGTTAGGGGTTGCGTTTGGGTTAGGGTTAGGGTTAGGGTTAGGGTTAGGGTTGGTGTCAGCTTTAGGATTAGGGTTACGGTTAGTGTTAGGGTTAGGGTTTGGGTTGGGTTTAGGGTTTGAGTTAGGGTTAGCGTTAGGGTTAGGATTAGGATTAGGGTTAGGGTTAGGGTTTGGGTTAGGATTAGAGTTAGGGTTAGGGTTTTGGTTTGGGTTAGGGTTAGGGTTAGGGTTTGGGTTAGTGTTAGGTTTAGGGTTAGGATTAGGGTTTGGGTTAGGGTTAGGGTTAGGGTTAGGGTTTAGGGTTAGTGTTAGGTTTAGGTTAAGGGTTAGGGTTAGGGTTTGGGTTAGGGTTTGTGTTAATGTTTGGGGTTAGGGGTTAGGGGTTACGTTTAGGGTTAGGGTTAGGGTTAGGGTTTGGGTTAGGGTTTAGGGTTAGGGTTTGGGTTAAGGTTAGGGTTAGGGTTAGGGTTAGGAATAGGGTTAGGTTTAGGGTTTGGGTTACGGTTAGGGTTAGGGTTAGGGTTTGGGTTAAGGTTAGGGTTAGTTTTTCGGTTAGGGTTAGGGTTAGGATAAGGGCTAGGTTTAGGTTTAGGGTTAGGGTTTGAGTTAGGGTTAAGGTTCGGGTTAGGGTTTGACTTAGGGTTTGGGTTAGGATGTGGGTTAGGGTTAGGTTTAGGTTTTGGGTTAGGGTTAGAGAAGTTTAGGGTTTGGGTTAGGGTTTGAGTTAGGGTTAGGGTTAAGGTTAGGGTTTGGGTTAGGGTTAGGGTTATGGTGTGGGTTTGGGTTACCGTTAGGGTTAGGGTTGGGATATGGGTTAGGGTTAGGGTTAGGGTTAGGTTTAGGGTTAGGATTAGGGTTAGTTTTAGGGTTAGTGTTAGGGTTAGGATTAGTGTTAAGGTTAGGGTTTGGGTTAGGGTTAAGGTTAGGGTTTGGGTTAGAGTTAGGGTTATGGTGTGGGTTTGAGTTACCGTTAGGGTTAGGGTTTGGATTTGGGTTAGGGTTAGGGTTAGGGTGTGGGTTAATGTTTGCGGTTAGGGGTTAGGGGTTAGGTTTAGGATTAGGGTTTGTTTTAGGGTTAGGATTATGGTTAGGGTTAGGTTTAGGTTTTGGGTTAGGTTTATGGTTATGGTTATGGTTTGAGTTAGAGTTAGGGTTACGGTTAGGGTTAGGTTTTGTATTAGGGTTAGGGTTAGGTTTAGGGTTTGAGTTACGGTTAGGGTTAGGTTTAGGGTTTGGGTTATGGTTAGAGTTAGGGTTAGGTGTTGGGTTTGGGTTAGGGTTAGGGTTACGGTTAGGATTAGGGTTACGTTTAGGGTTTGGGTTAGGGTTAGGGTTAGGGATAGCGTTAGGATTAGGGTTAGGGTTAGGGTTACGATTATGGTTAAGTTTAGGGTTTGTGTTTGGGTTAGGTTTAGGGTTAGGGTTTGGGTTAGTGTTAGGTTTAGGGTTTGGGTTAGTGTTAGGGTTAGGGTGAGGACGAGGGTTAAAGTTAGGTTTAGGGTTAGGGTTTGGTTTAGGGTTAGGGTTAGGGTTAGGGTTAGGTTTTGGGTTAGGGTTAGGGTTAGGGTTTGGGTTAGGGTTAGGGTTAGGGTTCGCGTGAGGGTTAGTGTTAGGGTTAGGGTTAGGGTTCGATTCTAGGGTTATGGTTAGGGTTATTGTTTGGGTTAAGGTTAGGTTTAGGGTTAGGTTTAGGAATAGGGTTACGGTTAGGGTTAGGGTTAGGGTTTGGTTTACGGTTTGGCTTAGGGTTAGGGTTAGTTTTTGGGTTAGGATTAGAGTTAGGATTAGGGTTAGGGTTAGGGTTAGGGTAAGAAATAGGGTTAGGTTTATGGTTAGGGTTAGGGTTAGGATTAGCGTTAGGTTTAGTGTTTAAATTAGGGTTAGATTTAGGTTTAGGGTTTGGGATTGGGTTAGGGTTAGGGTTAGGATTTGGGTTAACGTTTGTTGTTAGGGGTTAGGGATTAGGTTTAGGGTTAGTTTCACGGTGTGGTTTTGAGTTAGGGATAGGGTTAGGGTTTGGGTTTGGGTTAGAGTTAGGTTTAATTTTATTTTTAGGGTTTGGTTTTGGGTTAGGGCAAGGTTTAGGGTTTGGGTTAGGGATTGGGTTAGGGTTATGGTTAGGAATAGGGTTATGGTTAGGGTTATTGTTAGTGTTTGGGTTAGGGTTTGGGTTAGGGTTAGGTTTAGGGTTTGGGTTAGGGTTAGGGTTTGGTTTAGGGTTATGTTTTGGTTAGGTTTTAGAGTTAGGATTACGTTTAGGGTCTGGTGTAGGGTGAGGGATAAAGGTAGAGTTAGGTTAGGATTATGGATAGGGTTAGGTTTAGGGTTAGGTTTAGGTTTTGAGTTATGTTTAGGTTTAGGATTAGGGTTTGGGTTAGGGTTAGGGTTAGGGTTAGCGTGAGGTTTAAGGTTAGGCTTAGGGTTAGGGTTAGGTTTTAGGGTTATGGTTAGGGTTATTGTTTGGGTTAAGGTTAGGGTTAGGGTTAGGGTTAGGAATAGGGTTAGGGTTAGGGTTAGGGTTTGGTTTACGGTTTGGGTTAGGGTTAGGGTTAGTGTTTGGGTTAGGGTTAGGGTTAGGTTTAGGTTTTGAGTTATGTTTAGGGTTAGGATTAGGGTTTGGGTTAGGGTTAGGGTTAGGGTTACCGTGAGGGTTAGGGTTAGGGTTAGGGAAAGGGTTAGCTTTTAGTGTTATGGTTAGGGTTATTGTTTGGGTTAAGGTTAGAGTTAGGGTTAGGGTTAGGAATAGGTTTAGGGAAGGGTTAGAGTTAGGGTTTGGTTTACGGTTTGGGTTAGGGTTAGTTTTTGGGTTAGGATTAGGGTTAGGAGTAGGGGTAGGGTTAGGGTTACAGTTAGCGTTTGTGTTAGGGTTCGGGTTATGGTTAGGGTTAGGGTTAGGGTTAGATTTTGAGTTACGGTTAGGCTTAGGGTTAGGGTTAGGATTTGGGTTACGGTTAGAGAGGGTTAGTGTTTGGGTTAGGGTTAGGCTTAGGGTTAGGGCTAGGATTAGGGTTAGGGTTAGGGTTAGGATTAGGATTAGGTTTAGGGTTTGAGTTAGGGTTAGGGTTAGGGTTAGGGTTAGGATTAGGTTTAGGTTTAGGTTTAGGATTAGAGTTAGGGTTAGGGTTTTGGTTTGGATTAGGGTTAGGGTTAGGTTTTGGGTTAGTGTTAGGTTTAGGGTTAGGGTTAGGGTTTGTGTTAGGGTTAGGAATAGGGTTAGGGTTTAGGGTTAGGGTTAGGGTTAGGGTTAGGGTTACGGTTTGGTTAGTGTTAGGGTTTATGTTAATGTTTGTGTTTAGGGGTTAGGGGT
The DNA here is from genome assembly GCA_035773235.1 of Eospalax fontanierii. Classification (NCBI taxonomy): domain Eukaryota; kingdom Metazoa; phylum Chordata; class Mammalia; order Rodentia; family Spalacidae; genus Eospalax; species Eospalax fontanierii. The sequence goes on along the minus strand of JAJHUQ010000044.1, from coordinate 507,867 downwards.
TAGGTTTATGGTTAGGATTAGGGTTAGGGTTTGGGTTAGGGTTTAGGGTTAGGGTTTGGGTTAGGGTTGGGTTAAGGTTAGGGTTATGCTTAGGGTTAGGAATAGGGTTAGGTTTAGGGTTTGGGTTACGGTTAGGTTTAGGGTTAGGGTTTGGGTTAAGGTTAGGGTTAGTTTTAGGGTTAGGGTTAGGGTTAGGATTAGGGCTAGGTTTAGGTTTAGGGTTAGGGTTTGAGTTAGAGTTAGGGTTCGGGTTAGGGTTTGAGTTAGGGTTAGGGTTAGGATGTGGGTTAGGGTTAGGTTTAGGTTTTGGGTTAGGGTTAGAGAGGGTTAGGGTTTGGGTTGGGGTTGGGGTTAGGGTTAGGTTTAGGGTTAGGGTTAGGATTCGAGTTAGGGTTAGGGTTAGGGTTAGGGTTTGGGTTCGGGTTAGGATTAGGGTTACATGTTGGGTTCGAGTTAGGGTTAGAGTTACGGTTAAGATTCCGGTTACGGTTAGAGTTAGGATTAAGATTTTAGTTAGGTTTAGGGTTTGGGTTAGGGTTAGGGTTAGGGTTAGGGTTAGGATTAGGGTTAGGGTTAGGGTTACGGTTATGGTTAAGTTTAGGGTTTGTGTTTGGGTTAGGGTTAGGGTTAGGGTTAGGGTTAGGTTTTAGGATTATGGTTAGGGTTATTGTGTGGGTTAAGGTTAGGGTTAGGGTTAGGGTTAGGAATAGGGTTAGGTTAGGGTTAGGGTTAGGGTTTGGTTTACGGTTTGTGTTAGGGTTAGGGTTAGTATTTGGGTTAGGGTTAGGGTTAGGTTTAGGTTTTGAGTTATGTTTAGGGTTAGGATTAGGGTTTGGGTTAGGGTTAGGGTTACCGTGAGGGTTAGGGTTAGGGTTAGGGTAAGGGATAGATTTTAGTGTTATGGTTAGGGTTATTGTTTGGGTTAAGGTTAGGGTTAGGGTTAGGGTTAGGAATAGGTTTAGGGTTAGGGTTAGAGTTAGTGTTTGGTTTACGGTTTGGGTTAGGGTTAGTTTTTGGGTTAGGTTTAGGGTTAGGATTAGGGTTAGGGTTAGGTTTACAGTTAGCGTTTGTGTTAGGATTCGGGTTATGGTTAGGGTTAGGGTTAGGGTTAGATTTTGAGTTAGGGTTAGGCTTAGGGTTAGGGTTAGGGTTTGGGTTAGGGTTAGAGAGGGTTAGTGTTTGGGTTAGGGTTAGGCTTAGGGTTAGGGCTAGGATTAGGGTTAGGGTTAGGATTAGGATTAGGTTTAGGGTTCGAGTTAGGGTTAGGGTTAGGGTTAGGGTTAGGATGAGGTTTAGGTTTAGGGTTAGGATAAGAGTTAGGGTTAGGGTTTTGGTTTGTATTAGGGTTAGGGTTAGGGTTTGGGTTAGTGTTAGGTTTAGGGTTAGGGTTAGGATTTGTGTTAGGGTTAGGGTTAGAGTTAGGGTTTAGGGTTAGGGTTAGGTTTAGGCTTAGGGTAACAGTTAGGTTAGTGTTAGGGTTTATGTTAATGTTTGTGGTTAGGGATTAGGGGTTAGGTTTAGGGTCAGGATTAGGGTTAGGGTTTGGGTTAGGGTTTAGGGTTAGGGTTTGTGTTAGGGTTTGGGTTAAGGTTAGGGTTAGGGTTAGGGTTAGGAATAGGGTTAGGTTTAGGGTCTGGGTTACGGTTAGGGTTAGGGTTAGGGTTAGTTTTTGGGTTAGGGTTAGGGTTAGGATTAGGGCTAGGTTTAGGTTTAGGGTTAGGGTTTGAGTTAGAGTTAGGGTTCGGGTTAGGGTTTGAGTTAGGTTTTGGGTTAGGATGTGGGTTAGGGTTAGGTTTAGGTTTTGGGTTAGGGTTAGAGAGGGTTAGGGTTTCGGTTAGGGTTAGGGTTTGAGTTAGGGTTAGGGTTAGGTTTAGGGTTTGGGTTAGGGTTAGGGTTAGGGTTACGTGTTGGGTTCGGGTTAGGGTTAGAGTTACGGTTAGGATTAGGGTTAGGTTTAGATTTAGGATTAGGATTAGAGTTAGGTTTAGGGTTTGGGTTAGGGTTAGGGTTAGGGTTAGGGTTAGGATTAGGGTTAGGCTTAGGGTTACGGTTATGGTTAAGTTTAGGGTTTGTGTTTGGGTTAGGTTTAGGGTTAGGGTTAGGGTTAGGGTTTCGGTTAGTGTTAGGTTTAGGGTTTGGGTGAGGGTTAGGGTTAGGGTTAGGACTAGGGTTAGGGTTAGGTTTAGGGTTAGGGTTTGGTTTAGGGTTAGGGTTATGGTTAGGGTTAGGGTTAGGATTAGGGTTAGTTTTAGGGTTAGTGTTAGGGTTAGGATTAGTGTTAAGGTTAGGGTTTGGGTTAGGGTTAGGGTTAGGGTTAGGGTTAGGTTTTGTATTAGGGTTAGGGTTAGGTTTAGGGTTTGAGTTAGGGTTAGGGTTAGGTTTAGGGTTTGGGTTATGGTTAGAGTTAGGGTTAGGTGTTGGGTTTGGGTTAGGGTTAGGGTTACGGTTAGGATTAGGGTTACGTTTACTGTTTGGGTTAGGGTTAGGGTTAGGGATAGCGTTAGGATTAGGGTTAGGGTTAGGGTTACGATTATGTTTAAGTTTAGGGTTTGTGTTTGGGTTAGGTTTAGGGTTAGGTTTAGGGTTAGGGTTTGGGTTAGTGTTAGGTTTAGGGTTTGGGTTAGGGTTAGGGTAAGGGTAAGGACTAGGGTAAAGGTTAGGTTTAGGGTTAGGGTTTGGTTTAGGGTTAGGGTTAGGGTTAGGGTTCGGGTTAGGTTTTGGGTTAGGGTTAGGGATAGGGTTAGGGTTAGGTTAGGTTTATGGATAGATTTAGGTTTAGGGTTAGGTTAAGGTTTTGAGTTATGTTTAGGGTTAGGATTAGGGTTTGGGTTCGGGTTAGGGTTAGGGTTAGGGTTAGGGTTAGGAATAGGGTTACGGTTAGGGTTAGGGTTAGGGTTTGGTTTACGGTTTGGCTTAGGGTTAGGGTTAGTTTTTGGGTTGGGTTTAGAGTTAGGATTAGGGTTAGGCTTAGGGTTAGGGTAAGAAATAGGGTTAGGTTTAGGGTTAGGGTTAGGGTTACGATTAGCGTTAGGTTTAGTGTTTAAATTAGGGTTAGATTTAGGTTTAGGGTTTGGGATTGGGTTAGGGTTAGGGTTAGGATTTGGGTTAACGTTTGTTGTTAGGGGTTAGGGATTAGGTTTAGGTTTAGTTTCACGGTGTGGTTTTGAGTTAGGGATAGGGTTAGGGTTTGTGTTTGGGTTAGGGTTAGGTTTAATTTTATTTTTAGGGTTTGGGTTTGGGTTAGGGCAAGGATAAGGGTTAGGGTTAGGGATTGGGGAAGGGTTAGGGTTAGGAATAGGGTTAGGATTAGGGCTATTGTTAGTGCTAGCATTAGGGTTAGAGTTAGGGTTAGGTTTAGGGGTAGGGTTAGGGTTAGGGTTAGGGTTTTGTTTAGGGTTATGTTTAGGGTTAGGTTTTAGAGTTAGGATTACGTTTAGGGTTTGGTTTAGGGTTAGGGATAGGGTTAGGGTTAGGTTAGGATTATGGATAGGGTTAGGTTTAGGGTTAGGTTTAGGTTTTGAGTTATGTTTAGGGTTAGGATTAGGGTTTGGGTTAGGGTTAGGGTTAGGGTTAGCGTGAGGGTTAGGGTTAGGGTTAGGGTTAGGGTTAGGGTTAGGGTTAGGGTTAGGTTTTAGGGTTATGGTTAGGGTTATTGTTTGGGTTAAGTTTAGGGTTAGGGTTAGGGTTAGGAATAGGGTTAGGGTTAGGGTTAGGATTTGCTTTACGGTTTGGGTTAGGGTTAGGTTTAGGTTTAGGTTTTGAGTTATGTTTAGGGTTAGGATTAGGGTTTGGGTTAGGGTTAGGGTTAGGGTTAGGGTTAGGGTTAGGGTTAGGGTTAGGGTTAGGGTTAGGGTTAGGGTTAGGGTTTGATTTACGGTTTGGGTTAGGGTTAGTTTTTGGGTTAGGGTTAGGGTTAGGATTAGGGTTAGGGTTAGGTTTAGAGTTAGGGTTTGTGTTAGGGTTCGGGTTAGGCTTAGGGTTAGGGTTAGGGTTAGATTTTGAGTTAGGGTTAGGCTTAGGCTTAGGGTTAGGGTTTGGGTTAGGGTTAGTGTTTGGGTTAGGGTTAGGGTTAGGGTTAGGGCTAGGATTAGGGTTAGGGTTAGGGTTAGGATTAGGGTTAGGTTTAGGGTTTGAGTTAGGGTTAGGGTTAGGGTTAGGGTTAGGGTTAGGGTTAGGATTAGGTTTAGGTTTAGGGTTAGGATTAGAGTTATGGTTAGGGTTTTGGTTTGGATTAGGCTTAGGGTTAGGGTTTGGGTTAGTGTTAGGTTTAGGGTTAGGGTTAGGGTTTGGGTTGGGGTTAGGGTTAGGGTTAGGGTTACGGTTTAGGGTTAGGGTTAGTTTTAGGTTTAGGGTTATGGTTAGGTTAGTGTTAGGGTTTATGTTAACGTTTGTGGTTAGGGGTTAGGGGTTAGGTTTAAGGTTAGGATTAGGGTTAGGGTTTGGGTTAGGGTTTAGGGTTAGGGTTTGTGTTAGGGTTTGGGTTAAGGTTAGGGTTAGGGTTAGGGTTAGGAATAGGGTTAGGTTTAGGGTTTATGTTACGGTTAGGGTTAGGGTTAGGGTTTGGGTTAAGGTTAGGGTTAGTTTTTGGGTTAGGGTTAGGGTTAGGATTAGGGCTAGGTTTAGGTTTAGGGTTAGGGTTTGAGTTAGAGTTAGGGTTCGGGTTAGGGTTTGAGTTAGGGTTTGGGTTAGGATGTGGGTTAGGGTTAGATTTAGGTTTTGGGTTAGGGTTAGAGAGGGTTAGGGTTTGGGTTAGGGTTAGGGTTAGGGTTTGAGTTAGGGTTAGGGTTAGGGTTTGGGTTTGGGTTAGGGTTAGGGTTAGGGTTACGTGTTGGGTTCGGGTTAGGGTTAGAGTTACGGTTAGGATTAGGGTTAGGGTTAGATTTAGGATTAGGATTAGAGTTAGGTTTAGGGTTTGGGGTAGGGTTAGGGTTAGGGTTAGGATTAGGGTTAGGGTTAGGGTTAGGGTTAGGGTTAGGGTTTGGGTTTGGGTTAGGGTTAGGGTTAGGGTTACGTGTTGGGTTCGGGTTAGGGTTAGAGTTACGGTTAGGATTAGGGTTAGGGTTAGATTTAGGATTAGGATTAGAGTTAGGTTTAGGGTTTGGGTTAGGGTTAGGGTTAGGGTTAGGGTTAGGATTAGGGTTAGGGTTAGGGTTACGGTTATGGTTAAGTTTAGGGTTTGTGTTTGGGTTAGGTTTAGGGTTAGGGTTAGGGTTAGTGTTAGAGTTTGGGTTAGTGTTAGGTTTAGGGTTTGGGTTAGCGTTAGGGTTAGGGTTAGTGTTAGAGTTTGGGTTAGTGTTAGGTTTAGGGTTTGGGTTACCGTTAGGGTTAGGGTTTCTATTTGGGTTTGGGTTAGGGTTAGGGTGTGGGTTAATGTTTGCGGTTAGGGGTTAGGGGTTAGGTTTAGGGTTAGGTTTGGTTTAGGGTTAGGTTTAGGGTTAGGGTTAGGTTTAGGTTTTGGGTTAGGTTTAGGGTTATGGTTAGGGTTTGAGTTGGGGTTAGGGTTAGGGTTAGGGTTAGGTTTTGTATTAGGGTTAGGTTTAGGTTTAGGGTTTGAGTTAGGGTTAGGGTTAGTTTTAGGGTTTGGGTTATGGTTAGAGTTAGGGTTAGGTGTTGGGTTTGGGTTAGGGTTAGGGTTACGGTTAGGATTACGGTTAGATTTAGGGTTTGGGTTAGGGTTAGGGTTAGGGATAGCGTTAGGATTAGGGTTAGGGTTAGGGTTACGATTATGGTTAAGTTTAGGGTTTGTGTTTGGGTTTGGTTTAGGGTTAGGGTTAGGGTTTGTGTTAGTGTTAGGTTTAGGGTTTGTGGTAGGGTTAGGGTTAGGGTTAGGAATAGGGTTAAGGTTAGTTTTAGGGTTAGGGTTTGGTTTAGGGTTAGGGTTAGATTTAGGGTTAGGTTTAGCATTAGAGTTAGGGTTAGGGTTTTGGTTAGTGTTAGAGTTAGGGTTAGTGTTAGTGTTTAGGGTTAGGGTTTGGGTTAGGGTTTGGTTTAGGGTTAGGATTAGGATTAGGTTTAGGGTTAGGGTTAGGGTTTGGGTTAGGGTTAGGGTTAGGGTTTGGTTTATTGTTTGGGTTAGGTTTAGGATTAGGTTTTGGGTTAGGGTTAGGGATAGGGTTAGGGTTAGGTTAGGTTTATGGATAGATTTAGGTTTAGGGTTATGTTAAGGTTTTGAGTTATGTTTAGGGTTAGGATTAGGGTTTGGGTTAGGGTTAGGGTTAGGGTTAGCGTGAGGGTTAGGGTTAGGGTTAGGGTTAGGGTTAGGTTTTAGGGTTATGGTTAGGGTTATTGTTTGGGTTAAGGTTAGGTTTAGGGTTAGGTTTAGGAATAGGGTTAGGGTTAGGTTTAGGGTTAGGTTTTGGTTTACGGTTTGGGTTAGGGTTAGGGTTAGGGTTAGTTTTTGGGTTAGGGTTAGAGTTAGGATCAGGGTTAGGGTTAGGGTTAGGGTAAGAAATAGGGTTTGGTTTAGGCTTAGGGTTAGGTTTAGGATTAGCGTTAGGTTTAGTGTTTGGATTAGGGTTAGGTTTAGGTTTAGGGTTTGGGATTGGGTTAGGATTAGGGTTAGGATTTGGGTTAACATTTGTTGTTAGGGGTTAGGGATTAGGTTTAGGGTTAGTTTCATGATGTGGTTTTTGGTTAGGAATAGGGTTAGGGTTTGGGTTTGGGTTAGGGTTAGGTTTAATTTTAGTTTTAGGGTTTGGGTTTGGGTTAGGGCAAGGTTTAGGGTTAGGGTTAGGGATTGGGTTAGGGTTATGGTTAGGAATAGGGTTAGGGTTAGGGTTATTATTAGTGTTTGGGTTAGGGTTTGGGTTAGGGTTAGGTTTAGGGTTTGGATTAGGGTTAGGGTTAGGGTTTGGTTTAGGGTTCTTTTTAGGGTTAGGTTTTAGAGTTAGGATTACGTTTAGTGTTTGTTTTAGGGTTAGGGATAGGGTTAGGGTTAGGTTAGGATTATGGATAGGGTTAGGTTTAGGGTTAGGTTTAGGTTTTGAGTTATGTTTAGGGTTAGAATTAGAGTTTGTGTTAGGGTTAGGGTTAAGTTTTAGGGTTATGGTTAGGGTTATGGTTTGGGTTAAGGTTAGGGTTAGGATTAGGGTTAGGAATAGGGTAAGGGTTAGGGTTAGGGTTAGGGTTTGGTTTACGGTTTGGGTTAGGGTTAGGGTTAGTATTTGGGTTAGGGTTAGGGTTAGGATTAGGGTTAGGTTTAGGGTTTGATTAGGGTTAGGGTTAGGTTTAGGGTTAGGGTTTGGGTTAGGGTAGGGTTAGGGTTAGGGATTGGGTTTGGGTTAGGGTTAGGGTTAGGGCTAGGATTAGGGTTAGGGTTACGGTTAGGATTAGGGTTTGATTTAGGTTTTGGGTTAGGATTAGGGTTAGGGTTAGGGTTAGGGTTAGGGTTAGGATTAGAGTTAGGGTTAGAGTTTTGCTTTGGGTTAGGGTTAGGGTTAAGTTTTGGGTTAGTGTTAGGGTTAGGGTTAGTGTTAGGGTTAGGGTTATTGTTAGGGTTAGGGTTTGGGTTAGGGTTATGGTTTGGGTTAGGGTTTGGGTTAGGGTTAGGGTTAGGGTTTCGGATTGTGTTAGGGCTACGGTTAGGGTTAGGGTTAGGGTTAGGTTTAGGATTACGGTTAGGATTAGGTTTCAGGTTAGGGTTAGGGTTTGGGTTAGGATTAGGTTTAGGGTTAGGGTTTGGGTTAGGGTTAGGTTTATTTTTTGGGTTAGGGTTAGGGTTAGGAAAAGGGTTAGGGTTAGGTTTAGGGCTAGGGTTTGCGTTAGGGTTAGGGTTAGGGTTAGGGTTTGAGTTAGCGTTTGTTTTAGGGTTAGGGTTAGTGTTAGGGGTTGGGTATGGGTTAGGGTTAGGGTTACGGTTAGGATTAGGGTTAGGGTTAGAGTTAGGATTAGGGTTAGTTTTAGGGTTTGGGTTAGGGTTAGGGTTATGGTTAGGATTAGGGTTAGGTTTAGGATTAGAGTTAGGTTTAGGCTTTTGGTAAGTGTTAGGGTAATGGTTAGGGTTTGGATTGGGTTATGGTTAGGGTTAGGGTTTGGGTTAACGTTTGTTGTTAGGGGTTAGGGATTAGGTTTAGTGTCAGTTTTACTGTGTGGATTTGGGTTAGGCATAGGGTCAGGGTTTGGATTTGGGTTAGGGTTAGGTTTTAGGGTTATGGATAGGGATATTGTTAGGGATAAGGATAGGTTTAGAGTTAGGGTTAGGAATAGGGTTACGGTTAGGTTTAGGGTTAGGGTTTCGTTTACGGTTTGGCTTAGGGTTAGGGTTAGCTTTTGGGTTAGGATTATAGTTAGGATTAGGGTTAGGGTTAGGGTTAGGGTAAGAAATAGGGTTAGGTTTAGGGTTAGGGTTAGGGTTAGGATTAGCGTTAGGTTTAGTGTTTATATTAGGGTTAGATTTAGGTTTAGGGTTTGGGATTGGGTTAGGGTTAGGGTTAGGGTTAGGGTTAGGGTTAGGGTTAGGGTTATTGTTTGGGTTAAGGTTAGGTTTAGGGTTAGGGTTAGCAATAGGGTTAGGGTTAGGTTTAGGGTTAGGGTTTGGTTTACGGTTTGGGTTAGGGTTAGGGTTAGTTTTTGGGTTAGGGTTAGAGTTAGGATTAGGTTAGGTTTAGGGTTAGGGTAAGAAATAGGGTTAGGTTTAGGGTTAGGGTTAGGGTTAGGATTAGCGTTAGGTTTAGTGTTTGAATTAGGGTTAGGTTTAGGTTTAGGGTTTGGGATTGGGTTAGGTTTAGGGTTAGGATTTGGGTTAACTTTTTTTGTTAGGGGTTTGGGATTAGGTTTAGGGTTATTTTCACGGTGTGGTGTTGGGTTAGGGATAGGGTTAGGGTTTGGGTTTGGGTTAGGGTTAGGTTTAGGTTTAGTTTTAGTGTTTGGGTTTGGGTTAGGGCTGGGTTAGTGTTAGGGTTAGGTATTGGGTTTATTGTTATTGTTAGGAATAGGGTTAGTTTTAGGGTTATTGTTAGTGTTTGGGTTAGGGTTAGGTTTAAGTTTTGGATTAGGTTAGAGTTAGGGTAAGGGTTTGGGTTAGGGTTAGGGTTAGGGTTTAGTTTAGGGTTATGTTTAGGGTTAGGTTTTAGAGTTAGGAATACGTTTAGGGTTTGGTTTAGGGTTAGGGATAGGGTTAGGGCTAGGTTAGGATTATGGATAGGCTTAGTTTTAGGTTTAGGTTTAGGTTTTTAGTTATGTTTAGGGTTAGGATTAGGGTTTGGGTTAGGGTTAGGGTTAGGGTTAGCGTGAGGGTTAGGGTTAGGCTTAGGGTTAGGGTTAGGTTTTAGTGTTATGGTTATGGTTATTGTTTGGGTTAAGGTTAGGGTTAGGGTTAGGGTTAGGAATAGGGTTAGGGTTAGGCTTAATGTTAGGGTTTGTTTTACGGTTTGCGTTAGGGTTAGGGTTAGTATTTGGGTTAGGGTTAGGGTTAGGATTAGGGTTAGGTTTAGAGTATGATGAGGATTAGGGTTAGGGTTAGGGTTTGGGTTAGGATTAGTGTTAGGGTTAGGGGTTGGGTTTGGGTTAGGGTTAGGGTTAGGCCTAGGATTAGGTTTAGGTTTAGGGTTAGGATTAGAGTTAGGGTTATAGTTTTGCTTTGGGTTAGGGTTATGGTTAGGGTTTGTGTTAGTGTTAGGGTTAGGGTTACTGTTAGGGTTAGGGTTAGTGTTAGGGTTAGGGTTTGGGTTAGGGTTATGGTATGGGTTAGGGTTTGGGTTAGGGTTAGGTTTAGGGTTAGCGTTTGGGTTATTTTTAGGTTTTGGGTTAGGTTTAGAGTTAGGGTTAGGGTTTGAGTAAGGGTTAGGGTTAAGTTTAGGGTTAGGGTTAGGGATTGGGTTAGGGTTATGGTTAGGAATAGGGTTAGGGTTAGAGTTAGGGTTAGGGTTTGAGTTAGGGTTAGGGTTAAGGTTAGGGTTAGGGTTAGGGTTAGGAATAGGGTTAGGTTTAGGGTTAGTGTTTGGGATAGGGTTTGGGTAAATGTTAGGGTTAGGGTTAGGGTTAGGGATAGGGTTAGGGTTAGGGTTAGGGTTAAGTTTACGGTTAGGGTTAGGGTTATGGTTTGGGTTAAGTTTAGGGTTCGGGTTAGGGTAAGAAATAGGGTTAGGTTTAGAGTTAGGGTAAGGGTTAGGATTCGCGTTAGGTTTCGTGTTTGGATTAGGGTTAGGGTTAGGTTTAGGGTTTCGGATTGGGTTAGGGCTAGGGTGAGGGTTAGGGTTAGGGATTGGGTTAGGGTTATGGTTAGGAATAGGTTTAGGGTTAGAGTTAGTGTTGGGGTTTGAGTTAGGGTGAGGGTTAAGGTTAGGGTTTGGGTTTGGGTTAGGGTTTAGAGTGAGGGTTTGTGTTAGGTTTTGCGTTAAGGTTATGGTTAGGGTTAGGGTTAGGAATAGGGTTAGGGTTAAGGTTTGGGTTAGTGTTAGTTTTAGGGGTAGGGTTTGGGTTAGGGTTAGGGTTAGGTTTAGTTTTTGGCTTAGGGTTAGGTTTAGGATTACGGTTAGGATTAGGTTTCGGGTTAGGGTTTGGGTTAGGGCTAGGGTTTGGGTTGGTTTTAGGTTTAGGTTTAGGGTTTGGGTTAGGGTTAGGTTTATTTTTTGGGCTAGGGTTAGGGCTAGGAAAAGGGTTAGGGTTAGGTTTAGAGTTAGGGTTTGCGTTAGGGTTAGGGTTAGGGTTAGGGTTTGAGTTAGTGTTTGTTATAGGGTTAGGGTTAGGGTTAGGGGTTGGGTATGGGTTAGGGTTAGGGTTACGGTTAGGATTAGGGTTAGGGTTAGAGTTAGGATTAGGGTTAGTTTTAGGGTTTGGGTTAGGGTTAGGGTTATGGTTAGAATTAGGGTTAGGGTTAGGATTAGAGTTAGGTTTAGGATTTTGGTAAGGGTTAGGGTTAGGGTTAGGGTTTGGATTGTGTTAGGGTTAGGGTTAGGGTTTGGGTTAACGTTTGTTGTTAGGGGTTAGGGATTAGGTTTAGGGTTAGTTTCACTGTGTGGTTTTGGGTTAGGGATAGGGTTACGGTTTGGGTTTGTGTTAGGGTTAGGTTTAGGTTTAGTTTTAGGGTTTGGGTTTGGGTTAGGGTTAGGGTTAGTGTTAGGGTTAGGGTTAGGGTTAGGATTACGGCTAGGTTTAGGTTTAGGGTTAGGGTTTGAGTTAGAGTTAGGGTTCGGGTTAGGGTTTGAGTTGGGGTTTGGGTTAGGATGTAGGTTAGGGTTAGGTTTAGGTTTTGGGTTAGGGTTAGAGAGGGTTAGGGTTTGGGTTAGGGTTAGGGTTAGGGTTTGAGTTAGGGTTAGGGTTAGGGTTTGGGTTTGGGTTAGGGTTAGGGTTAGGGTTACGTGTTGGGTTCGGGTTAGGGTTAGAGTTACGGTTAGGATTAGGGTTAGGGTTAGATTTAGGATTAGGATTAGAGTTAGGTTTAGGGTTAGGGTTAGGGTTAGGATTAGGGTTAGGGTTAGGGTTACGGTTATGGTTAAGTTTAGGGTTTGTGTTTGGGTTAGGTTTAGGGTTAGGGTTAGGGTTAGTGTTAGAGTTTGGGTTAGTGTTAGTGTTAGGGTTTGGGTTAGGGTTAGGGTTAGGGTTAGTGTTAGAGTTTGGGTTAGTGTTAGGTTTAGGGTTTGGGTTACCGTTAGGGTTAGGGTTTCTATTTGGGTTTGGGTTAGGGTTAGGGTGTGGGTTAATGTTTGCGGTTAGGGGTTAGGGGTTAGGTTTAGGGTTATTGTTTGGCTTGGGGTTGGGTTTAGGGTTAGGGTTAGGTTTGGGTTTTGGGTAAGGTTTAGGGTTATGGTTAGGGTTTGAGTTTGGGTTAGGGTTAGGGTTAGGGTTAGGTTTTGTATTAGGGTTAGGTTTAGGTTTAGGGTTTGAGTTAGGGTTAGGGTTACGTTTAGGGTTTGGGTTATGGTTAGAGTTAGCGTTAGGTGTTGGGTTTGGGTTAGGGTTAGGGTTACGGTTAGGATTAGGGTTAGATTTAGGGTTTGGGTTAGGGTTAGGGTTAGGGATAGCGTTAGGATTAGGGTTAGGGTTAGGGTTACGATTATGGTTAAGTTTAGGGTTTGTGTTTGGGTTAGGTTTAGGGTTAGGTTTAGGGTTTGTGTTAGTGTTAGGTTTAGGGTTTGTGGTAGGGTTAGGGTTAGGGTTAGGAATAGGGTTAAGGTTAGTTTTAGGGTTAGGGTTTGGTTTAGGGTTAGGGTTAGGGTTAGGGTTAGGTTTAGCATTAGAGTTAGGGTTAGGGTTTTGGTTAGTGTTAGAGTTAGGGTTAGTGTTAGTGTTTAGGGTTAGGGTTTGGGTTAGGGTTTGGTTTAGGGTTAGGATTAGGATTAGGTTTAGGCTTAGGGTTAGGGTTTGGGTTAGGGTTAGGGTTAGGGTTTGGTTTATTGCTTGGGTTAGGTTTATGGTTAGGTTTTGGGTTAGGGTTAGGGATAGGGTTAGGGTTAGGTTAGGTTTATGGATAGATTTAGGTTTAGGGTTAGGTTAAGGTTTTGAGTTATGTTTAGGGTTATGATTAGGGTTTGGGTTAGGGTTAGGGTTAGGGATAGCGTGAGGGTTAGGGTTAGGGTTAGGGTTAGGGTTAGGTTTAATTTTAGTTTTAGGGTTTGGGTTTGGGTTAGGGCAAGGTTTAGGGTTAGGGTTAGGGATTGGGTTATGGTTAGGGGTTAGGGTTAGGGTTTGGTTTACGGTTTGGGTTAGGGTTAGGGTTAGTTTTTGGGTTAGGGTTAGAGTTAGGATCAGGGTTAGGGTTAGGGTTAGGGTAAGAAATAGGGTTAGGTTTAGGCTTAGGGTTAGGGTTAGGATTAGCGTTAGGTTTATTGTTTGGATTAGGGTAAGGTTTAGGTTTAGGTTTTGGGATTGGGTTAGGATTAGGGTTAGGATTTGAGTTAACATTTGTTGTTAGGGGTTAGGGATTAGGTTTAGGATTAGTTTCATGGTGTGGTTTTGGGTTAGGGATAGGGTTAGGGTTTGTGTTTGGGTTAGGGTTAGGTTTAATTTTAGTTTTAGGGTTTGGGTTTGGGTTAGGGCAAGGTTTAGGGTTAGGGTTAGGGATTGGGTTATGGTTATGGTTAGGAATAGGGTTAGGGTTAGGGTTATTATTAGTGTTTGGGTTAGGGTTTGGGTTAGGGTTAGGTTTAGGGTTTGGGTTAGGGTTAGGGTTAGGGTGTGGTTTAGGGTTATTTTTAGGGTTAGGTTCTAGAGTTAGGATTACGTTTAGGGTTTGGTTTAGGGTTAGGGATAGGGTTAGGGTTAGGTTAGGATTATGGATAGGGTTAGGTTTAGGGTTAGGTTTAGGTTTTGAGTTATGTTTAGGGTTAGAATTAGAGTTTGTGTTAGGGTTAGGGTTAGGTTTTAGGGTTATGGTTAGGGTTATTGTTTGGGTTAAGGTTAGGGTTAGGATTAGGGTTAGGAATAGGGTAAGGGTTAGGGTTAGGGTTAGGGTTTGGTTTACGGTTTGGGTTAGGGTTAGGATTAGTATTTGGGTTAGGGTTAGGGTTAGGATTAGGGTTAGGTTTAGGGTTTGACTAGGGTTGGGGTTAGGTTTAGGGTTGGGGTTTGGGTTAGGGTAGGGTTAGGGTTAGGGGTTGGGTTTGGGTTAAGGTTAGGGTTAGGGCTAGGATTAGGGTTAGGGTTACGGTTAGGATTAGGGTTTGATTTAGGTTTTGGGTTAGGATTAGGGTTAGGGTTAGGGTTAGGGTTAGGGTTAGGGTTAGGGTTAGGATTAGAGTTAGGGTTAGAGTTTTGCTTTGGGTTAGGGTTAGGGTTAAGTTTTGGGTTAGTGTTAGGGTTAGGCTTAGTGTTAGGGTTAGGGTTATTGTTAGGGTTAGGGTTTGGGTTAGTGTTATGGTTTGGGATAGGGTCTGGGTGAGGGCTAGGTTTAGGGCTAGTGTCTGGCATAGTGTCTGGATAAAGGTTAGGGTTAGGGTTAGGGTTAAGTTTACGGTTAGGGTTAGGGTGATGGTTTGGGTTAATTTTAGGGTTAGGGTTAGGGTAAAAAATAGGGTTAGGTATAGAGTTAGGGTTAGGGTTAGGATTAGCGTTAGGTTTCGTGTTTGGATTAGGGTTAGGGTTAGGTTTAGGGTTTCGGATTGGGTTAGGGCTAGGGTTAGGGTTAGGGTTAGGGATTGGGTTAGGGTTATGGTTAGGAATAGGGTTAGGGTTAGAGTTAGGGTTAGGGTTTGAGTTAGGGTTAGGTTTAAGGTTAGGGTTTGGGTTTGGGTTAGGGTTCAGGGTTAGGGTTTGTGTTAGGTTTTGGGTTAAGGTTAGGGTTAGGGTTAGGGTTAGGAATAGGGTTAAGTTTAGGGTTAGGGTTAGGGTCAGGGTTAGGGTTAGGAATAGGGTTAGGGTTAAGGTTTTGGTTAGGGTTAGTTTTAGGGTTTGGGTTTGGGTTAGGGTTAGGGTTAGGTTAGGGTTAGGGTTAGGAATAGGGTTAAGTTTAGGGTTAGGGTTAGGGTCAGGGTTAGGGTTAGGAATAGGGTTAGGGTTAAGGTTAGGGTTAGGGTTAGGTTTAGGAATAGGGTTAAGGTTTGGGTTAGGGTTAGTTTTAGGGTTAGGGTTTGGGTTAGGGTTAGGGTTAGGTTTAGTTTTTGGGTTAGGGTTAGGTTTAGGATTACGGTTAGGATTAGGTTTCAGGTTAGGGTTAGGGTTTGGGTTAGGGTTAGGTTTAGGGTTAGGGTTTGGGTTAGGGTTAGGTTTATTTTTTGGGTTAGGGTTAGGGTTAGGAAAAGGGTTAAGGTTAGGTTTAGGGTTAGGGTTTGCGTTAGGGTTAGGGTTAGGGTTAGGGTTTGAGTTAGGGTTTGTTTTAGGGTTAGGGTTAGGGTTAGGGGTTGGGTATGGGTTAGGATTAGGGCTACGATTAGGATTAGGGCTAGGGTTAGAGTTAGGATTAGGGTTAGTTTTAGGGTTTGGGTTAGGGTTAGGGTTATGGTTAGGATTAGGGTTAGGGTTATGATTAGAGTTAGGTTTAGGCTTTTGGTAAGGGTTATGGTAATGGTTAGGGTTTGGATTGGGTTATGGTTAGGGTTAGGGTTTGGGTTAACGTTTGTTGTTAGGGGTTAGGGATTAGGTTTAGGGTCAGTTTTACTGTGTGGGTTTGGGTTAGGCATAGGGTTAGGGTTTGGGTTTGGGTTAGGGTTAGGTTTTAGGGTTATGGTTAGGGTTATTGTTTGGGTTAAGTTTAGGTTTAGGGTTAGGTTTAGGAATAGGGTTACGGTTAGGGTTAGGATTAGGGTTTGGTTTACGGTTTGGCTTAGGGTTAGGGTTAGTTTTTGGGTTAGGATTAGAGTTAGGATTAGGGTTAGGGTTAGGGTTAGGGTAAGAAATCGGGTTAGGTTTAGGGTTAGGGTTAGGGTTAGGATTAGCGTTAGGTTTACTGTTTAAATTAGGGTTAGATTTAGGTTTAGGGTTTGGGATTGGGTTAGGGTTAGGGTTAGGGTTAGGGTTAGGGTTAGGGTTAGGGTTATTGTTTGGGTTAAGGTTAGGTTTAGGGTTAGGGTTAGGAATACGGTTAGGGTTAGGTTTAGGGTTAGGGTTTGGTTTACGGTTTGGGTTAGGGTTAGGGTTAGTTTTTGGGTTAGGGTTAGAGTTAGGATTAGGTTAGGTTTAGGGTTAGGGTAAGAAATAGGGTTAGGTTTAGGGTTAGGGTTAGGGTTAGGATTAGCGTTAGGTTTAGTGTTTGAATTAGGGTTAGGTTTAGGTTTAGGTTTTGGGATTGGGTTAGGTTTAGGGTTAGGATTTGGGTTAACGTTTGTTGTTAGGGGTTAGGGATTAGGTTTAGGGTTATTTTCACGGTGTGGTTTTGGGTTAGGGATAGGGTTAGGGTTTGGGTTTGGGTTAGGGTTAGGTTTAGGTTTAGTTTTAGTGTTTGGGTTTGGGTTAGGGCTGGGTTAGGGTTAGGGTTAGGTATTGGGTTAGGGTTATTGTTAGGAATAGGGTTAGTTTTAGGGTTATTGTTAGTGTTTGGGTTAGGGTTTGGGTTAGGGTTAGGTTTAAGTTTTGGGTTAGGGTTAGAGTTAGGGTAAGGGTTTGGGTTAGGGTTAGGGTTAGGGTTTAGTTTAGGGTTATGTTTAGGGTTAAGTTTTAGAGTTAAGAATATGTTTAGGGTTTGCTTTAGGGTTAGGGATAGGGTTAGGGCTAGGTTAGGATTATGGATAGGCTTAGGTTTAGGTTTAGGTTTTTAGTTATGTTTAGGGTTAGGATTAAGGTTTGGGTTAGGGTTAGGGTTAGGGTTAGCGTGAGGGTTAGGGTTAGGCTTAGGGTTAGGGTTAGGGTTAGGTTTTAGGGTTATGGTTAGGGTTATTGTTTGGCTTAAGGTTAGGGTTAGGGTTAGGGTTAGGAATAGGGTTAGGGTTAGGTTTAATGTTAGGGTTTGGTTTACGGTTTGGGTTAGGGTTAGGGTTAGTATTTGGGTTAGGGTTAGGGTTAGGATTAGGGTTAGGTTTAGGGTTTGATTAGGATTAGGGTTAGGGTTAGGGTTTGGGTTAGGATTAGTGTTAGGGTTAGGGGTTGGGTTTGGGTTAGGGTTAGGGTTAGGGCTAGGATTAGGTTTAGGGTTAGGATTAGAGTTAGGGTTATAGTTTTGCTTTGGGTTAGGGTTATGGTTAGGGTTTGTGTTAGTGTTAGGGTTAGGGTTACTGTTAGGGTTAGGGTTAGTGTTAGGGTTAGGGTTTGGGTTAGGGTTATGGTATGGGTTAGGGTTTGGGTTAGGGTTAGGTTTAGGGTTAGTGTTTGGGTTATTTTTAGGTTTTGGGTTAGGTTTAGAGTTAGGGTTAGGGTTTGAGTTAGGGTTAGGGTTAAGGTTAGGGTTAGGGTTAGGAATTGGATTAGGGTTATGGTTAGGAATAGGGTTAGGGTTAGAGTTAGGGTTAGGGTTTGAGTTAGGGTTAGGGTTAAGTTTAGGGTTAGGGTTAGGGTTAGGAATAGGGTTAGGTTTAGGGTTAGTGTTTGGGATAGGGTTTGGGTAAATGTTAGGGTTAGGGTTAGGGTTAGGGATAGGGTTAGGGTTAGGGTTAGGGTTAAGTTTACGGTTAGGGTTAGGGTTATGGTTTGGGTTAAGTTTAGGGTTAGGGTTAGGGTAAGAAATAGGGTTAGGTTTAGAGTAAGGGTTAGGATTCACGTTTGGTTTCGTGTTTGGATTAGGGTTAGGGTTAGGTTTAGGGTTTCGGATTGGGTTAGGGCTAGGGTGAGGGTTAGGGTTAGGGATTGGGTTAGGGTTATGGTTAGGAATAGGTTTAGGGTTAGAGTTAGTGTTGGGGTTTGAGTTAGGGTTATGGTTAGGGTTAGGATTTGGGTTTGGGTTAGGGTTTAGAGTTAGGGTTTGTGTTAGGTTTTGGGTTAAGGTTAGGGTTAGGGTTAGGGTTAGGAATAGGGTTAGGGTTAAGGTTTGGGTTAGGGTTAGTTTTAGGGGTAGGGTTTGGGTTAGGGTTAGGGTTAGGTTTAGTTTTTGGGTTAGGGTTAGGTTTAGGATTACGGTTAGGATTAGGTTTCGGGTTAGGGTTTGGGTTAGGGTTAGGGTTTGGGTTGGTTTTAGGTTTAGGTTTAGGGTTTGGGTTAGGGTTAGGTTTATTTTTTGGGTTAGGGTTAGGGTTAGGAAAAGGGTTAGGGTTAGGTTTAGGGTTAGGGTTTGCATTAGGGTTAGGGTTAGGGTTAGGGTTTGAGTTAGTGTTTGTTATAGGGTTAGGGTTAGGGTTAGGGGTTGGGTATGGGTTAGGGTTAGGGTTACGGTTAGGATTAGGGTTAGGGTTAGAGTTAGGATTAGGGTTAGTTTTAGGGTTTGGGTTAGGGTTAGGGTTATGGTTAGGATTAGGGTTAGGGTTAGGATTAGAGTTAGGTTTAGGATTTTGGTAAGGGTTAGGGTTAGGGTTAGGGTTTGGATTGTGTTAGGGTTAGGGTTAGGGTTTGGGTTAACGTTTGTTGTTAGG
>JAJHUQ010000044.1:472500-480000 GCA_035773235.1 Eospalax fontanierii | reverse complement strand
GTTAAGGTTAGGGTTTGGGTTAGGGTTATGATTAGGGTTAGGGTAACGATTAGGGTTAAATTTAGGGTTTGGGTTTGGGTTAGGTTTGGGGTTAGCGTTAGGGTTAGTGTTAGGTTTAGGATTGGTTTTGCTGTTAGGGATTGGGTTAAGGTTAGGGTTAGGGTTTGGGTTAGGGTTAGTTTTACGGTGTGGGTTTGGGTTAGGGATAGGGTTAGGGTTTGGTTTTAGGTTAGGGTTAGGTTTAGGTTTAGTGTTAGGTTTTGGGTTTGGATTAGGGTTAGGGTTAGGGTTAGGGATAGTTTTAGGGTTAGGGTTTGGGTTAGGGTTAGGGTTTGTGTTAGGTTTAGGGTTAGGAATAGAGTTAGGGTTAGTGTTATTGTTAGGGTTTGGGTTAGGTTTGGCTTAGGGTTAGGTTTAGGTTTTATGTTAGGGTTAGTGAGGATTAGGGTTTGGGTTAGGGTTAGGTTTAGGATTAGGGTTTGAGTTAGGGTTCACGTTAGGATTAGGGTTAGGGTTAGGGTTTGGGTTAGGCTTACGGTTAGGTTTAGGGTTACTTTTTGGGTTAAGGGTAGCGTTAGGTTTAGGATTAGGGTTAGGGTTAGTGTTAGGTTTAGGGTTAGGGTTAGGGTTAGGGTTTGTGTTAGGGTTAGCGTTAGGTTTAGGATTAGGGTTAGGGTTAGTGTTAGGTTTAGGGTTAGGGTTAGGGTTAGGGTTTGTGTTAGGGTTAGCGTTAGGGTTACGATTAGGATTAGGGTTAAGGTTAGGGATTCAGTTAGGTTTAGGGTGAGTGTTAGGTTTGTGTTAGGGTTAGATTTAGGGTTAGGGTTTGAGTTAGGGTTTGGGTTAAGGTTAGGGTTAGGGTTAGGGTTAAGGTTAGGATTAGGATTAGGGTTAGTGTTAGGGTTAGTGTTTGGGTTAAAGTTGGGTTAGGGTTTGGGTTAGGTTTAGGGTTAGGGTGAGGGTTAGGGTTAACTTTATGGTTAGGGTTAGGGTTATGGTTTAGGTTAAGGTTAGGGTTAGGGTTAGGGTAAGGAATAGGGTTAGGTTTAGGGTTAGGGTAAGGGTATGGATTAGCGTTAGGTTTAGGGTTTGGATTAGGGTTAGGGTTATGTTTATAGTTAGTGTTTGTGTTAGGGTTAGGGTTAGGGTTAGGTTTAGTGGTTGGGTTTGGGTTCGGGTTAGGGTTAGGGCAAGGATTAGGGTTAGGGTTAGGGTTAGGATTAGGGTTAGGTTTAGGGTTTGGGTTAGGGTTAGGGTTAGGGTTAGGGTTTTATTTTGGGTTAGGGTTAGGGATAGGGTTTGGGTTAGTGTTAGGGTTAGGGTTAGTGTTAGGGTTAGGGTTTGGGTTAGGGTTAGGTTTAGGTTTTGATTTGGGTTAGTGTTAGGGTTAGGGTTAGTGATAATTTTAGGGTTTGGCTTAGGGTTAGGATTAGGGTTAGGGTCATGATTAGGGTTAAGTTTAGGGTTTGGGTTTGGGATAGTTTTAGGGATAGCATAAGGGTTAGGGTTAGGTTTAGGGTTAGTGTTACGGTTAGGGTATGGGTTAAGGTTAGGGTTAGGGTTAGGGTTAGGTTTTGGTATAGGGTTAGTGTTAGGGTTTGGATTAGGGTTTAGGGTTAGGGTTTGTGTTAGGGTTTGGGTTAAGGTTAGGGTTAGGGTTAGAGTTAGGAATAGGGTTACGGTTAGAGTTTGGGTTAGGGTTAGGTTTAGGGTTTGGGTTAAGGTTAGGGCCAGGGTTAGGGTTTGGTTTTGGGTTAAGGTTAGGGTTATTGTTAGAGTTAGGAATAGGGTTATGTTTAGGGTTTGGGTTAGGATTAGGGTTAGGGTTAGGGTTAGGGTGTGGGTTAATGTTTGCGGTTAGGGGTTAGGGGTTAGGTTTAGGGTTAGGGTTTGGTTTAGGGTTAGGGTTAGGTTTAGTGTTAGGTTTAAATTTTGGGTTAGGTTTAGGGTTAGGGTTAGGGTTTGGGTTCGGGTTAGAATTAGGGTTATGGTTAGGGTTTGAGTTGTGCTTAGGTTTAGGTTTAGGGTTAGGTTTTGTATTAGGATTAGGGTTAGGGTTTGAGTTAGAGTTAGGGTTAGGTTTAGGGTTTGGGTTATGGTTAGAGTTAGGGTTAGGTGTTGGGTTTGGGTTAGGGTTAGGGTTAAGGTTAGGATTAGGGTTAGGGTTAGGGTTTGGGTTAGGGTTAGGGTTAGGGATAGCGTTAGGATTAGGGTTAGGGTTAGTGTTACGTTTATGGTTAAGTTTAGGGTTTTTGTTTGGGTTAGGTTTAGGGTTAGTGTTAGGGTTATGGTTTCGGTTAGTGTTAGGTTTAGGGTTTGGTTTAGGGTTAGGGTTAGGGTTAGGACTAGGGTTAAGGTTAGGTTTAGGGTTAGGGTTTGGTTTAGGGTTAGGGTTAGTGTTACGGTTAGGGTTAGGGTTAGGGTTAGGATTAGATTTAGGGTTAGGATTTTGGTTAGTGTTAGAGTTAGGTTTAGGGTTTGGGTTAGGGTTAGGGTTAGGGTTAGGATTTGGGTTAGGGTTAGAGTTAGGGTTAGTATTAGGGTTTGCGTTAGGTTTTATGGTTAGGGTTTGGGTTAGGGTTTGGTTTAGGATTAGGATTAGGATTAGGTTTCGGGTTAGGGTTAGGTTTAGGGTTAGGTTTTGGTTTACGGCTTGGGTTAGGGTTAGGGGTAGGGTTAGGGTTAGGGTTAGGGTTAGGTTTAGGGCTAGGGATAGGGTTAGGGTTAGGTGAGGTTTATGGAGAGGTTTAGGTTTAGGGTTAGGTTTAGGTTTTGAGTTATGTTTAGAGTTAGGATTAGGGTTTGGTTTACGGTTAGGGTTAGCGTGAGGGTTAGTGTTATTGTTAGGGTTAGGGTTAGGGTTAGGTTTTAGGGTTATGGTTAGGGTTATTTTTTGGGTTAAGGTTAGGTTTAGGGTTAGGGTTAGGAATAGGTTTAGGGTTAGGTTTAGTGTTAGGGTTTGGTTTACGGTTTGGGTTAGGGTTAGGGTTAGTTTTTGGGTTAGGGTTAGGATTAGGGTTAGGTTTAGGGTTAGGGTAAGAAATAGGGTTAGGTTTAGGGTTAGGGTTAGGGTTAGGGTTAGGGTTAGGGTTAGGGTTAGGGTTTGGGTTAGGGTTAGTGTTAGGGTTTGGGTTTCAGTTAGAATTAGGGTTAGCATTAGGGTTTGTGTTACGGTTAGGTTTAGAGTTTGGATTAGGTTTAGGGTTAGGGTTAGATTTAGGGTTTGGTTTAGGGGTAGTGTTAGGGTTTGGTTTAGATTTTGGGTTAGGTTTAGGGTTAGGGTTAGGGTTTGGGTTCGGGTTAGGGTTAGGGTTAGGGTTAGGGATAGGGTTTGAGTTAGGGTTAGGGTTAGGGTTAGGGATAGTGTTAGGGTTAGTGTAAAGTTTAGGGTTTGGATTTGGGTTAGGGTTAGGGTTTGAGTTACGATTAGGGTAAAGTTTAGGGTTTAGGTTTGTGTTAGGTTTATGGTTAGGGTTAGGGTTATTGTTAGGTTTTGGGTTTGGGTTAAGTTTAGGGTTAGGGTTTGGGTTAAGTTTAGGGTTAGGGATAGGGTTTGGGTTTGGGTTAGGGTTAGGGTTTGGGTTAGGGTTAGGGTTAGGGTTAGCGTTTGGGTTAGGGTTAGGGTTAGGGATAGGATTAGGGTTAGGGTTTGTGTTAAGATTTTGGTTTCTGTTTGGATTAGGGTTAGGGTTAGGGTTTGGGTTAAGGTTACGTTTAGGGTTAGGGTTTGTGTTAGGGTTAGGGTTAGGGTTAGGAGTAGGGTTAGGGTTTAGGTTTTCGGTTAGGGTTAGTGTTAGGGTTAGTGTTAGGATTAGGGTTTGGGTTAGGGTTTAGGTTTGGTTAGGTTTAGGGTTAGGGTTAGGGTTATAGTTAGGGTTAGCGTTAGGGTTAGGGTTACGGTAAGCTTTAGCGTTAGGGTTAGGGTTATGGTTTGGGTTTGGGTTAGGGTTTGGGTTAGGGTTAGGGTTAGGGTTTGGGTTAGGGTTAGGGTTAGGGTTAGGGTTAGGATTTGGGTTAGGCTTAGGGTTAGGGTTCGGGTTTGGGGTAGAGTTATGGTGAGGGTTAGGGGCTGGGTTAGGGTTAGGGTTAGGGTTAGGGTTTGGATTAGGGTTAGTTTTAGGGTTTGGGTTTGCGTAAGAGTAAGGGTTAGGGTTAGGGTTAGGAGAAGATTTAAGGTTTAGGTTTTCGGTTAGGGTTAGTGTTAGGGTTAGGGTTAGGATTAGCGTTTGGTTTAGGGTTAAAATTAAGGTTAGGGTTAGTGTTAGGATTAGCGTTTGGTTTAGGGTTAAGGTTATGGTTAGCGTTTGGGTTAGGGTTAGGGTTAGGGTTAGTGTTTGGGTTAGGGTTATGGTTAGGTTTCGGGTTTGGGTTAGGGTTACGGTTAGGGTTAGGGTTAGGGTTACGATTAGGGTTAGGGTTTGGGTTAGGGTTAGCCTAGCCTTAGGTTTGAATTTGGCTTAGTGTTAGGGCTAGGGTTAGTGTAAAGTTTAGGGTTTGGATTTGGGTTAGGGTTAGGGTTTGAGTTACGATTAGGGTAAAGTTTAGGGTTTAGGTTTGGGTTAGGTTTATGGTTAGGGTTAGGGTTATGATTAGGTTTAGGGTTAGGGTTAGGGTTAGGGTTTGGGTTAGAATTGGGTTAGGGTTATGTTTAGCGTTAGGTTTTAGGGTTAGGATTACGTTTAGGGTTTGGGTTAGGTTTAGGTATAGGGTTAGGGTTAGGTTAGGATTATGGATGGGGTTAGGTTTGGAGTTAGGTTAAGGTACTGAGTTATGTTTAGGGTTAGGATTAGGGTTTGGGTTAGGTTTAGGGTTAGGGTTAGCGTGAGGGTTACGGTTAGGGTTAGGGTTAGGTTTTAAGGTTATGGTTAGGGTTATTGTTTGTGTTAAGGTTAGGGTTAGGGTTAGGGTTAGGAATAGGGTTAGGGTTAGTGTTAGGGCTAGGTTTGGTTTACGGTTTGGGTTAGGGTTAGAGTTAGTTTTTGGGTTAGGGTTAGGGTTAGGATTAGGGTTAGGGATAGGTTTAGAGTTAGGGTTTGGGTTAGGGTTAGGGTTAGGGTTAGGGTTAGGTTAGGTTAGGATTAGGGTTAGGGTTAGGGTTAGGGTTAGGGTTAGGGTTAGGATTTGGGTTAGACTTAGGGTTAGGGTTCGGGTTTGGGGTAGAGTTATGGTGAGGGTTAGGGGTTGGGTTAGGGTTAGGGTTAGGATTAGGGTTAGGGTTAGTTTTAGGGTTAGGGTTTGGGTTCCGGTTAGGATTAGGTTTTGGGTTCGGGTTTGTATTAGGGTTGTGGTTTGAGTTTGAATTAGGTGTAGGGAAAGAATTAGGGTAAGGTTTAGGTTTAGGATTAGTGTCTCAGTTAGATTTAGGGTTAGGGGTAGGGCTTGGGTAAGGGTTAGGTTTAGGGTTAGGGTTAGGTTTAGGGTTAGGGGTTAGGTTTAGGTTTAGGTTTAGGGTTATTGTTAGGGTTTCGGTTAGGGTTAGTGTTAGGGTTTGGGTTTCAGTTAGAATTAGGGTTAGCATTAGGGTTTGTGTTAGGGTTAGGTTTAGAGTTTGGATTAGGTTTAGGGTTAGGGTTAGATTTAGGGTATGGTTTAGGGGTAGTGTTAGGGTTTGGTTTAGATTTTGGGTTAGGTTTAGGGTTAGGGTTAGGGTTTGGGTTCGGGTTAGGGTTAGGGTTAGGGTTAGGGATAGGGTTTGAGTTAGGGTTAGGGTTAGGGTTAGGGTTAGTGTTAGGGTTACTGTAAAGTTTAGGGTTTGGATTTGGGTTAGGGTTAGGGTTTGAGTTACGATTAGGGTAAAGTTTAGGGTTTAGGTTTGGGTTAGGTTTATGGTTAGGGTTAGGGTTATGGTTAGGTTTTGGGTTTGGGTTAAGTTTAGGGTTAGGGTTTGGGTTAAGTTTAGGGTTAGGGATAGGGTAGGGGTTTGGGTTAGGGTTAGGGTTTGGGTTAGGGTTAGGGTTAGGATTAGCGTTTGGGTTAGGGTTAGGGTTAGGGATAGGATTAGGGTTAGGGTTTGTGTTAAGATTTTGGTTTCTGTTTGGATTAGGGTTAGGGTTAGGGTTTGGGTTAAGGTTACGTTTAGGGATAGGGTTTGTGTTAGGGTTAGGGTTAGGGTTAGGAGTAGGGTTAGGGTGTAGGTTTTCGGTTAGGGTTAGTGTTAGGGTTAGTGTTAGGATTAGGGTTTGGGTTAGGGTTTAGGTTTGGTTAGGTTTAGGGTTAGGGTTAGGGTTATAGTTAGGGTTAGCGTTAGGGTTAGGGTTATGGTTTGGGTTTGGGTTAGGGTTTGGGTTAGGGTTAGGGTTTGGGTTAGGGTTAGGGTTAGGGTTAGGGTTAGGATTTGGGTTATGCTTAGGGTTAGGGTTCGGGTTTGGGTTAGAATTATGGTGAGGGTTAGGGGTTGGGTTAGGGTTTGGTTAGGGTTACGGTTAGGATTAGGGTTAGGGTTAGGATTTGGATTAGGGTTAGTTTTAGGGTTTGGGTTTGCGTAAGGGTAAGGGTTAGGGTTAGGGTTAGGAGTAGGTTTAAGGTTTAGGTTTTCGTTTAGGGTTAGTGTTAGGGTTAGGGTTAGGATTAGCGTTTGGTTTAGGGTTAAAGTTAAGGTTAGGGTTAGTGTTAGGGTTAGGGTTAGGATTACCGTTTGGTTTAGGGTTAAGGTTAGGTTTAGGGTATGGGTTAGGGTTAGGGTTAGGGTTAGGGTTAGGGTTAGGGTTAGTGTTAGGGTTTGGGTTAGGGTTATGGTTAGGTTTCGGGTTTGGGTTAGGGTTAGGTTTAGGGTTAGGGTTACTATTAGGGTTAGGGTTTGGGTTAGGGTTAGCCTTAGGTGTAATTTGGGTTAGTGTTAGGGCTAGGGTTAGTGTAAAGTTTAGGGTTTGGATTTGGGTTAGGGTTAGGGTTTGAGTTACGATTAGGGTAAAGTTTAGGGTTTAGGTTTGGGTTAGGTTTATGGTTAGGGTTAGGGTTATGGTTAGGTTTAGGGTTAGGGTTAGGGTTAGGGTTTGGGTTAGAATTTGGTTAGGGTTATGTTTAGGGTTAGGTTTTAGGGTTAGGATTACGTTTAGGGTTTGGGTTAGGTTTAGGTATAGGGTTAGGGTTAGGTTAGGATTATGGATGGGGTTAGGTTTGGAGTTAGGTTAAGGTTTTGAGTTATGTTTAGGGTTAGGATTAGGGTTTGGGTTAGGTTTAGGGTTAGGGTTAGCATGAGGGTTAGGGTTAGGGTTAGGGTTAGGTTTTAGGGTTATGGTTAGGGTTATTGTTTTGTTAAGGTTAGGGTTTGGGTTAGGGTTAGGAATAGGGTTAGGGTTAGTGTTAGGTTAGGGTTTGGTTTACGGTTTGGGTTAGGGTTAGAGTTAGTTTTTGGTTTAGGGTTAGGGTTAGGATTAGGGTTAGGGTTAGGTTTAGATTTAGGGTTTGCGTTAGGGTTAGGGTTAGGGTTAGGGTTAGGTTAAAAGTTAGGGTTTGGTTTAGGGTTAGGGTTAGGTTTAGAGTTAGGGTTTGAGGTAGGGT
>JAJHUQ010000044.1:450000-467500 GCA_035773235.1 Eospalax fontanierii | reverse complement strand
AGGTTAGGATTATGGATGGGGTTAGGTTTGGAGTTAGGTTAAGGTACTGAGTTATGTTTAGGGTTAGGATTAGGGTTTGGGTTAGGTTTAGGGTTAGGGTTAGCGTGAGGGTTACGGTTAGGGTTAGGGTTAGGTTTTAAGGTTATGGTTAGGGTTATTGTTTGTGTTAAGGTTAGGGTTAGGGTTAGGGTTAGGAATAGGGTTAGGGTTAGTGTTAGGGTTAGGTTTGGTTTACGGTTTGGGTTAGGGTTAGAGATAGTTTTTGGGTTAGGGTTAGGGTTAGGATTAGGGTTAGGGATAGGTTTAGAGTTAGGGTTTGGGTTAGGGTTAGGGTTAGGGTTAGGGTTAGGTTAGGTTAGGATTAGGGTTAGGGTTAGGGTTAGGGTTAGGGTTAGGGTTAGGATTTGGGTTAGGCTTAGGGTTAGGGTTCGGGTTTGGGGTAGAGTTATGGTGAGGGTTTGGGGTTGGGTTAGGGTTAGGGTTAGGATTAGGGTTAGGGTTAGTTTTAGGGTTAGGGTTTGGGTTCCGGTTAGGATTAGGGTTTGGGTTCGGGTTAGGATTAGGGTTAGGGTTTGAGTTTGAATTAGGTTTAGGGTTAGCATTAGGGTTAGGGTTAGGTTTAGGATTAGTGTTTCAGTTAGATTTAGGGTTAGGGTTAGGGTTTGGGTAAGGGTTAGGTTTAGGGTTAGGGTTAGGTTTAGGGTTAGGGGTTAGGTTTAGGTTTAGGTTTAGGGTTATTGTTAGGGTTTCGGTTAGGGTTAGTGTTAGGGTTTGGGTTTCAGTTAGAATTAGGGTTAGCATTAGGGTTTGTGTTAGGGTTAGGTTTAGAGTTTGGATTAGGTTTAGGGTTAGGGTTAGATTTAGGGTTTGGTTTAGGGGTAGTGTTAGGGTTTGGTTTAGATTTTGGGTTAGGTTTAGGGTTAGGGTTAGGGTTTGGGTTCGGGTTAGGGTTAGGGTTAGGGTTAGGGATAGGTTTTGAGTTAGGGTTAGGGTTAGGGTTAGGGTTAGTGTTAGGGTTACTGTAAAGTTTAGGGTTTGGATTTGGGTTAGGGTTAGGGTTTGAGTTACGATTAGGGTAAAGTTTAGGGTTTAGGTTTGGGTTAGGTTTATGGTTAGGGTTAGGGTTATGGTTAGGTTTTGGGTTTGGGTTAAGTTTAGGGTTAGGGTTTGGGTTAAGTTTAGGGTTAGGGATAGGGTTTGTGTTTGGGTTAGGGTTAGGGTTTGGGTTAGGGTTAGGGTTAGGGTTAGCGTTTGGGTTAGGGTTAGGGTTAGGGATAGGATTAGGGTTAGGGTTTGTGTTAAGATTTTGGTTTCTGTTTGGATTAGGGTTAGGGTTAGGGTTTGGGTTAAGGTTACGTTTAGGGTTAGGGTTTGTGTTAGGGTTAGGGTTAGGGTTAGGAGTAGGGTTAGGGTTTAGGTTTTCGGTTAGGGTTAGTGTTAGGGTTAGTGTTAGGATTAGGGTTTGGGTTAGGGTTTAGGTTTGGTTAGGTTTAGGGTTAGGGTTAGGGTTATAGTTAGGGTTAGGGTTAGGGTTAGGGTTACGGTAAGCTTTAGCGTTAGGGTTAGGGTTATGGTTTGGGTTTGGGTTAGGGTTTGGGTTAGGGTTAGGGTTTGGGTTAGGATTAGGGTTAGGGTTAGGGTTAGGATTTGGGTTAGGCTTAGGGTTAGGGTTCGGGTTTGGGTTAGAGTTATGGTGAGGGTTAGGGGTTGGGTTAGGGTTAGGGTTAGGGTTAGGGTTTGGATTAGGGTTAGTTTTAGGGTTTGGGTTTGCGTAAGAGTAAGGTTTAGGGTTAGGGTTAGGAGTAGATTTAAGGTTTAGGTTTTCGGTTAGGGTTAGTGTTAGGGTTAGGGTTAGGATTAGCGTTTGGTTTAGGGTTAAAATTAAGGTTAGGGTTAGTGTTAGGATTAGCGTTTGGTTTAGGGTTAAGGTTATGGTTAGCGTTTGGGTTAGGGTTAGGGTTAGGGTTAGTGTTTGGGTTAGGGTTATGGTTAGGTTTCGGGTTTGGGTTAGGGTTAGGTTTAGGGTTAGGGTTACGATTAGGGTTAGGGTTTGGGTTAGGGTTAGCCTTAGGTTTGAATTTGGGTTAGTGTTAGGGCTAGGGTTAGTGTAATGTTTAGGGTTTGGATTTCGGTTAGGGTTAGGGTTTGAGTTACGATTAGGGTAAAGTTTAGGGTTTAGGTTTGGGTTAGGTTTATGGTTAGGGTTAGGGTTATGGTTAGGTTTAGGGTTAGGGTTAGGGTTAGGGTTTGGGTTAGAATTGAGTTAGGGTTATGTTTAGGGTTAGGTTTTAGGGTTAGGATTACGTTTAGGGTTTGGGTTAGGTTTAGATATAGGGTTAGGGTTAGGTTAGGATTATGGATGTGGTTAGGATTGGAGTTAGGTTAAGGTTTTGAGTTATGTTTAGGGTTACGATTAGTGTTTGGGTTAGGTTTAGGGTTAGGGTTAGCGTGAGGGTTAGGGTTAGGGTTAGGGTTAGGTTTTAGGGTTATGGTTAGGGTTATTGTTTGTGTTAAGGTTAGGGTTAGGGTTAGGAATAGGGTTAGGGTTAGTGTTAGGGTTAGGGTTTGGTTTACTGTTTGGGTTAGGGTTAGAGTTAGTTTTTGGGTTAGGGTTAGGGTTAGGATTAGGGTTAAGGTTAGGTTTAGAGTTAGGGTTTGGGTTAGGGTTAGGGTTAGGTTAAAAGTTAGGGTTTGGGTTAGGGTTAGGGTTAGGTTTAGAGTTAGGGTTTGAGTTAGGGTTATGATTAGGGTTAGGGTTAGTGTTTGGATTAGGGTTAGGGTTAGGTTTAGGGGTTGGTTTTGGGTTCGGGTTAGGGTTAGGGCTAGGATTTGGGTTAGGTTTAGGGTTACGATTAGGGTTAGGTTTACGGTTTGGTTTAGGGTTAGGGTTAGGATTTGGTTTGGGTTAGGGCTATGGTTAGGGTTTGGGTTAGTGTTAGGTTTAGTGTTAGTGTTAGGGTTAGGGTTTGTGTTAGGGTTAGGTGTAGGTTTTGATTTGGGTTAGTGTTAGGGTTAGGGTTAGAGTTAAGATTAGGGTTTGGGTTAGGGTTTGGGTTAAGGTTGGGTTAGGGTTTGGGTTAGGGTTGGGTTTACGGTGTGGGTTTGGAATAGGGTTAGGGTTACGGTAAGGGTTAGGGTTAGGGTTTGGGTTTGAGTTAGGTTTAGGGTTAGGGTTAGGGTAAGGAATAGGGTTAGGTTTAGGGTTAGGGTTAGGGTTAGGGTTAGTTTTAGGATTTGGGTTAGGCTTAGGGTTAGGTTTCGGGTTTGGGTTAGAGTTATGGTGAGGGTTAGGGGTTGGGTTAGGGTTACGGTTAGGATTAGGGTTAGGGTTAGGGTTTGGATTAGGGTTAGTTTCAGGGTTTGGGTTTGCGTAAGGGTAAGGGTTAGGTTTAGGGTTAGGAGTAGGTTTAGGGTTTAGGTTTTCGGTTAGGGTTAGTGTTAGGGTTAGGGTTAGGATTAGCGTTTGGTTTAGGGTTAAAGTTAAGGTTAGGGTTAGTGTTAGGGTTAGGGTTAGGATTAGCGTTTGGTTTAGGGTTAAGGTTAGGGTTAGGGTATGGGTTAGGGTTAGGGTTAGGGTTAGGGTTTGGGTTAGGGTTAGAGTTATGGTTAGGTTTCGGGTTTGGGTTAGGGTTAGGGTTAGGGTTAGGGTTACGATTAGGGTTAGGGTTTGGGTTAGGGTTAGCCTTAAGTTTGAATTTGGGTTAGTGTTAGGGTTAGGGTTAGTGTAATGTTTAGGGTTTGGATTTGGGTTAGGGTTAGGGTTTGAGTTACGATTAGGGTAAAGTTTAGGGTTTAGGTTTGGGTTAGGTTTATGGTTAGGGTTAGGGTTATGGTTAGGTTTAGGGTTAGGGTTAGGGTTAGGGTTTGGGTTAGAATTGGGTTAGGGTTATGTTTAGGGTTAGGTTTTAGGGTTAGGATTACGTTTAGGGTTTGGGTTAGATTTAGGTATAGGGTTAGGGTTAGGTTAGGATTATGGATGGGGTTAGGTTTGGAGTTAGGTTAAGGTTTTGAGTTATGTTTAGGGTTAGGATTAGGGTTTGGGTTAGGTTTAGGGTTAGGGTTAGCGTGAGGGTTAGGGTTAGGGTTAGGGTTAGGTTTTAGGGTTATGGTTAGGGTTATTGTTTGTGTTAAGGTTAGGGTTAGGGTTAGGGTTAGGAATAGGGTTAGGGTTAGTGTTAGGGTTAGGGTTTGGTTTACGGTTTGGGTTAGGGTTAGAGTTAGTTTTTGGGTTAGGGTTAGAGTTAGGATTAGGGTTAGGGTTAGGTTTAGAGTTAGGGATTGGGTTAGGGTTAGGGTTAGGTTTAGAGTTAGGGTTTGAGTTAGGGTTAGGTTTAGGGTTAGGGTTAGTGTTTGGGTTATGGTTAGGGTTAGGTTTAGGGGTTGGTTTTGGGTTCGGGTTAGGGTTAGGCCTAGGATTTGGGTTAGGTTTAGGGTTACGATTAGGGTTAGGTTTACGGTTTGGGTTAGGGTTAGGGTTAGGATTTGGTTTGGGTTAGGGCTATGGTTAGGGTTTGGGTTAGTGTTAGGTTTAGTGTTAGTGTTAGGGTTAGGGTTTGTGTTAGGGTTAGGTGTAGGTTTTGATTTGGGTTAGTGTTAGGGTTAGGGTTAGAGTTAAGGTTAGTGTTTGGGTTAGGGTTATGATTAGGGTTAGGGTAACGATTAGGGTTAAATTTAGGGTTTGGGTTTGGGTTAGGTTTAGGGTTAGCGTTAGGGTTAGTGTTAGGTTTAGGGTTAGTGTTACGGTTAGGGATTGGGTTAAGGTTAGGGTTAGGGTTTGGGTTAGGGTTAGTTTTACGGTGTGGGTTTGGGTAAGGGATAGGTTTAGGGTTTGGTTTTAGGTTAGGGTTAGGTTTAGGTTTAGTGTTAGGTTTTGGGTTTGGATTAAGGTTAGGGTTAGGGTTAGTTTTAGGTTTAGGGTTTGGGGTAGCGTTAGGGTTTGGGTTAGGTTTAGGGTTAGGAATAGAGTTAGGGTTAGGGTTATTGTTAGGGTTTGGGTTAGGTTTGGCTTAGGGTTAGGTTTAGGTTTTATGTTAGGGTTAGTGAGGATTAGGGTTTGGATTAGGGTTAGGTTTAGGATTAGGGTTTGAGTTAGGGTTTGCGTTATAATTAGGGTTAGGGTTCGGTTTGCGTTAGGCTTACGGTTAGGTTTAGGTTTACTTTTTGGGTTAGGGGTAGGGTTAGGTTTAGGATTAGGGTTAGGGTTAGTGTTAGGTTTAGGGTTAGGGTTAGGGTTAGGGTTTGTGTTAGGGTTAGCGTTAGGGTTAGGATTAGGATTAGGGTTAAGGTTAGGGATTCAGTTAGGTTTAGGGTGAGTGTTAGGGTTTGTGTTAGGGTTAGATTTAGGGTTAGGGTTTGGGTTAGGGTTTGGGTTAAGGTTAGGGTTAGGGTTAGGGTTAAGGTTAGGATTAGGATTAGGGTTAGGGTTAGGGTTAGGTTTTGGGTTAAGGTTGGGTTAGGGTTTGGGTTAGGTTTAGGGTTAGGGTGATTGTTATGGTTAACTTTATGGTTAGGGTTAGGGTTATGGTTTAGGTTAAGGTTAGGGTTAGGGTTAGGGTAAGGAATAGGGTTAGGTTTAGGGTTAGGGTTAGGGTATGGATTAGCGTTAGGTTTAGGGTTTGGATTAGGTTTTGGGTTAGGTTTAGAGTTAGGGTTTGTGTTAGGGTTAGGGTTAGGGTTAGGTTTAGGGGTTGGGTTTGGGTTCTGGTTAGGGTTAGGGCTAGGATTAGGGTTAGGGTTAGGGTTAGGATTAGGGTTAGGTTTAGGGTTTGGGTTAGGGTTAGGGTTAGGGTTAGGGTTTTATTTTGGGTTAGGGTTAGGGATAGGGTTTGGGTTAGTGTTAGGATTAGGATTAGTGTTAGGGTTAGGGTTTGGGTTAGGGTTAGGTTTAGGTTTTGATTTGGGTTAGTGTTAGGGTTAGGGTTAGTGATAACGTTAGGGTTTGGCTTAGGGTTAGGATTAGGGTTAGGGTAATGATTAGAGTTAAGTTTAGGGTTAGGGTTATGGTTATGGTTAGGGTTAGGGTTAGGGTTACGGTTAGGTATAGGTTTACTTTTTGGGTTAGGGTTAGGGTTAAGGTTAGGTTTAGGATTAGGATTTGGGTAAGGGTTAGGGGTTGGGTTAGGGTTAGGGTTAGAGTTAGTTTTTGGGTTAGGGTTAGGGTTAGGGTTAGTTTTTGGGTTAGGGTAAGGGTTAGGATTAGGGTTAGGGTTAGGTTTAGGGTTAGGGTTTGGGTTAGGGTTAGGGTTACGGTTAGGTTTAGGTTTACTTTTTGGGTTAGGGTTAGGGTTAGGTTTAGGATTAGGGTTAGGGTTAGTGTTAGGGTTAGGGTTAGGGTTAGCTTTAGGGTTTGGTTTAGGGTTAGGGTTAGGGTTAGGGTTTGGGTTAAGGTTATGATTAGAATTATGGTTAGGGTTAGGGTTAGGTTTTGGGTTAAGGTTGGGTTAGGGTTTGGGTTAGGTTTAGGGTTAGGGTGATTGTTATGGTTAACTTTATGGTTAGGGTTAGGGTTATGGTTTAGGTTAAGGTTAGGGTTAGGGTTAGGGTAAGGAATAGGGTTAGGTTTAGGGTTAGGGTTAGGGTTAGGGTTAGGATTAGGTTTAGGGTTAGTTTTAGGGTTAGGGTTTGGGTTAGGGTTAGGGTTTGGGTTAGGGTTAGGGTTAGGGTTAGGGTTTGGGTTAGGTTTTGGGTTAAGGTTAGGTTTAGCGTTAGGGTTAGGAATAGGATTAGGGTTAGGGTTAGGGTTAGGGTTAGGGTTTTGGTTTGGGTTAGGATTAGGGTTAGGGTTTGGGTTAGGTTTAGGGTTAGGGTTTGGGTTAGCATTAGGATTAGGGTTAGGGTTTGGGTTAGGGTTAGGGTTAGGAATAGGGTTATGGTTAGGGTTAGGGTTAGGGTTAGGGTTAGGGTTTGGGTTAGGGTTAGGGTTAGGTTTAGGTTTACTTTTTGGGTTACGGTTAGGTTTAGGATTAGGGTTAGGGTTAGTGTTAGGGTTAATGTTTGGGTTAGGGTTAGGGTTTGATTTAGGGTTTGGGTTAGGTTTAGGTTTATGGTTAGGGTTAGGTTTTGGGTTAGGGTTAGGGTTAGGTTTAGTGTTTGGGTTAGGGTTAGGGTTTGCGTTAGTGTTAGGGTTAGTGATAGTGTTAGGGTTAGGGTTTGGCTTAGGGTTAGTGTTAGGTTTAGGTTTAGGGTTAGGGTTTGGATGAGGGTTAGGGTTTGGGTTAGGGTTAGGGTAGGGTTAGTTCTTGGGTTATGGTTAGGGTTAGGCTTTGAGTTAGGGTTAGGGTTAGGGTTAGGGTTAGGGTTTGGGTTAGGGTTAAGTTTAGGGTTAGGGGTTGGATTTGGGTTAGGGTTAGGTTTATGGTTAGGATTAGGGTTAGGGTTAGGGTTAGGATTAGGTTAGGTTTAAGGTTTGGGTTATGGTTAGGGTAAGGGTTAGGGTTAGGTTTAGGGTTAGGATTAGGGTTAGGTTTAGGGTTTCGGTTTTGGTTAGGGTTAGGGTTAGCGTTTGGGTTAGTGTTAGGGTTAGTGATAGTGTTAGGGATAGAGATTGGTTTAGGGTTAGTGTTAGGTTTAGGATCAGGTTTAGGGTTAGTGTTAGGGTTAGGTTTTGGGTTAGGGTTAGGGTTAGGGTTAGGGTTAGGTTTAGGGTTTGGGTTTCGGTTTGGGTTAGGGTTAGGGTTAGGGTTAGGGTTAGTGTTAGGTTTTGGGTTTGTGTTAGGGTTATTGATAGGGTTAGGGTTAGGGTTAGGGTTACGATTAGGGTTAGGTTTAGGGTTTGGGTTTCTTATAGGTTTAGGGTTATGGTTAGGATTATGGTTAGGGTTTCGGTTTGGGTTAGGGTTAGGGTTAGGGTTAGGGTTAGGGTTAGGGTTTGGGTTCGCGTTATGGTTTGGTTTATGGTTAGGATTAGGGTTAGGGTTAGGGTTAGGATTAGGTTAGGTTTAAGGTTTGGGTTAGGGTTAGGGTTAGGGTTCGGGTTAGGGTTAGTGTTAGGTTTAGGATCAGGGTTAGTGTTAGTGTTAGTGTTAAGGTTAGGTTTAGGCTGAGATTTTGGGTTAGGGTTAGGTTTAAAGTTTGAGTTTCGTTTAGGGTTCGGGTTAGGGTTAGGGTTAGTGTTAGGGTTTGGATTTGTCTTAGGGTTATGGATAGGGTTAGGGTTAGGGTTAGGGTTACGATTAGGGTTATATTTAGGTTTGGGTTTCTGTTAGGTTTAGGGTTAGGGTTATTATTAGGGTTAGGGTTAGGGTTAGGGTTAGGTTTAGGTTTTGGGTTGGGCTTAGGGTTAGGGTTATGTATAGGGTTAGGATTAGGGTTAGGGTTAGGGTTAGGGTTAGGGTTAGGGTTTGGGTTAGGGTTAGGGTTAGGGTTAGGGTTTGGGTTAGGGTTAGGTTTAGTTTTTGGGTTAGGGTTAGGGTTAGGTTTAGGGTTAGGTTTAGGGTTAGGGTTAGCGTTTGGTTTAGGGTTTGGGTTAGGGTTAAGGTTAAGTTTACGGTTAGGGTTAGGGTTACGGTTTGGGTTAAGGTTAGGGATAGGGTTAGGGTAAAAATAAGATTAGATTTACAGTTAGGGTTAGCATTAAGCTAAGGATTAGCGTTATGGTTAGGGTTTCGATTAGGGTTAGGATTAGGTTTAGGGTTTGGGATTGGGTTAGGCTTAGGTTTAGGGTTTGGGTTAACGTTTGTTGTAAGGGGTTAGGGATTAGGTTTAGGGTTAGGGTTAAGGTTAGGGTTAGGGTTTATGTTAGGGTTAGGCTTAGGTTTAGGTTTACTTTTTGGGTTTGGGTTAGAGTTAGGTTTAGTATTAGGGTTACGGTTAGTGTTAAGGTTAGGATTTGGGTTAGGGTTAGGGTTTGGGTTAGAGTTTGGGTTAGGGTTTGGTTTAGGGTTAGGGTTTGAGTTAGGGTAAGGGTTAGGGTTAGGGTTAGTGTTAGGATTTGGGTTAAGGTTACGGTTAAAGTAAGGGTTAGGAATAGGGTTATGTTTAGGTTTTGGGTTAAGGTTAGGGTAAGGATTAGGATTTGGGTTAGGGTTAGGGTTTGGGTTAGGTTTAGGGTTAGGGTTAGTTTTTGGGTTAGGGAAAGGGTTAGGATTAGGGTTAGGGTTAGGTTTAGGGCTAGGATTTGGCTTAGGGTTAGTGTTTAGGTTAGGGTTAGGGTTAGGTTTAGGTTTACTTTTTGGGTTAGGGTTAGGGTTAGGGTTAGGTTTAGGATTAGGATTTGGGTTAGGGTTAGGGTTTGGGTTAGGGTTAGGGTTAGGGTTAGGGTTAGTTTTTGGGTTAGGGTAAGGGTTAGGATTAGGGTTAGGGTTAGGTTTAGGGTTAGGGTTTGGGTTAGGGTTAGGGTTAGGGTTAGGCTTAGGTTTACTTTTTGGGTTAGGGTTAGGGTTAGGTTTAGAATTAGGGTTAGGGCTAGTGTTAGGTTTAGGATTTGGGTTAGGGTTAGGGTTTGGGTTAGGGTTAGGGTTAGGGTTAGGGTTTGGGTTAGGGTTAGGTTTAGTTTTTGGGTTAGGGTTAGGGTTAGGTTTAGGGTTAGGTTTAAGATTAGGGTTAGCGTTTGGTTTAGGGTTTGGGTTAGGGTTAAGGTTAAGTTTACGGTTAGGGTTAGGGTTACGGTTTGGGTTAAGGTTAGGGATAGGGTTAGGGTAAAAATAAGTTTAGGTTTAGGGTTAGGGTTAGGATTAGGGTAAGGATTAGCGTTATGGTTATGGTTTGGATTAGGGTTAGGATTAGGTTTAGGGTTTGGGATTGGGTTAGGCTTAGGTTTAGCGTTTGGGTTAACGTTTGTTGTAAGGGGTTAGGGATTAGGTTTAGGGTTAGGGTTAAGGTTAGGGTTAGGGTTTGGGTTAGGGTTAGGCTTAGGTTTAGGTTTACTTTTTGGGTTTAGGTTAGAGTTAGGTTTAGTATTAGGGTTACGGTTAGGGTTAGGGTTAGGATTTGGGTTAGGGTTAGGGTTTGGGTTAGAGTTTGGGTTAGGGTTTGGTTCAGGGTTAGGGTTTGGGTTAGGGTAAGGGTAAGGGTTATGGTTAGGGTTAGGGTTTGGGTTAAGGTTACGGTTAGAGTAAGGGTTAGGAATAGGGTTATGGTTAGGTTTTGGGTTAAGGTTAGGGTAAGGATTAGGATTTAGGTTAGGGTTAGGGTTTGGGTTAGGTTTAGGGTTAGGGTTAGTTTTTGGGTTAGGGTAAGGGTTAGGATTAGGGTTAGGGTTAGGTTTAGGGCTAGGGTTTGGCTTAGGGTTAGTGTTTAGGTTAGGTTTAGGGTTAGGTTTAGATTTACTTTTTGGGTTAGGGTTAGGGTTAGGGTTAGGTTTAGGATTAGGATTTGGGTTAGGGTTAGGGTTTGGGTTAGGGTTAGGGTTAGGGTTAGTTTTTGGGTTAGGGTAAGGGTTCGGATTTGGGTTAGGGTTAGGTTTAGGATTAGGGTTTGTTTTAGGGTTAGGGTTAGGTTTAGGTTTACTTTTTGTGTTAGGGTTAGGGTTAGGTTTAGAATTAGGGTTAGGTCTAGTGTTAGTTTTAGGATTTGGGTTAGGGTTAGGGTTTGGGTTAGGGTTAGGGGTAGGGTTAGGGTTTTGGTTAGGGTTAGGGTTAGTGTTAGGGTTAGGGTTAGAGTTAGGTTTAGGATTAGGGTTTGGGTTAGGGTTAGGGTTAGGGTTAGGTTTAGGTTTACTTTTTGGGTTAGGGTTAGGGTTAGGTTTAGAATTAGGGTTAGGGCTAGTGTTAGTTTTAGGATTTGGGTTAGGGTTAGGGTTTGGGTTAGGGTTAGGGTTAGGGTTAGGGTTTGGGTTAGGGTTAGGTTTAGTTTTTGGGTTAGGGTTAGGGTTAGGTTTAGGGTTAGGTTTAGGGTTAGGGTTAGCGTTTGGTTTAGGGTTTGGGTTAGGTTTAGGTTTAGGTTTTGGGTTAGGGTTACGGTTAGGGTTAGGGTTTGGTTAAGGTTAGTATTAGGTTTACGATTAGGGTTAGGGTTAGGGTTTGCGTTTGGGTTAGTTTTGGGGTTAGGGTTATGGTTTGGGTTAAGGTTAGGGTTAGGGTTAGGGTAAGGAATAGGACTAGTTTTAGGGTTAGGGTTAGGATTAGCGTTAGGGTTAGGGTTTGGATTAGGGTTAGGGTTAGGTTTAGGGTTTGGGATTGGGTTAGGGTTAAGTTTAGGTTTACTTTTTGGGTTAGGGTCAGGGTTAGGTTTAGGATTAGGGTTAGGGTTAGTGTTAGGGTTAGGGTTAGGGTTAGGGTTAGGGTTAGGTTTAGGTTTTGTGTTGGGCTTAGGGTTAGGGTTATGTATAGGGTTAGGATTAGGGTTAGGGTTAGGGTTAGGGTTAGGGTTTGGGTTAGGGTTAGGTTTAGGGTTAGGGTTTGGGTTAGGGTTAGGTTTAGTTTTTGGGTTAGGGTTAGGGTTAGGTTTAGGGTTAGGTTTAGGGTTAGGATTAGCGTTTGGTTTAGGGTTTGGGTTAGGTTTAAGGTTAAGTTTACGGTTAGGGTTAGGGTTACGGTTTGGGTTAAGGTTAGGGATAGGGTTAGGGTAAAAATAAGTTTAGGTTTAGGGGTAGGGTTAGCATTAGGGTAAGGATTAGCGTTATGGTTAGGGTTTCGATTAGGGTTAGGATTAGGTTTAGGGTTTCGGATTGGGTTAGGCTTAGGTTTAGGGTTTGGGTTAACGTTTGTTGTAAGGGGTTAGGGATTAGGTTTAGGGTTAGGGTTAAGGTTAGGGTTAGGGTTTGGGTTAGGGTTAGTGTTAGGTTTAGGTTTAGGGTTAGGGTTTGGATGAGGGTTAGGGTTTGGGTTAGGGTTAGGGTTAGGGTTAGTTCTTGGGTTATGGTTAGGGTTAGGCTTTGAGTTAGGGTTAGGGTTAGGGTTTGGGTTAGGGTTAAGTTTAGGGTTAGGGGTTGGATTTGGGTTAGGGTTAGGTTTATGGTTAGGTTTAGGTTTAGGGTTAGGGTTAGGATTAGGTTAGGTTTAAGGTTTGGGTTATGGTAAGGGTAAGGGTTAGGGTTAGGTTTAGGGTTAGGATTAGGGTTAGGTTTAGGGTTTCGGTTTGGGTTAGGGTTAGGGTTAGCGTTTATGTTAGTGTTAGGGTTAGTGATAGTGTTAGGGATAGAGATTGGTTTAGGGTTAGTGTTAGGTTTAGGATCAGGTTTAGGGTTAGTGTTAGGGTTAGGTTTTGGGTTAGGGTTAGGGTTAGGGTTAGGGTTAGGTTTAGGGTTTGGGTTTCGGTTTGGGTTAGGGTTAGGGTTAGGGTTAGGGTTAGGGTTAGGGTTAGGTTTACAATTAGGGTTAGTGTTAAGGTTAGGGTTAGGGTTAGGGTTAGGGTTACTATTTGGGTTATGGTTTGGGTTAGGTTTAGGTTTAGGGTTTGGATTAGTGTTAGAGTTAGGGTTTGAGTTAGGGTTAGGTTTAGGGTTAGATTAGGGTTTGGGTTAGAGTCAGTGTTAGGGTTACGGTTTGGGTTTGGTTTAGAGTTAGGGTTAGGTTAGGGTTTGGGTTAGAGTTAGGGTGAGGGTGAGGTGTTGGATTAGGGTTATGGTTAGGGTTAGGGTTTGGGTTAGTGTTAGAGTTAGGGTTTGAGTTAGGGTTAGGTTTAGGGTTACATTGGGGTTTGGGTTAGAGTTAGGGTTAAGGTTAGGGTTTGGGTTAGGTTTAGAGTTAGGGTTAGGTTAGGGTTTGGGTTAGAATTAGGGTTAGGGTGAGGTGTTGGATTAGGGTTATGGTTAGGGTTAGGGTTAGGATTAGGGTTAGGGTTAGGGTTCAGATTAGAGTTAGGTTTAGAGTTTGGGTTTCGGTAAGGGTTAAGGTGAGGTTTAGGGTTAGGGTTAGGGTTAGGGTTAGGACTAGGATTAGGGTTATTGTTAGGGTTAGGGTTAGGATTAGGGTTAGGGTTAGGGTTCCGATTAGAGTTAGGTTTAGAGTTTGGTTTTGGGTAAGGGTTAAGGTTAGGTTTAGGGTTAGGGGTAGGGTTAGGTTTAGGGTTAGGACTAGGATTAGGGTTAGTGTTAGGGTTTGAATTAGGGTTAGGGTTTGATTTTAGTTTTGGGTTATGGTTAGGGTAAGTGTTAGGCTTAGGGTTTAGGGTTAGGGTTAGGTTTAGGGAACGGGTTTCGGTTTGGGTTATGTTTTGGGTTAGGTTTAGGGTTAGGGTTAGGGTTTGAATTGGAATTAGGTTTAGGGTTAGCATTAGGGTTAGGGTTAGGTTTAGGATTAGTGTTTCAGTTAGGGTTAGGGTTAGGGTTAGGGTTTGGGTTCGGGTTAGGGTTAGGGTTAGGTTTAGGGTTTGATTTAGGGTTAGGGTTAGGGTTAGGGTTAGTGTTAGGGTTTGGGTTAGGGTTAGGGTTAGGACTAGGGTTAGTGTTAGGGTTAGGTTTAGGGTTAGCATTAGGGTTAGGATTAGGGTTAGGGTTAGGGTTTGGGTTTTGGTTAGGGTTAGGGTTAGGTTTAGGGTTAAGGTTTGGTTTAGGGTTAGGGTTAGGGTTAGCGTTTGGGTTAGGGTTAGGGTTAGGGTTAGGATTAGGGTTAGGGTTTGTGTTAAGATTAAGGTTTGGGTTTGGATTAAGGTTAGGGTTAGGGTTTGGGTTAAAGTTACGTTTAGGGTTATGGTTTGTGTTAGGGTTAGGGTTAGCGTTAGGAGTAGGGTTAGGGTTTAGATTTTTGGTTAGGGTTAGTATTAGGGTTAGTGTTAGGATTAGGGTTTGGGTTAGGGTTTAGGTTTGGTTAGGTTTAGGGTTAGGGTTAGGGTTATGGTTAGGTTTAGCATTAGGGTTAGGGTTAGGGTTAGGGTTAGGGTTTGGGTTAGGGTTATGGTTGGGGTTCAGGTTTGGGTTAAGGGTTAGGGTTAGGGTTAGGGTTTGGGTTAAGTTTAGGGTTAGGGTTAGGGTTAGGATTTGGGTTAGGGTTAGGGTTAGGGTTCGGGTTTGGGTTAGAGTTAGGGTGAGGGTTAGGGGTTGGGTTAGGGTTAGGGTTACGGTTAGGATTAGGATTACGGTTAGGGTTCGCATTAGGGTTAGTTTTAGGGTTTGGGTTTGGGTAAGGGTAAGGGTTAGGTTTAGGGTTAGGATAAGGATGAGGGTTAGGGTTAGGGTTAGGATTAGGGTTAGTGTTTGGGTTATGGTTTAGGTTTGGGTTAGGGTTACGGTTAGGGTTAGTGTTAGGGTTACGGTTTGGTTTAGGATTACGGTTAGGTTTAGGTTTTTGGTTAAGTTTCTGGTTAGGGTTATGGTTTGCGTTTGGGTTGGGTTAGTGTTAGGGTTTTAGTTAGGGTTAGGGTTAGGGTTAGGGTTAGGTTTAGGGTTAAGGTTTGGGTTAGGGTTAGGCTTAGGGTTAGGGTTTGAGTTTGAGTTAGGTTTAGGGGTAGCATTAGGGTTAGGATTAGGGTTAGGGTTTTGGTTTGGGTTTGGGTTAGGGTTAGGGTTAGGGTTAGGGTTAGGGTTTGGGTCAGGGTTAGGTTTGAATCTGGGTTAGTGTTAGGGTTATGGTTAGTGTTAAGATTATGGTTAGGGTTAGGGTTAGGGTTAGGTTTTGGGTGAGGGTTCGGGTTAGGGTGAGGGTTAGAATTAGGTTTAGGGTTAGGGTTAGGGTTAGCGTTAGGGTTAGGATAAGGATGAGGGTTAGGGTTAGGGTTAGGATGAGGGTTATTATTTGGGTTATGGTTTGGGTTAGTGTTAGTGTTAGGGTTTGGGTTAGTGTTAGAGTTAGGCTTTGAGTTAGGGTTAGGTTTAGGCTTACATTGGGTTTGGGTTAGAGTTAGGGTTAGGGTTTGGGTTTGGGTTTGGTTTAGAGTTAGGGTTAGGTTAGGGTTTGGGTTAGAGTTAGGGTTAGGGTGAGGTGTTGGATTAGGGTTATGGTTAGGGTTAGGGTTAGGGTTACGGTTAGGGTTAGGGTTAGGGTTAGTTCTAGGATTAGTGTTAGGGTTAGTGTTAGGATTAGGGTTAGGTTTTGGGTTTAGGTTTGGGTTATGGTTAGGGTAAGTGTTAGGGTTAGGGTTTAGGGTTAGGGTTAGGTTTAGGGAACGGGTTTCGGTTTGGGTTATGTTTTGGGTTAGGTTTAGGGTTAGGGTAGGGTTTGAATTGCAATTAGGTTTAGGGTTAGCATTAGGGTTAGGGTTAGGTTTAGGATTAGTGTTTCAGTTAGGTTTAGGGTTAGGGTTAGGGTTTGGGTTCGGGTTAGGGTTAGGGTTAGGTTTAGGGTTTGATTTAGGGTTAGGGTTAGGGTTAGGGTTAGTGTTAGGGTTTGGGTTAGGGTTAGGGTTAGGACTACGGTTAGTGTTAGGGTTAGGTTTAGGGTTAGCATTAGGGTTAGGATTAGGGTTAGGGTTAGGGTTTGGGTTTTGGTTAGGGTTAGGTTTAGGTTTAGGGTTAAGGTTTGGGTTAGGGTTAGGGTTAGGGTTAGCGTTTGGGTTAGGGTTAGGGTTAGGGTTAGGATTAGGGTTAGGGTTTGTGTTAAGATTAAGGTTTGGGTTTGGGTTAAGGTTAGGGTTAGGGTTTGGGTTAAAGTTACGTTTAGGGTTAGGGTTTGTGTTAGGGTTAGGGTTAGCGTTAGGAGTAGGGTTAGGGTTTAGATTTTTGGTTAGGGTTAGTGTTAGGGTTAGTGTTAGGATTAGGGTTTGTGTTAGGGTTTAGGTTTGGTTAGGTTTAGGGTTAGTGTTAGGGTTATGGTTAGGTTTAGCATTAGGGTTAGGGTTAGGGTTAGGGTTAGGGTTAGGGTTAGGGTTATGGTTGGGGTTCGGGTTTGGGTTAAGGTTAGGGTTAGGGTTAGGGTTAGGGTTAGGATTAGGGTTAGGGTTTGGGTTAGGGTTAGGCTTAGGTTTGAATTTGGGTTAGTGTTAGGGCTAGGGTTAGTGTAAAGTTTAGGATTTGGATTTGGGTTAGGGTTAGGGTTTGAGTTACGATTAGGGTAAAGTTTAGGGTTTAGGTTTGGGTTAGGTTTATGGTTAGGGTTTGGGTTATGGTTAGGTTTAGGGTTAGGGTTAGGGTTAGGGTTAGGGTTTGGGTTAAGTTTAGGGTTAGGGTTAGGGTTAGGATTTGGGTTAGGGTTATGGTTAGGGTTCGGGTTTGGGTTAGAGTTAGGGTGAGGGTTAGGGGTTGGGTTAGGGTTAGGGTTACGGTTAGGATTAGGATTACGGTTAGGGTTCGGATTAGGGTTAGTTTTAGGGTTTGGGTTTCAGTAAGGGTAAGGGTTAGGTTTAGGGTTAGGATAAGGATGAGGGTTAGGGTTAGGGTTAGGATTAGGGTTAGTGTTTGGGTTATGGTTTAGGTTTGGGTTAGGGTTACGGTTAGGGTTAGTGTTAGGGTTACGGTTTGGTTTAGGATTACGGTTAGGTTTAGGTTTTTGGTTAAGTTTCGGGTTAGGGTTATGGTTTGCGTTCGGGTTGGTTTAGTGTTAGGGTTTTAGTTAGGGTTAGGGTTAGGGTTAGGGTTAGGTTTAGGGTTAAGCTTTGGCTTAGGGTTAGACTTAGGGTTAGGGTTTGAGTTTGAGTTAGGTTTAGGTTTAGCATTAGGGTTAGGATTAGGGTTAGGGTTTTGGTTTGGGTTAGGGTTAGGGTTAGGGTAAGGGTTAGGGTTTGGGTCAGGGTTAGGTTTGAATCTGGGTTAGTGTTAGGGTTATGGTTAGTGTTAAGATTATGGTTAGTGTTAAGATTATGGTTAGGGTTAGGGTTAATGTTAGGTTTTGGGTGAGGGTTAGGGTTAGGGTGAGGGTTAGAATTAGGTTTAGGGTTAGGGTTAGGTTTAGCGTTGGGGTTAGGATAAGGATGAGGGTTAGGGTTAGGGTTAGGATGAGGGTTATTATTTGGGTTATGGTTTGGGTTAGGGTTAGTGTTAGGGTTTGGGTTAGTGTTAGAGTTAGGGTTTGAGTTAGGGTTAGGTTTAGGCTTACATTGGGTTTGGGTTAGAGTTAGGGTTAGGGTTAGGGTTTGGGTTTGGTTTGGAGTTAGGGTTAGGTTAGGGTTTGGGTTAGAGTTAGGGTTAGGGAGAGGTGTTGGATTAGGGTTATGGTTAGGGTTAGGGTTAGGGTTACGGTTAGGGTTAGGGTTAGGGTTAGTTGTAGGATGAGTGTTAGGGTTAGTGTTAGGATTAGGGTTAGGGTTTGGGTTTAGGTTTTTGTTATGGTTAGGGATAGGGTTTAGGGTTAGGGTTACGTTTAGGACTAGGATTAGTGTTAGGGTTAGTGTTAGGATTAGGGTTAGGGTTTGGGTTTCGGTTTGGGTTATGTTTTGTGTTAGGTTTAGGGTTAGGGTTAGGGTTTCGGTTAGGGTTAAGGTTAGGATTAGGGTTAGGGTTTGAGTTTGAATTAGGTTTAGGGTTAGCATTAGGGTTAGGGTTAGATTTAGGATAAGTGTTTCAGTTAGGCTTTGGGTTAGGGTTAGGGTTAGGGTTAGGGTTAGGGTTAGGGTTTGGGTTAGGGTTAGGGTTAGGGTTAGGGTTTGGGTTAGGGTTAGGGTTAGGGTTAGGGATAGGTTTTGGGTTAGGATTAGGGTTAGGGTTAGGGTTAGGTTTAGGGTTAGGGTTAGGGTTAGAACTAGGATTAGGGTT
>JAJHUQ010000044.1:435000-440000 GCA_035773235.1 Eospalax fontanierii | reverse complement strand
TAGGGCTTGCGTTAGGGTTAGGTTTAGGGCTAGATTAGGGTCTGGGTTAGAGTCAGTGTTAGGGTTACGGTTTGGGTTTGGTTTAGAGTTAGGGTTAGGTTAGGGTTTGGGTTAGAGTTAGGGTTAGGGTGAGGTGTTGGATTAGGGTTATGGTTAGGGTTAGGGTTTGGGTTAGTGTTAGAGTTAGGGTTTGAGTTAGGGTTAGGTTTAGGCTTATATTGGGGTTTGGGTTAGAGTTAGGGTTAGGGTTAGGGTTTGGGTTTTGTTTAGAGTTAGGGTTAGGTTAGGTTTTGGGTTAGAGTTAGGGTTAGGGTGAGGTGTTGGATTAGGGTTATGGTTAGGGTTAGGGTTAGGATTAGGGTTAGGGTTAGGGTTCCGATTAGAGTTAGGTTTAGAGTTTGGGTTTCGGTAAGGGTTAAGGTTAGGTTTAGGGTTAGGGTTAGGTTTAGGGTTAGGGTTAGGACTAGGATTAGGGTTATGGTTAGGGTTAGGGTTAGGATTAGGGTTAGGGTTAGGGTTCCGATTAGAGTTAGGTTTAGAGTTTGGGTTTGGGTAAGGGTTAAGGTTAGGTTTAGGGTTAGGGTTAGGGTTAGGGTTAGGGTTAGAACTAGGATTAGGGTTAGGGTTAGGGTTTGGATTTGGGTTAGGGTTTGGTTTTAGGTTTGGGTTATGGTTAGGGTAAGTGTTATGGTTAGGGTTTAGGGTTAGGGTTAGGTTTAGGGTAAGGGTTTCGGTTTGGGTTATGTTTTGGGTTAGGTTTAGGCTTAGGGTTAGGGTTTGAATTGGAATTATGTTTAGGGTTAGCATTAGGGTTAGGGTTAGGTTTAGGATTAGTGTTTCAGTTAGGGTTAGGGTTAGGGTTAGGTTTTGGGTTCGGGTTAGGGTTAGGGTTAGGTTTAGGGTTTGATTTAGGGTTAGGGTTAGGGTTAGGGTTATTGTTAGGGTTTGGGTTAGGGTTAGGGTTAGGGTTAGGACTAGGGTTAGTGTTAGGATTAGGTTTAGGGTTAGCATTAGGGTTAGGATTAGGGTTAGGGTTAGGGTTTGGGTTTTGTTTAGGCTTAGGGTTAGGTTTAGGGTTAAGGTTTGGGTTAGAGTTAGGGTTAGGGTTAGCGTTTGGGTTAGGGTTAGGGTTAGGATTAGGATTAGGGTTAGGGTTTGTGTTAAGATTAGGGTTTGGGTTTGGATTAAGGTTAGGGTTAGGGTTTGGGTTAAAGTTACGTTTAGGGTTAGGGTTTGTGTTAGGGTTAGGGTTAGCGTTAGGAGTAGGGTTAGGGTTTAGATTTTTGGTTAGGGTTAGTGTTAGGGTTAGTGTTAGGATTAGGTTTTGGGTTAGGGTTTAGGTTTGGTTAGGTTTAGGGTTAGGGTTAGGGTTATGGTTAGGTTTAGCATTAGGGTTAGGGTTAGGGTTATGGTTATGGTTAGGGTTGGCGTTAGGTTTAGGGTTAGGGTTTGGGTTTGGGTTAGGGTTTGGGTTAGGGTTAGGGTTTGGGTTAGGGCTAGGGTTAGGGTTCGGGTTAGGATTTGGGCTAGCGTTAGGTGTACAGTAGGATTTGGGTTAGAGTTATGGTGAAGGTTAGG
Organism: Eospalax fontanierii; assembly: GCA_035773235.1. Lineage (NCBI taxonomy): Eukaryota > Metazoa > Chordata > Mammalia > Rodentia > Spalacidae > Eospalax > Eospalax fontanierii. The sequence continues at coordinate 438,422 of JAJHUQ010000044.1, read as the reverse complement.
GGTTGGGTTAGGGTTATGGTTACGGTTAGGATTAGGGTTAGGGTTATTGTTTGCATTAGGGTTAGTATTAGGGTTTGGGTTTGGGTAAGGGTAAGGGTTAGGGTTAGGTTTTGCAGTAGAGTTAGGTTTAGGTTTTCGGTTAGGGTTAATGTTAGGGTTAGGGTTAGGATTAGGGTTTGGTTTAGGGTTAAGGTTAGGGTTAGGGTTTAGGTTAGGGTTAGGGTTAGGGTTAGGGTTTGGGTTAGGGTTATGGTTGGGGTTCGGGTTTGGGTTAGGGTTAGGGTTAGGGTTAGGGTTAGGGTTAGGATTAGGGTTAGGGTTTGGGTTAGGGTTAGGCTTAGGTTTGAATTTGGGTTAGTGTTAGGGCTAGGGTTAGTGCAAAGTTTAGGGTTTGGATTTGGGTTAGGGTTAGGATTTGAGTTACGATTAGGGTAAAGTTTAGGGTTTAGGTTTGGGTTAGGTTTATGTTTAGGGTTTGGGTTATGGTTAGGTTTAGGGTTAGGGTTAGGGTTAGGGTTAGGGTTTGGGTTAAGTTTAGGGTTAGTTTTAGGGTTAGGATTTGGGTTAGGGTTAGGGTTAGGGTTAGGGTTTGGGTTTGAGTTAGGGTGATGGTTAGGGGTTGGGTTAGGGTTAGGGTTACGGTTAGGATTAGGATCACGGTTAGGGTTCGGATTAGGGTTAGTTTTAGGGTTTGGGTTTGGGTAAGGGTAAGGGTAAGGGTTAGGTTTAGGGTTAGGATAAGAATGAGGGTTAGGGTTAGGGTTAGGATTAGGGTTAGAGTTTGGGTTATGGTTTAGGTTTGGTTTAGGGTTAGGGTTAGCGTTAGTGTTAGGGTTACGGTTTGGTTTAGGATTACGGTTAGGTTTAGGTTTTGGTTAAGTTTCGGGTTAGGGTTATGGTTTGCGTTCGGGTTGGTTTAGTGTTAGGGTTTTAGTTAGGGTTAGGGTTAGGGTTAGGGTTAGGGTTAGGGTTAGGTTCAGGGTTAGGGTTTGGGTTAGGATTAGGCTTAGGGTTAGGGTTTGAGTTTGAGTTAGGTTTAGGGTTAGCATTAGGGTTAGGATTAGGGTTAGGGTTTTGGTTTGGGTTAGGGTTAGGTTCAGGGTTAGGGTTAGGTTTAGGGTTTGGGTTAGGGTTAGGGTTAGGGTTAGGGTTTGGGTTTGAGTTAGGGTGATGGTTAGGGGTTGGGTTAGGGTTAGGGTTACGGTTAGGATTAGGATTACGGTTAGGGTTCGGATTAGGGTTAGTTTTAGGGTTTGGGTTTGGGTAAGGGTAAGGGTTAGGTTTAGGGTTAGGATAAGGATGACGGTTAGGGTTAGGGTTAGGATTAGGGTTGGAGTTTGGGTTATGGTTTAGGTTTGGTTTAGGGTTAGGGTTAGTGTTAGGGTTACGGTTTGGTTTAGGATTACGGTTAGGTTTAGGTTTTGGTTAAGTTTCGGTTTAGGGTTATGGTTTGCGTTCGGGTTGGTTTAGTGTTAGGGTTTTAGTTAGGGTTAGGGTTAGGGTTAGGGTTAGGTTCAGGGTTAGGGTTTGGGTTAGGATTAGGCTTAGGGTTAGGGTTTGAGTTTGAGTTAGGTTTAGGGTTAGCATTAGGGTTAGGATTAGGGTTAGGGTTTTGGTTTGGGTTAGGGTTAGGGTTAGGGTTAGGGTTAGGGTTAGGGTTTGGGTTAGGGTTAGGTTTGAATCTGGGTTAGTGTTAGGGTTATAGTTAGTGTTAAGATTATGGTTAGGGTTAGGGTTAGGGTTAGGACTAGGATTAGGGATATGGTTAGGGTTAGGGTTAGGATTAGGGTTAGGGTTAGTGTTCCGATTAGAGTTAGGTTTAGAGTTTGGGTTTGGGTAAGGGTTAAGGTTAGGTTTAGGGTTAGGGTTAGGGTTAGGGTTAGGGTTAGGGTTAGGACTAGGATTAGGGTTAGGGTTAGGGTTTGGATTAGGGTTAGGTTTTGGTTTTAGGTTTGGGTTATGGTTAGGGTAAGTGTTAGGGTTAGGGTTTAGGGTTAGGGTTAGGTTTAGGGTAAGGGTTTCGGTTTGGGTTATGTTTTGGGTTAGGTTTAGGGTTAGGGTAAGGGTTTGAATTGGAATTAGGTTTAGGGTTAGCATTAGGGTTAGGGTTAGGTTTAGGATTAGTGTTTCAGTTAGGGTTAGGGTTAGGGTTAGGGTTTGGGTTCGGGTTAGGGTTAGGGTTAGGTTTAGGGTTTGATTTAGGGTTAGGGTTAGGGTTAGGGTTAGTGTTAGGGTTAGGTTTAGGGTTAGCATTAGGGTTAGGATTAGGGTTAGGGTTAGGGATTGGGTTTTGGTTAGGGTTAGGGTTAGGTTTAGGGTTAAGGTTTGTGTTAGGGTTAATGTTAGGGTTAGCGTTTGGGTTACGGTTAGGGTTAGGGTTAGGATTAGGGTAAGGGTTTCTGTTAAAATTAGGGTTTGGGTTTGGGTTAAGGTTAGGGTTAGGGTTTGGGTTAAAGTTACGTTTAGGGTTAGGGTTTGTGTTAGGGTTAGGGTTAGGGTTAGGGTTAGGGTTAGGATAAGGATTTGGGTTAGGGTTAGGGTTAGAGTCGGATTTGGGTTAGAGTTATGGTGAGGGTTAGGGGTTGGGTTAGGGTTAGGGTTAGGATTAGGGTTAGGGTTAGGGTTGGGATTAGGGTTAGTTTTAGGGTTTGGGTTTGGGTAAGGGTAAGGATTAGGGTTAGGGTTAGGAGTAGGGTTAGGGCTTAGATTTTCGGTTAGGGTTAATGTTAGGTTTAGGGTTAGGATTAGGGTTTGGTTTAGGGTTAAGGTTAGGGTTAGGGTTTGGGTTAGGGTTAGGGTTAGGGTTTGGGTTAGTGTTAGGGTTAGGGTTCGGGTTTGGGTTAGGGTTACGGTTAGGGTTAGGGTTAGGATTAGGGTTAGGGTTTGGGTTAGGGTTAGGCTTAGGTTTGAATTTGGATTAGTGTTAGGGCTAGGGTTAGTGTAAACTTTAGGGTTTAGATTTGGGTTAGGGTTAGGGTTTGAGTTACGATTAGGGTAAAGTTTAGGGTTTAGGTTTCGGTTTGGTTTATGTTTAGGGTTAGGGTTATGGTTAGGTTTAGGGTTAGGGTTAGGGTTAGGGTGAGGTTTTGGGTTAAGTTTAGGGTTAGGATTAGGGTTTGGTTTTGCGTTAGGGTTTGGAGTAGGGTTAGGGATTGGGTTAGGGTTAGGGTTAGGGTTAGGGTTAGGATTTGGGTTACGGTTAGGGTTAGGGTTCGGGTTTGGGTTAGAGTTAGGGTGAGGGTTAGGAGTTGGGTTAGGATTAGGGTTAGGGTTAGGATTAGGATTACTGTTAGGTTTCGGATTAGGGTTAGTTTTAGAGTTTGGGTTTGGGTAAGGGTAAGGTTTAGGGTTAGGGTTAGGATAAGGATGAGGGTTAGGGTTAGGGTTTGGGTTAGGGTTAGGGTTAGGGTTTGGGTTAGGGT
>JAJHUQ010000044.1:410000-417500 GCA_035773235.1 Eospalax fontanierii | reverse complement strand
GTGTTAAGATTAGGGTTTGGGTTTGGGTTAGGTTAGGGTTTGGGTTACAGTTAGGGTTAGGGTTAGGATTTGGGTTTGGTTTAGTGTTAGGGTTAGGTTAGGGTTTAGGTTAGAGTTAGGGTTAGGGTGAGGTGTTGGATTAGGTTTATGGTTAGGGTTAGGGTTAGGATTAGGTTTACGGTTAGGGTTAGGGTTAGGTTTTCGGTTTGGGTTATGTTTTGGGTTAGGTTTAGGGTTAGGGTTAGGGTTAAGGTTAGGATTAGGGTTAGGGTTTGAGTTTGAATTAGGTTTAGGGTTAGCATTAGGGTTAGGGTTAGATTTAGGATAAGTGTTTCAGTTATGGTTTGGGTTAGGGTTAGGGTTAGGGTTAGGGTTTGGTTTAGGGTTAGGGTTAGGGTTAGGGTTTGGGTTAGGGTTAGGGTTAGGGTTAGGACTAGGATTAGGGTTATGGTTAGGGTTAGGGTTAGGATTAGGGTTAGGGTTAGGGTTCCGATTAGAGTTAGGTTTAGAGTTTGGGTTTGGGTAAGGGTTAAGGTTAGGTTTAGGGTTAGGGTTAGGGTTAGGGTTAGGACTAGGATTAGGGCTGGGGTTAGGGTTAGGATTAGGGTTAGGGTTTGGTTTTAGGTTTGGGTTATGGTTAGGGTAAGTGTTAGGGTTAGGTTTTAGTGTTAGGGTTAGGTTTAAGGTTAGGGTTTCGTTTTGGGTTATGTTTTGGGTTAGGTTTAGGGTTAGGGTTAGGGTTTGAGTTGAAATTAGGTTGAGGATTAGCATTAGGGTTAGCGTTAGGTTTAGGATTAGTGTTTCAGTTAGTGTTAGGGTTAGGGTTAGGGTTTGGTTTCGGGTTAGGGTTAGGCTTAGGTTTTTGTTTTGATTTAGGGTTAGGGTTAGGGTTAGGGTTAGGCTTAGGGTTAGGGTTAGAGTTAGGGTTATGGTTAGGTTTAGCATTAGGGTTAGGGTTAGGGTTATGGTTAGGGTTAGCTTTAGGGTTGGTTAGGGTTTGGGTTTGGGTTAGGGTTTGGGTTAGGGTTAGGGTTTGGGTTAGGTTTAGGGTTAGATTTAGGGTTATGGTTAGGTTTAGCATTAGGGTTAGGGTTAGGGTTATGGTTAGGGTTAGCTTTAGGGTTAGGGTTAAGGTTTGGGTTTGGGTTAGGGTTTGGGTTAGGGTTTGGGTTTGGGTTAGGGTTAGCGTTAGGGTTCGGTTTAGGATTTGGGTTAGGGTTAGGGTTAGAGTCGGATTTGGGTTAGAGTTATGGTGAGGGTTAGGGGTTGGTTTAGGGTTAGGGTTACGGTTTTGGTTATGTTTTGGGTTAGGTTTAGGGTTAGGGTTAGGGTTTGGGTTTGGGTTAGGATTAGGGTTAGGGTTTGAGTTTGAATTAGGTTTAGGGTTAGCATTAGGGTTAGGGTTAGGTTTAGGATAAGTGTTTCAGTTAGGGTTAGGGTTAGGGTTATGGTTTGGGTTCGGGTTAGGGTTAGGGTTAGGGTTTGATTTAGGGTTAAGGTTAGGGTTAGGGTTAGTGTTAGGTTTTCGGTTAGGGTTACGGTTAGGTGTAGGGTTAGTGTTAGGTTTAGGTTTAGGGTTAGCATTAAGGTTAGGATTAGGGTTAGGGTTGGGGTTTGGGTTGGGGTTAGGGTTAGGGTTAGGGTTTGGGTTAGTGTTAGGGTTAGGGTTAGAATTAGGGTTATGGTTAGGTTTAGCATTAGGGTTAGGGTTAGGTTGATGGTTAGGGTTAGCTTTAGGGTTAGGGTTAGGTTTGGGTTTGGGTTAGGGTTTGGGATAGGGTTAGGGTTTGGGTTAGGGTTAGGGTTAGGGTTCGGGTTAGGATTTGGGTTAGGGTTAGGGTTAGAGTCGGATTTGGGTTAGAGTTATGGTGAGGGTTAGGGGTTGGTTTAGGGTTAGGGTTACGGTTAGGGTTAGGGTTATGGTTAGGGTTAGGATTAGGGTTAGGGTTACGGTTAGGGTTACGGTTTCGGTTTCGGTTATGTTTTGGGTTAGTTTTAGGGTTAGGGTTAGGGTTTGGTTTGGGTTAGGGTTTGAGTTTGAATTAGGTTTAGGGTTAGCGTTAGGGTTAGGGTTAGGTTTAGGATAAGTGTTTCAGTTAGGGTTAGGGTTAGGGTTAGGGTTTGGGTTCGGGTTTGGGTTAGGGTTAGGGTTTGATTTAGGGTTAAGGTTAGGGTTAGGGTTAGTGTTAGGGTTTGGGTTAGGGTTACGGTTAGGAGTAGGGTTAGTGTTAGGGTTAGGTTTAGGGTTAGCATTAGGGTTAGGATTAGCGTTAGGGTTAGGGTTTGGGTTAGGGTTAGGGTTAGGGTTAGTGTTAGGGTTTGGGTTAGGGTTACGGTTAGGAGTAGGGTTAGTGTTAGGGTTAGGTTTAGGGTTAGCATTAGGGTTAGGATTAGCGTTAGGGTTAGGGTTTGGGTTAGGGTTAGGGTTAGGGTTAGGGTTAGGGTTTGGGTTAGGGTTAGGTTTAGGGTTAGGGTTAGGGTCTGGTTAGGGTTAGGGTTAGGATTAGGGTTAGGGTTTCTGTTAAGATCAGGGTTTGGGTTTGGGTTAGGGTTAGGGTTAGGGTTAGGGTTAGAATTAGGGTTAGGGTTAAGGTTAGGGATAGGGTTAGGGTTAGGATAAGGATGAGGGTTAGGGTTAGGGTTAGGATTAGTGTTATTATTTGGGTTATGGTTTGGGTTAGGGTTAGGGTTAGGGTTTGGGTTAGTGTTAGGGTTTGAGTTAGGCTTAGGTATAGGGTTAGGTTACGGTTTGGGTTAGAGTTAGGTTTAGGGTTAGGTTTGGGTTTGGTTTAGAGTTAGGGTTATGTTTGGGTTTGGGTTAGAGTTAGTGTTAGGGTGAGGAGTTGGTTTAGTGTTATAGTTAGGGTTAGGGTTAGGATTAGGGTTAGGGTTAGGGTTCCGATTAGAGTTAGGTTTAGAGTTTGGGTTTTGTAAGGGTTAAGGTTAGGGTTAGGGTTAGGGTTACGGTTAGGGTTAGGACTTGGATTAGGGTTAGGGTTAGGGTTAGGATTATGGTTAGGGTTTGGATTTAGATTTGGGTTATGTTTAGGGTAAGTGTTAGGGTTAGGGTTTCGGGTTAGGGTTAGGGTTAGGGTTAGGATTAGGGTTAGGGTTACGGTTAGGGTTACGGTTTAGGTTTCGGTTATGTTTTGGGTTAGTTTTAGGGTTAGGGTTAGGGTTTGGGTTGGGTTAGGATTAGGGTTAGGGTTTGAGTTTGAATTAGGTTTAGGGTTAGCATTAGGGTTAGGGTTAGGTTTAGGATAAGTGTTTCATTTAGGGTTAGGGTTAGGGTTAGGGTTTGGGTTCGGGTTAGGGTTAGGGTTAGGGTTTGATTTAGGATTAAGGTTAGGGTTAGGGTTAGTGTTAGGGTTTGGGTTAGGGTTACGGTTAGGTGTAGGGTTAGTGTTAGGGTTAGGTTTAGGGTTAGCATTAGGGTTAGGATTAGCGTTAGGGTTAGGGTTTGGGTTAGGGTTAGGGTTAGGGTTAGGGTTAGGGTTTGGGTTAGGGTTAGGGTTAGGGTTAGGGTTTGGTTTAGGGTTAGGGTTAGGGTTAGGGTTTGGGTTAGGGTTAGGGTTAGGGTTAGGACTAGGATTAGGGTTATGGTTAGGGTTAGGGTTAGGATTAGGGTTAGGGTTAGGGTTCCGATTAGAGTTAGGTTTAGAGTTTGGGTTTGGGTAAGGGTTAAGGTTAGGTTTAGGGTTAGGGTTAGGGTTAGGGTTAGGACTAGGATTAGGGCTGGGGTTAGGGTTAGGATTAGGGTTAGGGTTAGAGTTAGGGTTATGGTTAGGTTTAGCATTAGGGTTAGGGTTAGGGTTATGGTTAGGGTTAGCTTTAGGGTTAGGGTTAGGGTTTGGGTTTGGGTTAGGGTTTGGGTTAGGGTTAGGGTTTGGGTTAGGTTTAGGGTTAGATTTAGGGTTATGGTTAGGTTTAGCATTAGGGTTAGGGTTAGGGTTATGGTTAGGGTTAGCTTTAGGGTTAGGGTTAGGGTTTGGGTTTGGGTTAGGGTTTGGGTTAGGGTTTGGGTTTGGGTTAGGGTTAGCGTTAGGGTTCGGTTTAGGATTTGGGTTGGGGTTAGGGTGAGAGTCGGATTTGGGTTCGAGTTATGGTGAGGGTTAGGGGTTGGTTTAGGGTTAGGGTTACGGTTTTGGTTATGTTTTGGGTTAGGTTTAGGGTTAGGGTTAGGGTTTGGGTTTGGGTTAGGATTAGGGTTAGGGTTTGAGTTTGAATTAGGTTTAGGGTTAGCATTAGGGTTAGGGTTAGGTTTAGGATAAGTGTTTCAGTTAGGGTTAGGGTTAGGGTTATGGTTTGGGTTCGGGTTAGGGTTAGGGTTAGGGTTTGATTTAGGGTTAAGTTTAGGGTTAGGGTTAGTGTTAGGTTTTCGGTTAGGGTTACGGTTAGGTGTAGGGTTAGTGTTAGGTTTAGGTTTAGGGTTAGCATTAAGGTTAGGATTAGCGTTAGGGTTAGGGTTTGGGTTAGGGTTAGGGTTAGGGTTAGGGTTTGGGTTAGGGTTAGGGTTAGGGTTAGAATTAGGGTTATGGTTAGGTTTAGCATTAGGGTTAGGGTTAGGTTGATGGTTAGGGTTAGCTTTAGGGTTAGGGTTAGGTTTGGGTTTGGGTTAGGGTTTGGGATAGGGTTAGGGTTTGGGTTAGGGTTAGGGTTAGGGTTCGGGTTAGGATTTGGGTTAGGGTTAGGGTTAGAGTCGGATTTGGGTTAGAGTTATGGTGAGGGTTAGGGGTTGGTTTAGGGTTAGGGTTACGGTTAGGGTTAGGGTTATGGTTAGGGTTAGGATTAGGGTTAGGGTTACGGTTAGGGTTACGGTTTCGGTTTCGGTTATGTTTTGGGTTAGTTTTAGGGTTAGGGTTAGGGTTTGGTTTGGGTTAGGATTAGGGTTAGGGTTTGAGTTTGAATTAGGTTTAGGGTTAGCGTTAGGGTTAGGGTTAGGTTTAGGATAAGTGTTTCAGTTAGGGTTAGGGTTAGGGTTAGGGTTTGGGTTCGGGTTTGGGTTAGGGTTAGGGTTTGATTTAGGGTTAAGGTTAGGGTTAGGGTTAGTGTTAGGGTTTGGGTTAGGGTTACGGTTAGGAGTAGGGTTAGTGTTAGGGTTAGGTTTAGGGTTAGCATTAGGGTTAGGATTAGCGTTAGGGTTAGGGTTTGGGTTAGGGTCAGGGCTAGGGTTAGTGTTAGGGTTTGGGTTAGGGTTACGGTTAGGAGTAGGGTTAGTGTTAGGGTTAGGTTTAGGGTTAGCATTAGGGTTAGGATTAGCGTTAGGGTTAGGGTTTGGGTTAGGGTTAGGGTTAGGGTTAGGGTTAGGGTTTGGGTTAGGGTTAGGTTTAGGGTTAGGGTTAGGGTCTGGTTAGGGTTAGGGTTAGGATTAGGGTTAGGGTTTCTGTTAAGATCAGGGTTTGGGTTTGGGTTAGGGTTAGGGTTAGGGTTAGGGTTAGAATTAGGGTTAGGGTTAAGGTTAGGGATAGGGTTAGGGTTAGGATAAGGATGAGGGTTAGGGTTAGGGTTAGGATTAGTGTTATTATTTGGGTTATGGTTTGGGTTAGGGTTAGGGTTAGGGTTTGGGTTAGTGTTAGGGTTTGAGTTAGGCTTAGGTATAGGGTTAGGTTACGGTTTGGGTTAGAGTTAGGTTTAGGGTTAGGTTTGGGTTTGGTTTAGAGTTAGGGTTATGTTTGGGTTTGGGTTAGAGTTAGTGTTAGGGTGAGGAGTTGGTTTAGTGTTATAGTTAGGGTTAGGGTTAGGATTAGGGTTAGGGTTAGGGTTCCGATTAGAGTTAGGTTTAGAGTTTGGGTTTTGTAAGGGTTAAGGTTAGGGTTAGGGTTAGGGTTACGGTTAGGGTTAGGACTTGGATTAGGGTTAGGGTTAGGGTTAGGATTATGGTTAGGGTTTGGATTTAGATTTGGGTTATGTTTAGGGTAAGTGTTAGGGTTAGGGTTTCGGGTTAGGGTTAGGGTTAGGGTTAGGATTAGGGTTAGGGTTACGGTTTAGGTTTCGGTTATGTTTTGGGTTAGTTTTAGGGTTAGGGTTAGGGTTTGGGTTGGGTTAGGATTAGGGTAAGGGTTTGAGTTTGAATTAGGTTTAGGGTTAGCATTAGGTTTAGGGTTCGGTTTAGTGTAAGGGTTACAGTTAGGGTTAGGGTTAGGGTTAGGGTTAGGGTTAGGGTTAGGGTTAGGGTTAGGGTTAGCTTTAGGGTTAAGGTTAGGGTTAGGGTTAGTATTAGGGTAAGGGTTAGGGTTACGGTTAGGTGTAGGGTTAGTGTTAGGGTTAGGTTTAGGGTTAGCATTAGGGTTAGGATTAGGGTTAGGGTTGGGGTCGGGGTTTGCGTGAGGGTTGGGGTTGGGGTTAGGGGTTGGGTTAGGGTTTGGGTTAGGGTTAGGGTTAGGGTTAGAGTTAGGGTTATGGTTAGGTTTAGCATTAGGTTTAGGGTTAGGTTTATGGTTAGGGTTAGCTTTAGGGTTAGGGTTAGGGTTTGGGTTTGAGTTAGGGTTTGGGATAGGGTTAGGGTTTGGGTTAGGGTTAGAGTTAGGGTTCGGGTTAGGATTTGGGTTAGGGTTAGGATTAGAGTCGGATTTGGGTTAGAGTTATGGTGAGGGTTAGGGGTTGGTTTAGGGTTAGGGTTACGGTTAGGGTTAGGGTTATGGTTAGGGTTAGGATTAGGGTTAGGGTTACGGTTAGGGTTACGGTTTCGGTTTCGGTTATGTTTTGGGTTAGTTTTAGGGTTAGGGTTAGGGTTTGGTTTGGGTTAGGATTAGGGTTAGGGTTTGAGTTTGAATTAGGTTTAGGGTTAGCATTAGGGTTAGGGTTAGGTTTAGGATAAGTGTTTCAGTTAGGGTTAGGGTTAGGGTTAGGGTTTGGGTTCGGGTTTGGGTTAGGGTTAGGGTTTGATTTAGGGTTAAGGTTAGGTTTAGGGTTAGTGTTAGGGTTTGGGTTAGGGTTACGGTTAGGAGTAGGGTTAGTGTTAGGGTTAGGCTTAGGGTTAGCATTAGCGTTAGGATTAGCGTTAGGGTTAGGCTTTGGGTTAGGGTTAGGGTTAGGCTTAGGGTTAGGGGTTGGGTTAGGGTTAGGCTTAGCCTTAGGGTCTGGTTAGGGTTAGGGTAAGGATTAGGGTTAGCGTTTCTGTTAAGATCAGGGTTTGGGTTTGGGTTAGCGTTACGGTTAGGGTTAGTGTTAGGGTGAGGGTTAGGGTTAGAATTAGGGTTAGGGTGAGGGTTAGGGAAACGGTGAGGGGTAGGAGAAGGATGTGGGTTAGGGTTAGGGTTAGGATTAGTGTTATTATTTGGGTTATGGTTTGGGTTAGGGTTAGGGTTAGGGTTTGGGTTAGTGTTAGAGTTAGGGTTTGAGTTAGGGTTAGGTATATGGTTAGGTTACGGTTTGGGTTAGAGTTAGGGTTAGGGTTAGTTTTGGGTTTGGTTTAGAGTTAGGGTTAGGTTTGGGTTTGGGTTAGAGTTAGTGTTAGGGTGAGGAGTTGTTTAGTGTTATAGTTAGGGTTAGGGTTAGGAT
>JAJHUQ010000044.1:400000-405000 GCA_035773235.1 Eospalax fontanierii | reverse complement strand
TTTGGGTTTCGGTTTGGGTTATGTTTTGTGTTAGGTTTAGGGTTAGGGTTAGGGTTTGTGTTAGGGTTAAGGTTTGGGTTAGGGTTAGGGTTAGGTTTAGGGTAAGGGTTAGGGTTAGGGTTAGTGTCAGGGTTTGGTTTGCATTAGGATTAGGGTTAGAGTTAGGGTTAGGGTTAGGTTTAGGTTTTGAGTTAGCGTTAGGGTTAGAGTTTGGGTTATTGTTAGGGTTAGGGTTAGGGTTTGGGTTTGGGTTTTGTTTAGGGTTTGGGTTAGGGTTAGGGTTCGGGTTAGGATTTGGGTTAGGGTTAGGGTTAGAGTCGGATTTGGGTTAGAGTTATGGTGAGGGTTAGGGGTTGGGTTAGGGTTAGGGTTACGGTTAGGATTAGGGTTAGGATTAGGGTTTGGATTAGGGTTAGTTTTAGGGTTTGGGTTTGGGTAAGGGTAAGGGTTAGGGTTAGGGTTAGGAGTAGTGTTAGGGTTTAGATTTTCGGTTAGGGTTAATGTTAGGGTTAGGGTTAGGATTAGGGTTTGGTTTAGGGTTAAGGTTAGGGTTAGGGTTTGGGTTAGGGTTAGGGTTAGGGTTTGGGTTAGTGTTAGGGTTAGGGTTCGGGTTTGGGTTAGGCTTAGGGTTAGGGTTAGGGTTAGGATTAGGGTTAGGTTTTGGGTTAGGGTTAGGCTTAGGTTTGAATTTGGGTTATAGTTAGGGCTAGGGTTAGTGTAAAGTTTAGGGTTTGGATTTGGGTTAGGGTTAGGGTTTGAGTTACGATTAGGGTAAAGTTTAGGGTTTAGGTTTGGGTTAGGTTTATGGTTAGGGTTAGGGTTATGGTTAGGTTTAGGGTTAGGGTTAGGGTTAGGGTGAGGTTTTGGGTTAAGTTTAGGGTTAGGATTAGGGTTTGGTTTTGCGTTAGGGTTTGGATTAGGGTTAGGGTTTGGGTTAGGGTTAGGGTTAGGGTTAGGGTTAGGATTTGGGTTAGGGTTAGGGTTAGGGTTAGGGTTCGGGTTTGGGTTAGAGTTAGGGTGAGAGTTAGGAGTTGGGTTAGGATTAGGGTTACGGTTAGGATTAGGATTACGGTTAGGTTTCTGATTAGGGTTAGTTTTAGAGTTTGGGTTTGGGTAAGGATAAGGGTTAGGGTTAGGGTTAGGATAAGGATGAGGGTTAGGGTTAGGGTTAGGATTAGGGTTAGTATTTGGGTTATGGTTTAGGTTTGGGTTAGGGTTAGGGTTTGGGTTAGTGTTAGGATTTGGGTTAGAGTTAGGGTTAGGGTTTGGGTTTGGGTTATGGTTAGGTTTAGGTTAGGGTTTGGGTTAGAGTTAGGTTTAGGGTTATGGGTTGGATTAGGGTTATGGTTAGGGTTAGTTTTAGGATTAGGGTTAGGGTTAGGCTTTAAGTTTGGTTTATGGTTAGGGTTAGGGTTTACGTGTAGGATTAGGGTTAGTGTTAGGGTTTGTGTTAGGGTTAGGCTTACTGTGTGGGTTTTGGTTAGGGTTAGGGTTAGGGTTAGGGTTTCGGTGTGGGTTATGTTTTGGGTTAGGTTTAGGGTTAGGGTTAGTGTTTCTGTTCGGGTTAGGATTAGGGTTAGGGTTTGAGTTTGAATTAGGTTTAGGGTTAGCATTAGGGTTAGGGTAAGGTTTAGGATTAGTGTTTCGGTTAGGGTAGGGGTTAGGGTTAGGGTTTGGGTTAGGGTTAGGGTTAGGATTAGGGGTTAGGTTTAGGTTTAGGGTTATTTTTAGGGTTTGGGTTAGGGTTAGTGTTAGGGTTGGGGTTTTAGTTAGAATTAGGGTTAGTTTTAGGGTTAGGTTTTGTGTTAGTGTTAGGGTTAAGCTTAGTGTTAGTGTTAGGGTTTGGGTTAGGGTTAGGGTTAGGACTAGGGTTAGTGTTAGGGTTAGGTTTAGGGTTAGCATTAGGGTTAGGATTAGGGTTAGGTTTAGGGTTTGGGTTAGGGTTAGTGTTAGGGTTAGGGTTAGGGTTTGGGTTAGGGTTAGGGTTAGGGTTAGGGTTACGGTTTGGGTTAGGGTTAGGGTTAGGATTAGGATTAGGGTTAGTGTTTGTGTTAAGATTAGGTTTGGGTTTGGGTTAAGGTTAGGGATAGGGTTTGGGTTAAGGTTACGTTTAGGGTTAGGGTTTGTGTTAGGGTTAGGGTTAGGGTTAGGAGTAGGGTTAGGGTTTAGGTTTTCGGTTAGGGTTACTGTTAGGGGTAGTGTTAGGATTAGGGTATGGGTTAGGGTTTAGGTTTGGTTAGGTTTAGGGTTAGGGTTAGGGTTTTGGTCAATTTTAGCATTCGTGTTAGGGTTAGGGTTATGGTTAGGGTTAGCGTTAGAGTTAGGGTTTGGGTTTGGGTTTTGTTTAGGGTTTGGGTTAGGGTTAGGGTTTGGGTTAGGGTTAGGGTTAGGGTTCGGGTTAGGATTTGGGTTAGGGTTAAGGTTAGAGTCGGATTTGGGTTAGAGATATGGTGAGGGTTAGGGGTTGGGTTAGGGTTAGGGTTACGGTTAGGATTAGGGTTAGGGTTAGGGTTTGGATTAGGGTTAGTTTTAGTGTTTGGGTTTGGGTAAGGGTAAGGGTTAGGGTTAGGGTTAGGAGTAGGGTTAGGGTTTAGATTTTCGGTTAGGGTTAATGTTAGGGTTAGGGTTAGGATTAGGGTTTGGTTTAGGGTTAAGGTTAGGGTTAGGGTTTGGGTTAGGGTTAGGGTTAGGGTTTGGGTTAGTGTTAGGGTTAGGGTTCGGGTTTGGGTTAGGGTTAGGGTTAGGGTTAGGGTTAGGGTTAGGATTAGGGTTAGGGTTTGGGTTAGGGTTAGGCTTAGTTATGAATTTGGGTTAGTGTTAGGGCTAGGTTTAGTGTAAAGTTTAGGGTTTGGATTTGGGTTAGGTTTAGGGTTTGAGTTACGATTAGGGTAAAGTTTAGGGTTTAGGTTTCGGTTTGGTTTATGGTTAGGGTTAGGGTTATGGTTAGGTTTAGGGTTAGGGTTAGGGTTAGGGTGAGGTTTTGGGTTAAGTTTAGGGTTAGGATTAGGGTTTGGTTTTGCGTTAGGTTTTGGATTAGGGTTAGGGTTTGGGTTAGGGTTAGGGTTAGGGTTAGGATTTGGGTTAGGGTTAGGGTTGGGGTTCGGGTTTGGGTTAGAGTTAGAGTGAGGGTTAGGAGTTGGGTTAGGATTAGGGTTACGGTTAGGATTAGGATTACGGTTAGGGTTCGGATTAGGGTTAGTTTTAGAGTTTGGGTTTGGGTAAGGGTAAGGACTAGGGTTAGGGTTAGGATAAAGGTGAGGGTTAGGGTTAGGGTTAGGATTAGGGTTAGTATTTGGGTTATGGTTTAGGTTTGGGTTAGGGTTAGGGTTTGGGTTAGTGTTAGGATTTGGGTTAGAGTTAGGGTTAGGGTTAGGGTTTGGGTTTGGGTTAGGGTTAGGTTTAGGTTAGGGTTTGGGGTAGAGTTAGGTTTAGAGTTATGGGTTGGATTAGGGTTATGGTTAGGGTTAGTTTTAGGATTAGGGTTAGGGTTAGGCTTTAGGTTTGGTTTATGGTTAGGGTTAGGGTTTAAGTGTAGGATTAGGGTTAGTGTTAGGGTTTGGGTTAGGGTTCGGCTTACGGTGTGGGTTTTGGTTAGGGTTAGGGTTAGGATTTCGGTGTGGGTTATATTTTGGGTTAGGTTTAGGGTTAGGGTTAGGATTTCGGTTCGGGTTAGGATTAGGGTTAGGGTTTGAGTTTGAATTAGGTTTAGGGTTAGCATTAGGGTTAGGGTAAGGTTTAGGATTAGTGTTTCGGTTAGGGTTAGGGTTAGGGTTAGGGTTACGGTTTGGGTTAGGGTTAGGGTTAGGATTAGGGGTTAGGTTTAGGTTTAGGGTTATTATTAGTGTTTGGGTTAGGGTTAGTGTTAGGGTTTGGGTTTTAGTTAGAATTAGGGTTAGTGTTAGGGTTAGGTTTTGTGTTAGTGTTAGGGTTAAGCTTAGTGTTAGTGTTAGGGTTTGGGTTAGGGTTAGGGTTAGGTTTAGAGTTAGGATTAGGTATAGGGTTAGGGTTAGATTTAGGGTTTGGTTTAGGAGTAGTGTTAGGGTTAGGTTTAGGGTTCGGGTTAGGGTTTGGGTTCGGGTTCGGGTTAGGGTTAGGGTTAGGGTTTGAGTTAGGGTTAGGGTTAGGGTAAGGGTTGGGGTAGGGGTAGGGTTAGGGTTAGGGCTAGGGTTAGGGTTTGGGTTAGGATTAGGGTTAAGGTTAGGGTTTGGGTTAGGGTTAGGGTTACGGTTAAGTTTAGGGTTAGGATTAGGGTTAGGGTTTGTGTTAAGGTTAGGGTTAGGTTTAGAATTAGGGTTAGTGTTAATGTTAGGGTTAGGGTTAGGGTTAGGATAAGGATGAGGGTTAGGGTTAGGGTTAGGATTAGGGTTATTATTTGGGTTATGGTTTGGGTTAGGGTTAGGTTTAGGATTTGGGTTAGTGTTAGAGTTAGGTTTTGAGTTAGGGTTAGGTTTAGGGTTAGGTTAGGGTTTGGGTTAGAGTTAGGGTTAGGGTTAGGGTTTGGGTTTGGTTTAGAGTTAGGGTTAGGTTAGGGTTTGGGTTAGAGTTAGGGTTAGGTTGAGGTGTTGGATTAGGGTTATGGTTAGGGTTAGGGTTAGGATTAGGGTTACTGTTAGGGTTCCGATTAGATTTAGGTTTAGAGTCTGGGTTTGGGTAAGGGTTAAGGTTAGGTTTAGGGTTAGGGTAAGGTTTAGGGTTAGGGTTAGGTTTAGGGTTAGGGTTAGGGTTCCGATTAGAGTTAGGTTTAGAGTTTGGGTTTTGTAAGGGTTAAGGTTAGGGTTAGGGTTAGGGTTAGGGTTAGGGTTAGGACTTGGATTAGGGTTAGGGTTAGGGTTAGGATTATGGTTAGGGTTTGGATTTAGGTTTGGGTTATGTTTAGGGTAAGTGTTAGGGTTAGGGTTTCGGATTAGGGTTAGGGTTAGGGTTAGGGTTACGGTTTTGGTTATGTTTTGGGTTAGGTTTAGGGTTAGGGTTAGGGTTTGGGTTCGGGTTAGGATTAGGGT
>JAJHUQ010000044.1:387500-392500 GCA_035773235.1 Eospalax fontanierii | reverse complement strand
GTTTGGGTAAGTGTAAGGGTTAGGGTTAGGGTTAGTGTCAGGGTTTGGTTTGCATTAGGATTAGGGTTAGAGTTAGGGTTAGGGTTAGGTTTATGTTTTGAGTTAGCGTTAGGGTTAGAGTTTGGGTTATTGTTAGGGTTAGAGTTAGGGTTTGGGTTTGGGTTTTGTTTAGGGTTTGGGTTAGGGTTAGGGTTCGGGTTAGGATTTGGGTTAGGGTTAGGGTTAGAGTCGGATTTGGGTTAGAGTTATGGTGAAGGTTAGGGGTTGAGTTAGGGTTAGGGTTACGGTTAGGATTAGGGTTAGGGTTAGGGTTTGGATTAGGGTTAGTTTTAGGGTTTGGGTTTGGGTAAGGGTTAAGGTTAGGGTTAGGGTTAGGGTTAGGGTTAGGGTTAGGGTTAGTTTTAGGATTAGGGTTAGGGTTAGGCTTTAGGTTTGGTTTATGGTTAGGGTTAGGGTTAGGGTTTAAGTGTAGGATTAGGGTTAGTGTTAGGGTTTGGGTTAGGGTTCGGCTTACGGTGTGGGTTTTGGTTAGGGTTAGGGTTAGGATTTCGGTGTGGGTTATGTTTTGGGTTAGGTTTAGGGTTAGGGTTAGGGTTTCTGTTCGGGTTAGGATTAGGGTTAGGGTTTGAGTTTGAATTAGGTTTAGGGTTAGCATTAGGGTTAGGGTAAGGTTTAGGATTAGTGTTTCGGTTAGGGTTAGGGTTAGGGTTAGGGTTTGGGCTAGGGTTAGGGTTAGGTTTAGGGTTAGGGGTAGGGGTAGGTTTAGGGTTAGGGTTAGGGTTAGGGTTTGGGTTAGGATTAGGGTTAAGGTTAGGGTTTGGGTTAGGGTTAGGGTTACGGTTAAGGTTAGGGTTAGGATTAGGGTTAGGGTTTGTGTTAAGGTTAGGGTTAGGTTTAGAATTAGGGTTAGTGTTAAGGTTAGGGTTAGGGTTAGGGTTAGGATAAGGATGAGGGTTAGGGTTAGGGTTAGGATTAGGGTTATTATTTGGGTTATGGTTTGGGTTAGGGTTAGGGTTAGGATTTGGGTTAGTGTTAGAGTTAGGTTTTGAGTTAGGGTTAGGTTTAGGGTTAGGTTAGGGTTTGGGTTAGAGTTAGGGTTAGGGTTAGGGTTTGGGTTTGGTTTAGAGTTAGGGTTAGGTTAGGGTTTGGGTTAGAGTTAGGGTTAGGGTGAGGTGTTGGATTAGGGTTATGGTTAGGGTTAGGGTTAGGATTAGGGTTACTGTTAGGGTTCCGATTAGATTTAGGTTTAGAGTCTGGGTTTGGGTAAGGGTTAAGGTTAGGTTTAGGGTTAGGGTTAGGTTTAGGGTTAGGGTTAGGTTTAGGGTTAGGGTTAGGGTTCCGATTAGAGTTAGGTTTAGAGTTTGCGTTTGGGTAAGGTTTAAGTTTAGGTTTAGGGTTAGGGTTAGGGGTAGGGTTAGGACTAGGATTAGGCTTAGGGTTAGGGTTAGGTTAGGGTTTATGTTACAGTTAGGGTTAGCGTTAGGGGTTGGATTAGGGTTATGGTTAGGGTTAGGCTTTAGGTTTGTGTTATGGTTAGGGTTAGGGTTAGGGTTTAAGGGTAGGATTAGGTTTAGTGTTAGGGTTTGGGTTAGGGTTAGGGTTACGGTGTGGGTTTGGTTTAGGGTTAGGGTTAGGGTTTCGTTGTGGGTTATGTTTTGGGTTAGGTTTCCGGTTAGGGTTAGGGTTTCGGTTCAGGTTAGGATTAGGGTTAGAGTTTGAGTTTGAATTAGGTTTAGGGTTAGCATTAGGGTTAGGGTTAGGTTTAGGATTAGTGTTTCGGTTAGGGTTAGTGTTAGGGTTAGGGTTACGGTTCCGATTAGATTTAGGTTTAGAGTTTGGGTTTGGGTAAGGGTTAAGGTTAGGTTTAGGGTTAGGGTTAGGGTTAGGGTTAGGGTTAGTACTAGGATTAGGTTTAGGGTTAGGGTTAGGATTAGGGTTAGGGTTTGGGTTTAGGTTTGGGTTATGGTTAGGGTTAGTGTTAGGGTTAGGATTTAGGGTTAGGGTTAGGGTTAGGGTTAGGGTTTGGATTAGGGTTAGTTTTAGGGTTTGGGTTTGGGTAAGGGTAAGGGTTAGGGTTAGGGTTAGGAGTAGTGTTAGGGTTTAGATTTTCGGTTAGGGTTAATGTTAGGGTTAGGGTTAGGATTAGGGTTTGGTTTAGGGTTAAGGTTAGGGTTAGGGTTTGGGTTAGTGTTAGGGTTACGGTTCGGGTTTGGGTTAGGCTTATGGTTAGGGTTAGGGTTAGGATTAGGGTTAGGTTTTGGGTTAGGGTTAGGCTTAGGTTTGAATTTGGGTTATAGTTAGGGCTAGGGTTAGTGTAAAGTTTAGGGTTTGGATTTGGGTTAGGGTTAGGGTTTGAGTTACGATTAGGGTAAAGTTTAGGGTTTAGGTTTCGGTTTGGTTTATGGTTAGGGTTAGGGTTATGGTTAGGTTTAGGGTTAGGGTTAGGGTTAGGGTGAGGTTTTGGGTTAAGTTTAGGGTTAGGATTAGGGTTTGGTTTAGGGTTAGTTTTAGGATTAGGTTAGGGTTAGGCTTTAAGTTTGGTTTATGGTTAGGGTTAGGGTTAGGGTTTGGGTTTAAGGGTTAGGGTTAGTGTTAGGGTTTGTGTTAGGGTTAGGCTTACGGTGTGGGTTTTGGTTAGGGTTAGGGTTAGGGTTAGGGTTTCGGTGTGGGTTATGTTTTGGGTTAGGTTTAGGTTTAGGGTTAGGGTTTTGGTTCGGGTTAGGATTAGGGTTAGGGTTTGAGTTTGAATTAGGTTTAGGGTTAGCATTAGGGTTAGGGTAAGGTTTAGGATTAGTATTTCAGTTAGGGTTAGGGTTAGGGTTAGGGTTTGGGTTAGGGTTAGGGTTAGGATTAGGGGTTAGGTTTAGGTTTAGGGTTATTATTAGGGTTTGGGTTAGGGTTAGTGTTAGGGTTTGGGTTTTAGTTAGAATTAGGGTTAGTGTTAGGGTTAGGTTTTGTGTTAGTGTTAGGGTTAAGCTTAGTGTTAGTGTTAGGGTTTGAGTTAGGGTTAGGGTTAGGTTTAGGATTAGTGTTTCGGTTAGGGTTAGTGTTAGGGTTAGGGTTACGGTTCCGATTAGAGTTAGGTTTAGAGTTTGGGTTTGGGTAAGGGTTAAGGTTAGGTTTAGGGTTAGGGTTAGGGTTAGGGTTAGGGTTAGTACTAGGATTAGGTTTAGGGTTAGGGTTAGGATTAGGGTTAGGGTTTGTGTTAGGGTTAGGGTTTCGGTTTGGGTTATGTTTTGGTTTAGGTTTAGTGTTAGGGTTAGGGTTAGGGTTAGGGTTAGGATTAGGGTTAGGGTTTGAGTTTGAATTAGGTTTAGGGTTAGCATTAGGGTTAGGGTTAGGGTTAGGGTTAGGGTTAGGGTTAGGGTTAAGACTAGGGTTTGTGTTAGGGTTAGGTTTAGGGTTAGCATTAGGGTTAGTATTAGGGTTAGGGTTAGGGTTTAGGTTAGGTTTAGGGTTAGGGTTAGGGTTAGGGTTTGGGTTAGGGTTAGGGTTATGGTTAGGGTTTGAGATAGGGTTAGGGTTATAGTTAGGGTTTGGGTTAGGATTAGGGTTAGTGTTAGGGTTTGGGTTAGGGTTAGGCTTACGGTGTGGGTTTTTGTTAGGGTTAGGGTTAGGGTTAGGGTTTCGGTGTGGGTTATGTTTTGGGTTAGGTTTAGGGTAAGGTTTAGGGTTTCGGTTCGGGTTAGGATTAGGGTTAGGGTTTCAGTTTGAATTAGATTTAGGTTTAGCATTAGGGTTAGGGTAAGGTTTAGGATTAGTGTTTTGGTTAGGGTTAGGGTTAGGGTTAGGGTTTGGGTTAGGGTTAGGGTTAGGATTAGGGGTTAGGTTTAGGTTTAGGGTTATTATTAAGTTTTGGGTTAGGGTTAGTGTTAGGGTTTGGGTTTTAGTTAGAATTAGGGTTAGTGTTAGGGTTAGGTTTTGTGTTAGTGTTAGGGTTAAGCTTAGTGTTAGTGTTAGGGTTTGGGTTAGGGTTAGGGTTAGGTTTAGAGTTAGGATTAGGTTTAGGGTTAGGGTTAGATTTAGGGTTTGGTTTAGGAGTAGTGTTAGGGTTAGGTTTAGGCTTTGGGTTAGGTTTAGGGTTAGGATTAGGGTTGGGGTTCGGGTTCGGGTTAGGGTTAGGGTTAGCGTTTGAGTTAGGGTTAGGGTTAGGGGTAGCGGTAGGGTTAGGGTTAGGGGTAGGGTTTGGGTTAGGGTTAGGTTTAGGGGTATGGTTAGGGTTAGGGTATGGGGTAGGGTTATGGTTTGGGTTAGGGTTAGGGTTAGGGTTAGGGTGTGGATTAGGGTTAGTTTTAGGGTTTGTGTTTGGGTAAGGGTACGGCTTGGGGTCGGGGTTGGTGACAGGGTGTGGTTTGCTTTAGGATTAGGGTTAGAGTTAGGGTTAGGGTTAGGTTTATGTTTTGAGTTAGCGTTAGGGTTAGAGTTTGGGTTATTGTTAGGGTTAGGGTTAGGGTTTGGGTTTGAGTTAGGGTTAGGGTTAGGGTTAGGGGTAGGGGTAGGGTTAGGGTTAGAGTTAGGGTTTGGGTTTGGGTTTTGTTTAGGGTTTGGGTTAGGGTTAGGGTTCGGGTTAGGATTTGGGTTAGGGTTAGGGTTAGAGTCGGATTTGGGTTAGAGTTATTGTGAGGGTTAGGGGTTGGGTTAGGGTTAGGGTTACGGTTAGGATTAGGGTTAGGGTTAGGGTTTGGATTAGGGTTAGTTTTAGGGTTTGGGTTTGGGTAAGGGTAAGGGTTAGGGTTAGGGTTAGGAGTAGTGTTAGGGTTTAGATTTTCGGTTAGGGTTAATGTTAGGGTTAGGGTTAGGATTAGGGTTTGGTTTAGGGTTAAGTTTAGGGTTAGGGTTTGGGTTAGTGTTAGGGTTACGGTTCGGGTTTGGGTTAGGCTTATGGTTAGGGTTAGGGTTAGGATTAGGGTTAGGTTTTGGGTTAGGGTTAGGCTTAGGTTTGAATTTGGGTTATAGTTAGGGCTAGGGTTAGTGTAAAGTTTAGGGTTTGGATTTGGGTT
>JAJHUQ010000044.1:375000-377500 GCA_035773235.1 Eospalax fontanierii | reverse complement strand
TTTGGGTTAGGGTTAGGTTTAGGGTTAGGGTTAGGGTTAGGGTTTGGGTTAGGGTTAGGGTTTGGGTTAGGGTTAGGGTTAGGGTTAGGGTTTGGATTAGGGTTAGTTTTAGGTTTTGGGTTTGGGTAAGGGTAAGGGTTAGGGTTAGGGTTAGTGTCAGGGTTTGGTTTGCATTAGGATTAGGGTTAGAGTTAGGGTTAGGGTTAGGTTTAGGTTTTGAGTTAGCGTTAGGGTTAGAGTTTGGGTTATTGTTAGGGTTAGAGTTAGGGTTTGGGTTTGGGTTTTGTTTAGGGTTTGGGTTAGGGTTAGGGTTCGGGTTAGGATTTGTGTTAGGGTTAGGGTTAGAGTCGGATTTGGGTTAGAGTTATGGTGAGGGTTAGGGGTTGGGTTAGGGTTAGGGTTACGGTTAGGATTAGGGTTAGGGTTAGGGTTTGGATTAGGGTTAGTTTTAGGGTTTGGGTTTGGGTAAGAGTAAGGGTTAGGGTTAGGGTTAGGAGTAGTGTTAGGGTTTAGATTTTCGGTTAGGGTTAATGTTAGGGTTAGGGTTAGGATTAGGGTTTGGTTTAGGGTTAAGGTTAGGGTTAGGGTTTGGGTTAGTGTTAGGGTTACGGTTCGGGTTTGGGTTAGGCTTATGGTTAGGGTTAGGGTTAGGATTAGGGTTAGGTTTTGGGTTAGGGTTAGGCTTAGGTTTGAATTTGGGTTATAGTTAGGGCTAGGGTTAGTGTAAAGTTTAGGGTTTGGATTTGGGTTAGGGTTAGGGTTTGAGTTACGATTAGGGTAAAGTTTAGGGTTTAGGTTTCGGTTTGGTTTATGGTTAGGGTTAGGGTTATGGTTAGGTTTAGGGTTAGGGTTAGGGTGAGGGTGAGGTTTTGGGTTAAGTTTAGGGTTAGGATTAGGGTTTGGTTTAGGGTTAGTTTTAGGATTAGGTTAGGGTTAGGCTTTAAGTTTGGTTTATGGTTAGGGTTAGGGTTAGGGTTTGGGTTTAGGGTTAGGGTTAGTGTTAGGGTTTGTGTTAGGGTTAGGCTTACGGTGTGGGTTTTGGTTAGGGTTAGGGTTAGGGTTAGGGTTTCGGTGTGGGTTATGTTTTGGGTTAGGTTTAGGTTTAGGGTTAGGGTTTTGGTTCGGGTTAGGATTAGGGTTAGGGTTTGAGTTTGAATTAGGTTTAGGGTTAGCATTAGGGTTAGGGTAAGGTTTAGGATTAGTGTTTCAGTTAGGGTTAGGGTTAGGGTTAGGGTTTGGGTTAGGGTTAGGGTTAGGATTAGGGGTTAGGTTTAGGTTTAGGGTTATTATTAGGGTTTGGGTTAGGGTTAGTGTTAGGGTTTGGGTTTTAGTTAGAATTAGGGTTAGTGTTAGGGTTAGGTTTTGTGTTAGTGTTAGGGTTAAGCTTAGTGTTAGTGTTAGGGTTTGAGTTAGGGTTAGGGTTAGGTTTAGAGTTAGGATTAGGTATAGGGTTAGGGTTAGATTTAGGGTTTGGTTTAGGAGTAGTGTTAGGGTTAGGTTTAGGGTTTGGGTTAGGTTTAGGGTTAGGGTTGGTGGGTGGGTGTGTGTTAGGGGTAGGGTTAGGGTTAGGGGTAGGGGGAGGGTTAGGGTTAGGGTTAGGGTTAGGGTTTGTGTTAGGGTTAGGGTTAGGGTTAGGGTTAGGGTTTGGGTTAGGGTTAGGGTTAGGGTTAGGGTTTGGGTTAGGGTTAGGGTTAGGGTTAGGGTTAGGGTTAGGGTTTGGGTTAGGATTAGGGTTAGGTTTAGGGTTTGGGTTAGGGTTAGGGTTAGGGTTACGGTTAGGGTTAGGATTAGGGTTAGGGTTTGTGTTAAGATTAGGGTTTCGGTTTGGGTTAGGTTTAGGGTTAAGGTTATGGTTAGGTTTAGAATTAGGGTTAGTGTTAAGGTTAGGGTTAGGGTTAGGTTTAGGATAAGGATGAGGGTTATGTTTAGGGTTAGGGTTAGGGTTAGGGTTTCGGTTAGGGTTAGGGTTAGGGTTAGGGTTTGGGTTAGGGTGAGGGTTAGGGTTGGGTTAGGGTTTGGGTTAGGATTAGGGTTAGGTTTAGTGTTTGGGTTAGGGTTAGGGTTAGGGTTACGTTTAGGGTTAGGATTAGGGTTAGGGTTTTTGTTAAGATTAGGGTTTCGGTTTGGGTTAGGTTTAGGGTTAAGGTTAGGGTTAAGTTTAGAATTAAGGTTAGTGTTAAGGTTAGGGTTAGGGTTAGGGTTAAGGTGAGGTTTTGGGTTAAGTTTAGGGTTAGGATTAGGGTTTGGTTTTGCGTTAGGGTTTGGATTAGGGTTAGGGTTTGGGTTAGGGTTAGGGTTAGGGTTAGGATTTGGGTTAGGGTTAGGGTTAGGGTTCGGGTTTGGGTTAGAGTTAGGGTGAGAGTTAGGAGTTGGGTTAGGATTAGGGTTACGGTTAGGATTAGGATTACGGTTAGGTTTCTGATTAGGGTTAGTTTTAGAGTTTGGGTTTGGGTAAGGATAAGGGTTAGGATTAGGGTTAGGATAAGGATGAGGGTTAGGT
>JAJHUQ010000044.1:340000-342500 GCA_035773235.1 Eospalax fontanierii | reverse complement strand
TAGAGTCAGTGTTAGGGTTACGGTTTGAGTTTGGTTTAGAGTTCGGGTTAGGTTAGGGTTTGGGTTAGAGTTAGGGTTAGGTTGAGGTGTTGGATTAGGGTTATGGTTAGGTTAAGGGTTTGGGTTAGTGTTAGAGTTAGGGTTTGAGTTAGGGTTAGTTTTAGGCTTACATTGGGGTTTGGGTTAGAGTTAGGGTTAGGGTTAGGGTTTGGGTTTGGTTTAGAGTTAGGGTTACGTTAGGGTTTGGGTTAGAGTTAGGGTTAGGGTGAGGTGTTGGATTAGGGTTATGGTTAGGGTTAGGGTTAGGATTAGGGTTAGCGTTAGGGTTCCGATTAGAGTTAGGTTTAGAGTTTGGGTTTCGGTAAGGGTTAAGGTTAGGTTTAGGGTTAGGGTTAGGGTTAGGGTTAGGACTAGGATTAGGGTTATGGTTAGGGTTAGGGTTAGGATTAGGGTTAGGGTTAGGGTTCCGATTAGAGTTAGGTTTAGAGTTTGGGTTTGGGTAAGGGTTAAGGTTAGGTTTAGGGTTAGGGTTAGGGTTAGGGTTAGGACTAGGATTAGGGTTAGGGTTAGGGTTTGAATTAGGGTTAGGGTTTGGTTTTAGGTTTGGGTTATGGTTAGGGTAAGTGTTAGGGTTAGGTTTTAGGGTTAGGGTTAGGTTTAGGGTAAGGGTTTCGGTTTGGGTTATGTTTTAGGATAGGTTTAGGGTTAGGGTTAGGGTTTGAATTGGAATTAGGTTTAGGGTTAGCATTAGGGTTAGGGGTAGGTTTAGGATTAGTGTTTCAGTTAGTGTTAGGGTTAGGGTTAGGGTTTGGGTTCGGGTTAGGTTTAGGGTTAGGTTTAGCGTTTGATTTAGGGTTAGGGTTAGGGTTAGGGTTAGTGTTAGGGTTTGGGTTAGGGTTAGGGTTAGGACTAGGGTTAGTGTTAGGGTTAGGTTTAGGGTTAGCATTAGGGTTAGGATTAGGGTTAGGGTTAGGGTTTGGGTTTTGGTTAGGGTTAGGGTTAGGTTTAGGGTTAAGGTTTGGGTTAGGGTTAGGGTTAGGGTTAGCATTTGGGTTAGGGTTAGGGTTAGGGTTAGGATTAGGGTTAGGGTTTGTGTTAAGATTAGGGTTTGGGTTTGGGTTAAGGTTAGGGTTAGGGTTTGGGTTAAGGTTACGTTTGGGGTTAGGGTTTGTGTTAGGGTTAGGGTTAGCGTTAGGAGTAGGGTTAGCGTTTAGGTTTTTGGTTAGGGTTAGTGTTAGTGTTAGTGTTAGGATTAGGGTTTGGGTTAGGGTTTAGGTTTGGTTAGGTTTAGGGTTAGGGTTAGGGTTATGGTTAGGTTTAGCATTAGGGTTAGGGTTAGGGTTATGGTTAGGGTTGGCGTTAGGGTTAGGGTTAGGGTTAGGTTTCGGGTTAGGATTTGGGTTAGGGTTAGAGTCGGACTTGGTTTAGAGTTATGGTGAAGGTTAGGGTTTGGGTTAGGGTTAGGGTTACGGTTAGGATTAGGGTTAGGGTTAGTGTTTGGATTAGGGTTAGTTTTAGGGTTTGGGTTTGGGTAAGGGTAAGGGTTAGGGTTAGGGTTTGGAGTAGGGTTAGGTTTAGGTTTTCGGTTAGGGTTAATGTTAGGGTTAGGGTTAGGATTAGGGTTTGGTTTAGGGTTAAGGTTAGGGATAGGATTTGGATTAGGGTTAGGCTTAGGGTTAGGGTTAGGATTTGGGTTAGGGTTATGGTTGGGGTTCGGATTTGGGTTAGGGTTAGGTTTAGTGTTAGGGTTAGGGTTAGGATTAGGGTTAGGGTTTGGGTTAGGGTTAGACTTAGGTTTGAATTTGGGTTAGTGTTAGGGCTAGGGTTAGTGTAAAGTTTACGGTTTGGATTTGGGTTAGGGTTAGGGTTTGAGTTACGATTAGGGTAAAGTTTAGGGTTTAGGTTTGGGTTAGGTTTATGGTTAGGGTTTGGGTTATGGTTAGGTTTAGGGTTAGGGTTAGGGTTAGGGTTAGGGTTTGGGTTTAGTTTAGGGTTAGGGTTAGGGTTAGGATTTGGGTTAGGGTTAGGGTTAGGGTTCGGGTTTGGGTTAGAGTTAGGGTGAGGGTTAGGGGTTGGGTTAGGGTTAGGGTTACGGTTAGGATTAGGATTACGGTTAGGGTTCGGATTAGGGTTAGTTTTAGGGTTTGGTTTTGGGTAAGGGTAAGGGTTAGGGTTAGGGTTAGGATAAGGATGAGGGTAAGGGTTAGGGTTAGGATTAGGGTTAGTGTTTGGGTTATGGTTTAGGTTTGGGTTAGGGTTAGGGTTTGGGTTAGTGTTAGAGTTAGGTTTTGAGTTAGGGTTAGGTTTAGGGTTAGGTTAGGATTTGGGTTAGAGTTAGGGTTACGGTTAGGGTTTGGGTTTGGGTTAGGGTTAGGGTTAGGTTAGGGTTTGGGTTAGAGTTAGGGTTAGGGTTATGGGTTGGATTAGGGTTATGGTTAGGGTTAGGTTTAGGATTAGGGTTAGGGTCATTCTTTAGTTTTGGGTTATGGTTAGGGTTAGG
>JAJHUQ010000044.1:322500-337500 GCA_035773235.1 Eospalax fontanierii | reverse complement strand
GTTAAGATTAGGGTTTGGGTTTGGGTAAGGGTTAGGGTTAGGTTTAGGAGTAGGGTTAGGGTTTAGGTTTTTGGTTAGAGTTAGTGTTCGGGTTAGTGTTAGGATTAGGGTTTGGGTTACGGTTTAGGTTTGGTTAGGTTTAGGGTTAGGGTTAGGGTTATGGTTAGGTTTAGCGTTAGGGTTAGGGTTAGGGTTATGGTTAGGGTTAGCTTTAGGGTTAGGGTTAGGATTTGGGTTTGGGTTAGGGTGTGGCTTGGGGTTAGGGTGTGGGTAAGGGTTAGGTTAGGGGTTAGTGTTAGGGTTAGGATAAGGGTGAGGGTTATGGTTAGGGGTGGGATTTGGGTAAGAGTTGTGGTGAGGGTTAGGGGATGGGTTAGGGTTAGGTTTACGGTTAGGATTAGGGTTAGGGTTAGGGTTTGGATTAGGGTTAGTTTTAGGGTTTGCGTTTGGGTAAGGGTAAGGGTTAGGGTTAGGGTTAGGAGTAGGGTTAGGGTTTAGGTTTTCGGTTAGGGTTAGTGTTAGGGTTATTGTTAGGATTAGGGTTTGGTTTAGGGTTAAGGTTAGGGTTTGGGTTGGGGTAGGGGTTAGGGTTGGGGTTAGGGTTATGGTTAGGGTTCGGGTTTGGGTTAGGGTTATTGTTAGAGTTAGGTTTAGGATTAGGCTTAGGGTTTGGGTTAGGGTTAGGCTTAGGTTTGAATTTGGGTTAGTGTTAGGGCTAGGGTTAGTTTAAAGTTTAGGGTTTGGATTTGGGTTAGTGTTAGGGTTTGAGTTACGATTAGCGTAAAGTTTAGGGTTTAGGTTTGGGTTAGTTTTATGGTTAGGGTTATGGTTATGGTTAGGTTTAGGGTTAGGGTTAGGGTTAGGGTTTGGGGTAAGTTTAGGGTTAGGGTTAGGGTTTCGTTTTGGGTTAGGGTTTGGATTAGGGTTAGGGTTTGGGTTAGGGTTAGAGTTAGGGTTAGGGTTAGGATTTGGGTTAGGTTTAGGGTTAGGTTTCGGGTTTGGGTTAGAGTTAGTGTGAGGGTTAGGGTTTGGGTTAGGGTTAGGTTTACGGTTAGGATTAGGGTTATGGTTAGGGTTTGGATTAGGTTTAGTTTTAGGGTTTGGGTTTGGGTAAGGGTAAGGGTTAGGGTTCGGGTTAGGGTAAGGATGAGGGTTAGGGTTAGGGTTAGGATTAGGGTTAGTATTTGGGTTATGGTTTAGGTTTGGTTAGGGTTAGGGTTTGGGTTAGTGTTAGAGTTAGGTTTTGAGTTAGGGTTAGGGTTAGGTTTAGGTTAGGATTTGGGTTAGAGTTAGTGTTATTGTTAATGTTTGGGTTTGGTTTAGGGTTAGGGTTAGGTTAGGGTTTATGTCAGAGTTGGGGTTAGGGTTAGGGGTTGGATTAGGTTTATGGTTAGGGTTAGGCTTTAGGTTTGGGTTATGGTTAGGGTTAGGGTTAGGGTTTAAGGGTAGGATTAGGGTTAGTGTTAGGGTTTGGGTTATGGTTAGGGTTACGGTGTGGGTTTGGGTTAGGGTTAGGGTTTCGGTGTGGGTTATCTTTTGGGTTAGGTTTAGGGTTAGGGTTAGGGTTTCGGTTCGGGTTAGGATTAGGGTTAGGGTTTGAGTTTGAATTAGGTTTAGGGTTAGCATTAGGGTTAGGGTTAGGTTTAGGATTAGTGTTTCGGTTAGGGTTAAGGTTAGGGTTAGGGTTAGGGTTCCGATTAGAGTTAGCTTTAGAGTTTGGGTTTGGGTAAGGGTTAAGGTTAGGGTTAGGGTTAGGGATAGGGTTATTGTTAGTACTAGGATTAGGGTTAGGGTTCGGGTTAGGATTAGGGTTAGGGTTAGGGTTTCGGTTGGGTTATGTTGTGGGTTAGGATTAGGGTTGGGTATGAGTTTGAATTAGGTTTAGGGGTAGCATTAGGGTTTGGGTTAGGTTTAGGATAAGTGTTTCAGTTAGGTTTAGGGTTAGGGTTAGGGTGAGGGTTAGATTTTGATTTAGGGTTAGGGTTAGGGTTAGGGTTAGTGTTAGGGTTTGGGTTAGGGTTAGGGTAAGAACTAGGGTTAGTGTTAGGGTTAAGTTTAGTGTTAGCATTAGGGTTAGGATTAGTGTTAGGGTTAGGGTTTGGGTTAGGGTTAGGGTTACTGTAAGGGTTAGGGTTAGGGTTTGGGTTAGGGTTATGGTTAGGGTTTGAGTTAGGGTTAGGGTTAGGATTAGGGTTACGGTTAGGGTTAGGATTAGGGTTAGGGTTTGTGTTAAGATTAGGGTTTGGGTTTGGGTTAGGGTTAGGGTTAGGGTTAGGGTTAGGGTTAGGGTTAGGTTTACAATTAGGATTAGTGTTAAGGTTAGGGTTAGGATTAGGGTTAGGATAAGGATGAAGGTTAGGGTTAGGGTTAGGATTAGGGTTATTATTTGGGTTATGGTTTGGGTTAGGGTTAGGGTTAGGGTTTGGATTAGTGTAAGAGTTAGGGTTTGAGTTAGGGTTAGGTTTAGGGTTAGGTTAGGGTTTGGGTTACAGTCAGGGTTAGGGTTAGGGTTTGGGTTTGGTTTAGAGTTAGGGTTAGGTTAGGGTTTGGGTTAGAGTTAGGGTTAGGGTTAGTGTTAAGTTTAGGGTGAGGGTTAGGGTTAGCTTAGGGTTAGGTTTTGGTTTATGGTTAGGGTTAGGGTTAGAATTAGGATTAGGTTTATGCTTAGGGTTAGGGTTAGGGTTAGGATAAGGATGAGTGTTAGGGTTAGGGTTAGGATTAGGGTTATTATTTGGGTTATGGTTTGGTTAGGGTTAGGGTTAGGGTTTGGGTTAGTGTTAGAGTTATGGTTTGAGTTAGGGTTAGGTTTAGGGTTAGGTTAGGGTTGGGGTTAGAGTTAGGGTTAGGGTTAGGGTTTGGGTTTGGTTTAGAGTTAGGGTTAGGTTAGGGTATGGGTTAGAGTTACGGTTATGGTGAGGTATTGAATTAGGGTTATGGTTAGGGTTAGGGTTAGGATTAGGGTTAGGGTTAGGGTTCCAATTAGAGTTAGGTTTAGAGTTTGGGTTTGGGTAAGGGTTAAGGTTAGGGTTAGGGTTAGGGTTAGGGTAAGGACTAGGATTAGGGTTAGGGTTAGGCTTAGGATTAGGTTTAGGGTTTGGGTTTAGGTTTCGGTTATGGTTAGGGTTAGTGTTAGGGTTAGGGTTTAGTGTTAGTGTTAGGGTTAGGGTTAGGGTTTCGGTTTGGGTTATGTTTTGGGTTAGGTTTAGGGTTAGGATTTGGGTTAGGGTTAGGGTTAGGGTTCGGGTTTGGGTTAGAGTTAGGGTGAGGGTTAGGGGTTGGGTTAGGGTTAGGGTTACGGTTAGGATTAGGATTACGGTTAGGGTTCGGATTAGGGTTAGTTTTAGGGTTTGGGTTTGGGTAAGGGTAAGGGTTAGGGTTAGTGTTAGGATAAGGATGAGGGTTAGGGTTAAGGTTAGGATTAGGGTTAGTGTTTGGGTTATGGTTTAGGTTTGGGTTAGGGTTAGGGTTTGGGTTATTGTTAGAGTTAGGTTTTGAGTTAGGGTTAGGGTTAGGGTTAGGTTAGGATTTGGATTAGAGTTAGGGTTAGGGTTAGGGTTTGGGTTTGGATTAGGGTTAGGGTTAGGTTAGGGTTTGGGTTAGAGTTAGGGTTAGGGTTATGGGTTGGATTCGGGTTATGGTTAGGGTTAGGTTTAGGATTAGGGTTAGGGTTATTCTTTAGTTTTGGGTTATGGTTAGGGTTAGGGTTAGGGTTTAAGGTTAGCATTAGGGTTAGTGTTATGGTTTGGGTTAGGGTTAGGCTTACGGTGTGGGTTTGGGTTAGGGTTAGGGATAGGGTTAGGGTTTCGGTGTGGGTTATGTTTTGGGTTACGTTTTGGGTTAGGGTCAGGGTTTCGGTTCGGGTTAGGATTAGGGTTAGAGTTTGAGTTTGAATTAGGTTTAGGGTTAGCATTAGGGTTAGGGTTAGGTTTAGGATTAGTGTTTCGGTTAGGGTTAGGGTTAGGGTTTGGTTTAGGGTTAGGGTTAGGATTAGGGGTTAGGTTTAGGTTTAGGGTTATTATAAGGGATTGGGTTAGGGTTAGTGTTAGAGTTTGGGTTAGGGTTAGGATTAGGGTTAGGGTTAGGGTTAGGTTTACAATTAGGGTTAGTGTTAAGGTTAGGGTTAGGGTTAGGGTTAGGATAAGGATGAAGGTTAGGGTTAGGGTTAGGATTAGGGTTATTATTTGGGTTATGGTTTGGGTTAGGGTTAGGGTTAGGGTTTGGATTAGTGTTAGAGTTAGGGTTTGAGTTAGGGTTAGGTTTAGGGTTAGGTTAGGGTGTGGGTTACAGTCAGGGGTAGGGTTAGGGTTTGGGTTTGGTTTAGAGTTAGAGTTAGGTTAGGGTTTGGGTTAGAGTTAGGGTTAGGGTTAGTGTTAAGTTTAGGGTGAGGGTTAGGGTTAGCTTAGGGTTAGGTTTTTTTTTTATGGTTTGGGTTAGGGTTAGAATTAGGGTTAGGTTTATTGTTAGGGTTAGGGTTAGGGTTAGGATAAGGATGAGTGTTAGGGTTAGGGTTAGAATTAGGGTTGTTCTTTGGGCTATGGTTTGGTTAGAGTTAGGGTTAGGGTTTGAGTAAGAGTTAGAGTTATGGTTTGAGTTAGGGTTAGGTTTAGGGTTAGGTTAGGGTTTGGGTTAGAGTTAGGGTTAGGGTTAGGGTTTGGGTTTGGTTTAGAGTTAGGGTTAGGTTAGGGTATGGGTTAGAGTTAGGGTTAGGGTGAGGTATTGAATTAGGGTTATGGTTAGGGTTAGGGTTAGGATTAGGGTTAGGGTTAGGGTTCCAATTAGAGTTAGGTTTAGAGTTTGGGTTTGGGTAAGGGTTAAGGTTAGGGTTAGGGTTAGGGTTAGGGTATGGTCTAGGATTAGGGTTAGGGTTAGGCTTAGGATTAGGTTTAGGGTTTGGGTTTAGGTTTCGGTTATGGTTAGGGTTAGTGTTAGGGTTAGGGTTTAGTGTTACTGTTAGGGTTAGGGTTAGGGTTTCGGTTTGGGTTATGTTTTGGGTTAGGTTTAGGGTTAGGATTTGGGTTAGGGTTAGGGCTAGGGTTAGTGTAAAGTTTACGGTTTGGATTTGGGTTAGGGTTAGGGTTTGAGTTACGATTAGGGTAAAGTTTAGGGTTTAGGTTTGGGTTAGGTTTATGGTTAGGGTTTGGGTTATCGTTAGGTTTAGGGTTAGGGTTAGGGTTAGGGTTAGGGTTTGGGTTTAGTTTAGGGTTAGGGTTAGGGTTAGGATTTGGGTTAGGGTTAGGGTTAGGGTTCGGGTTTGGGTTAGAGTTAGGGTGAGGTTTAGGGGTTGGGTTAGGGTTAGGGTTACGGTTAGGATTAGGATTACGGTTAGGGTTCGGATTAGGGTTAGTTTTAGGGTTTGGGTTTGGGTAAGGGTAAGGGTTAGGGTTAGGGTTAGGATAAGGATGTGGGTTAGGGTTAGGGTTAGGATTAGGGTTAGTGTTTGGGTTATGGTTTAGGTTTGGGTTAGGGTTAGGGTTTGGGTTAGTGTTAGAGTTAGGTTTTGAGTTAGGGTTAGGGTTAGGGTTAGGTTAGGATTTGGGTTAGAGTTAGGGTTAGGGTTAGGGTTTGGGTTTGGGTTAGGGTTAGGGTTAGGTTAGGGTTTGGGTTAGAGTTAGGGTTAGGGTTATGGGTTGGATTAGGGTTATGGTTAGGGTTAGGTTTAGGATTAGGGTTAGGGTTATTCTTTAGTTTTGGGTTATGGTTAGGGTTAGGATTAGGGTTTAAGGGTAGGATTAGGGTTAGTGTTACGGTTTGGGTTAGGGTTAGGCTTACGGTGTGGGTTTGGGTTAGGGTTAGGGATAGGGTTAGGGTTTCGGTGTGGGTTATGTTTTGCGTTAGGTTTAGGGTTAGGGTTAGGGTTTCGGTTCGGGTTAGGATTAGGGTTAGGGTTTGAGTTTGAATTAGGTTTAGGGTTAGCATTAGGGTTAGGGTTAGGTTTAGGATTAGTGTTTCGGTTAGGGTTAGGGTTAGGGTTTGGGTTAGGGTTAGGGTTAGGATTAGGGGTTAGGTTTAGGATTAGGGTTATTATAAGTGTTTGGGTTAGGGTTAGTGTTAGAGTTTGGGTTAGGTTTAGGATTAGGGTTAGGGTTAGGGTTACGATTATGGTTAAGTTTAGGGTTTGTGTTTGGGTTAGGTTTAGGGTTAGGGTTAGGGTTAGTGTTAAGGTTTGGGTTAGTGTCAGGTTTCGGGTTTGGGTTAGGGTTAGGGTTAGTGTTAGGAATAGGGTTAGGGTTAGGGTTAGGGTTAGGGTTTGGGTTAGTGTTAGGGTTAGGGTTAGGGTTTGGGTATGGGTTAGAATAAGGGTTAGGGTTAGGGTTTGGCTTAGGGTTAGGTTTAGCGTTAGTTTTTGGGTTAGGGTTAGGGTTAGGTTTAGGGTTAGGTTTAGGTTTTGGGTTAGGGTTAGGGTTAGCGTGTGGGTTAGGGTTAGGGTTAGGGTTAGGGTTTGGGTTAGTGTTAGGGTTCGGTTTTGGTTTAGGATTACAGTTAGGTTTACGTTTTCGGTTAAGTTTCGTGTTAGGGTTAGGTTTTGCGTTCGGGTTGGGTTAGTGTTAGGGTTTTAGTTAGGGTTAGGGTTAGAGTTACGGTTAGGGTTTGGGTTAGGGTTAGGCTTAGGGTTAGGGTTTGAGTTTGAGTTAGGTTTAGGGTTAGCATTAGGGGTAGGATTAGGGTTAGGGTTAGGGTTTGGGTTAGGGTTAGGGTTAGTGTTTGTTAGGGTTCGGGTTAGGATTTGGGTTAGTGTTAGAGTTAGGTTTTGAGTTAGGGTTAGGTTTAGGGTTAGGTTAGGGTTTGGGTTAGAGTTAGTGTTACGGTTAGGGTTTCGGTTTGGTTTAAGGTTAGTTTTAGGTTAGGGTTTGGGTTAGAGTTAGGGTTAGGGTGAGGTGTTGGATTAGGGTTATGGTTAGGGTTAGGGTTAGGATTAGGGTTAAGGTTAGGGTTCCAATTAGAGTTAGGGTTTGGGAAAGGGTTCAGGTTAGCGTTAGGGTTAGGGTTAGGTTTAGGGTTAGGACTAGGATTAGGGTTAGGGTTAGGGTTAGGATTAGGGTTAGGGTTTGAGTTTAGGTTTCGGTTATGGTTAGGGTTTTTGTTAGGGTTAGGGTTTAGGGTTAGGGTTAGGGTTTGGCTTAGGGTTAGGTTTAGCGTTAGTTTTTGGGTTAGGGTTAGGGTTAGGGTTAGGGTTAGGGTTAGGTTTTGGGTTAGGGTTAGGGTTAGCGTGTGGGTTAGGGTTAGGGTTAGGGTTAGGGTTTGGGTTAGTGTTAGGGTTCGGTTTTGGTTTAGGATTACAGTTAGGTTTACGTTTTCGGTTAAGTTTCGTGTTAGGGTTAGGTTTTGCGTTCGGGTTGGGTTAGTGTTAGGGTTTTAGTTAGGGTTAGGGTTAGAGTTACGGTTAGGGTTTGGGTTAGGGTTAGGCTTAGGGTTAGGGTTTGAGTTTGAGTTAGGTTTAGGGTTAGCATTAGGGGTAGGATTAGGGTTAGGGTTAGGGTTTGGGTTAGGGTTAGGGTTAGTGTTTGTTAGGGTTCGGGTTAGGATTTGGGTTAGTGTTAGAGTTAGGTTTTGAGTTAGGGTTAGGTTTAGGGTTAGGTTAGGGTTTGGGTTAGAGTTAGTGTTACGGTTAGGGTTTCGGTTTGGTTTAAGGTTAGTTTTAGGTTAGGGTTTGGGTTAGAGTTAGGGTTAGGGTGAGGTGTTGGATTAGGGTTATGGTTAGGGTTAGGGTTAGGATTAGGGTTAGGGTTAGGGTTCCAATTAGAGTTAGGGTTTGGGAAAGGGTTCAGGTTAGCGTTAGGGTTAGGGTTAGGTTTAGGGTTAGGACTAGGATTAGGGTTAGGGTTAGGGTTAGGATTAGGGTTAGGGGTTGAGTTTAGGTTTCGGTTATGGTTAGGGTTTTTGTTAGGGTTAGGGTTTAGGGTTAAGATTAGATTTAGGGTTAGGGTTTCGGTTTGGGTTATGTTTTGGGTTAGGTTTAGGGTTAGGGTTAGTGTTTGGGTTCGGGTTAGCAATAGGGTTAGGGTTTGAGTTTGAATTAGGTTTAGGGTTAGCATTAGGTTTAGGCTTAGGTTAGGGTTAGGGTTAGGGTTAGGACTGGGGTTAGTGTTAGGGTTAGGTTTAGGGTTAGCATTAGGGTTAGGATTAGGGTTAGGTTTAGGGTTTGGGTTAGGGTTAGGGTTAGGTTGAGGGTTAGGGTTAGGGTTAGGGTTTGGGTTAGTGTTAGGGTTAGGGTTAGGGTTAGGGTGTGGTTTAGGGTTAGGGTTAGAGTTAGGGTTAGGGTTAGGGTTAGGGTTAGGGTTAGGGTTAGGGTTAGGGTTAGGGTTAGTGTTAAGGTTTGGGTTAGTGTTAGGTTTCGGGTTTGGGTTAGGGTTAGGGTTAGTGTTAGGAATAGGGTTAGGGTCTGGTTTAGGGTTAGGTTTAGGTTCTGGGTTAGGGTTAGGGTTAGCGTGTGGGTTAGGGTTAGGGTTAGGGTTAGGGTTAGGGTTAGGTTTCGGTTTTGGTTTAGGATTACAGTTAGGTTTACGTTTTCGGTTAAGTTTCGGGTTAGGGTTAGGTTTTGCGATCGGGTTGGGTTAGTGTTAGGGTTTTATTTAGGGTTAGCGTTAGAGTTACGGTTAGGGTTTGGGTTAGGGTTAGGCTTAGGGTTAGGGTTTGAGTTTGAGTTAGGTTTAGGGTTAGCATTAGGGGTAGGATTAGGGTTAGGGTTAGGGTTTGGGTTCGGGTTAGGTTTAGTGTTTGGGTTAGGGTTAGGTTTGAATCTGGGTGAGTGTTAGGGTTAGGGTTAGTGTTAAGATTAGGGTTAGGGTTAGGGTTAGGGTTAGGTTTTGGGTTAGGGTTAGGGTTAGGGTTAAAATTAGGTTTAGGGTTAGGGTTAGCGTTAGGGTTAGGGTTAGGATAAGGATGAGGTTTAGGGTTAGGGTTAGGATCAGGGTTATTATTTGGGTTATGGTTTGGGTTAGGTTTAGGGTTAGGGTTTGGGTTAGTGTTAGAGTTAGGTTTTGAGTTAGGGTTAGGTTTAGGGTTAGGTTAAGGTTTGGGTTAGAGTTAGGGTTAGGGTTAGGGTTTCGGTTTGGTTTAGAGTTAGTTTTAGGTTAGGGTTTGGGTTAGAGTTAGGGTTAGGGTGAGGTGTTGGATTAGGGTTATGGTTAGGGTTAGGGTTAGGATTAGGGTTAGGGTTAGGGTTCCCATTAGAGTTAGGTTTAGATTTTGGCTTTGGGTAAGGGATCAGGTTAGGGTTAGGGTTAGGGTTAGGGTTAGGGTTAGGGTTAGGACTAGGATTAGGGTTAGGTTTAGGGTTAGGATTAGGGTTAGGGTTTGAGTTTAGGTTTCGGTTATGGTTAGGGTTTGTGTTTGGGTTAGGGTTTAGGGTTAGGATTAGATTTAGGGTTAGGGTTTCGGTTTGGGTTATGTTTTGGGTTAGGTTTAGGGTTAGGGTTAGGGTTTGGGTTCGGGTTAGGAATAGTGTTAGGGTTTGAGTTTGAATTAGGTTTAGGGTTAGCATTAGGTTTAGGGTTATGTTAGGCTTACGGTTAGTGTTATGGTTAGGTTTAGCGTTAGGGGTACGGTTACGGTTAGGGGTAGGGTTAGGTTTACAATTAGGGTTAGTGTTAAGGTTAGGGTTAGGGTTAGGGTTAGGATAAGGATGAAGGTTAGGGTTAGGGTTAGGATTAGGGTTATTATTTGGGTTATGGTTTGGGATAGGGTTAGGGTTAGGGTTTGGATTAGTGTTAGAGTTAGGGTTTGAGTTAGGGTTAGGTTTAGGGTTAGGTTAGGGTTTGGGTTACAGTCAGGGTTATGGTTAGGGTTTGGGTTTGGTTTAGGTTAGGGTTAGGTTAGGGTTTGGGTTAGAGTTAGGATTAGGGTTAGTGTTAAGTTTAGGGTGAGGGTTAGGGTTAGCGTTAGGGTTAGGTTTTGGGTTATGGTTAGAGTTAGGGATAGAATTAGGGTTAGGTTTATCGATAGGGTTAGGGTTAGGGTTAGGATAAGAATGAGTGTTAGGGTTAGGGTTAGGATTAGGGTTATTATTTGGGTTATGCTTTGGTTAGGGTTAGGGTTAGGGTTTGGGTTAGTGTTAGAGTTATGGTTTGAGTTAGGGTTAGGTTTAGGGTTAGATTAGGGTTTGGGTTAGAGTTAGGGTTAGGGTTAGGGTTTGGGTTTGGTTTAGAGTTAGGGTTAGGTTAGGGTTTGGGTTAGAGTTAGGGTTAGGGTGAGGTATTTAATTAGGGTTATGGTTAGGGTTAGGGTTAGGATTAGGGTTAAGGTTAGGGTTCCGATTAGAGTTAGGTTTAGAGTTTGGGTTTGGGTAAGGATTAATGTTAGGGTTAGGGTTAGGGTTAGGGTAAGGACTAGGATTAGGTTTAGGGTTAGGGTTAGGATTAGGTTTAGGGTTTGGGTTTAGGTTTCGGTTATGGTTAGGGTTAGTGTTAGTGTTAGGGTTTAGTGTTAGTGTTAAAGTTAGGGTTAGGGTTAGGTTTAGGGTTAGGTTTAGGTTCTGGGTTAGGGTTAGGGTTAGCGTGTGGGTTAGGGTTAGGGTTAGGGTTAGGGTTAGGGTTAGGTTTCGGTTTTGGTTTAGGATTACAGTTAGGTTTACGTTTTCGGTTAAGTTTCGGGTTAGGGTTAGGTTTTGCGATCGGGTTGGGTTAGTGTTAGGGTTTTATTTAGGGTTAGCGTTAGAATTACGGTTAGGGTTTGGGTTAGGGTTAGGCTTAGGGTTAGGGTTTGAGTTTGAGTTAGGTTTAGGGTTAGCATTAGGGGTAGGATTAGGGTTAGGGTTAGGGTTTGGGTTCGGGTTAGGTTTAGTGTTTGGGTTAGGGTTAGGTTTGAATCTGGGTGAGTGTTAGGGTTAGGGTTAGTGTTAAGATTAGGGTTAGGGTTAGGGTTAGGGTTAGGTTTTGGGTTAGGGTTAGGGTTAGGGTTAAAATTAGGTTTAGGGTTAGGGTTAGCGTTAGGGTTAGGGTTAGGATAAGGATGAGGTTTAGGGTTAGGGTTAGGATCAGGGTTATTATTTGGGTTATGGTTTGGGTTAGGTTTAGGGTTAGGGTTTGGGTTAGTGTTAGAGTTAGGTTTTGAGTTAGGGTTAGGTTTAGGGTTAGGTTAAGGTTTGGGTTAGAGTTAGGGTTAGGGTTAGGGTTTCGGTTTGGTTTAGAGTTAGTTTTAGGTTAGGGTTTGGGTTAGAGTTAGGGTTAGGGTGAGGTGTTGGATTAGGGTTATGGTTAGGGTTAGGGTTAGGATTAGGGTTAGGGTTAGGGTTCCCATTAGAGTTAGGTTTAGATTTTGGCTTTGGGTAAGGGATCAGGTTAGGGTTAGGGTTAGGGTTAGGGTTAGGGTTAGGGTTAGGACTAGGATTAGGGTTAGGTTTAGGGTTAGGATTAGGGTTAGGGTTTGAGTTTAGGTTTCGGTTATGGTTAGGGTTTGTGTTTGGGTTAGGGTTTAGGGTTAGGATTAGATTTAGGGTTAGGGTTTCGGTTTGGGTTTTGTTTTGGGTTAGGTTTAGGGTTAGGGTTAGGGTTTGGGTTCGGGTTAGGAATAGTGTTAGGGTTTGAGTTTGAATTAGGTTTAGGGTTAGCATTAGGTTTAGGCTTATGTTAGGGTTAGGGTTAGTGTTATGGTTAGGTTTAGCGTTAGGGTTAGGGTTAGGGTTAGGGTTAGGGTTAGGTTTACAATTAGGGTTAGTGTTAAGGTTAGGGTTAGGGTTAGGGTTAGGATAAGGATGAAGGTTAGGGTTAGGGTTAGGATTAGGGTTATTATTTGGGTTATGGTTTGGGATAGGGTTAGGGTTAGGGTTTGGATTAGTGTTAGAGTTAGGGTTTGAGTTAGGGTTAGGTTTAGGGTTAGGTTAGGGTTTGGGTTACAGTCAGGGTTATGGTTAGGGTTTGGGTTTGGTTTAGGTTAGGGTTAGGTTAGGGTTTGGGTTAGAGTTAGGGTTAGGGTTAGTGTTAAGTTTAGGGTGAGGGTTAGGGTTAGCGTTAGGGTTAGGTTTTGGGTTATGGTTAGAGTTAGGGTTAGAATTAGGGTTAGGTTTATGGTTAGGGTTAGGGTTAGGGTTAGGATAAGAATGAGTGTTAGGGTTAGGGTTAGGATTAGGGTTATTATTTGGGTTATGCTTTGGTTAGGGTTAGGGTTAGGGTTTGGGTTAGTGTTAGAGTTATGGTTTGAGTTAGGGTTAGGTTTAGGGTTAGATTAGGGTTTGGGTTAGAGTTAGGGTTAGGG
Source organism: Eospalax fontanierii (assembly GCA_035773235.1). Lineage (NCBI taxonomy): Eukaryota > Metazoa > Chordata > Mammalia > Rodentia > Spalacidae > Eospalax > Eospalax fontanierii. Next base: position 325,311 of record JAJHUQ010000044.1, on the reverse strand, counting down.
TTAGGGTTTGGGTTTGGTTTAGAGTTAGGGTTAGGTTAGGGTTTGGGTTAGAGTTAGGGTTAGGGTGAGGTATTTAATTAGGGTTATGGTTAGGGTTAGGGTTAGGATTAGGGTTAAGGTTAGGGTTCCGATTAGAGTTAGGTTTAGAGTTTGGGTTTGGGTAAGGATTAATGTTAGGGTTAGGGTTAGGGTTAGGGTAAGGACTAGGATTAGGTTTAGGGTTAGGGTTAGGATTAGGTTTAGGGTTTGGGTTTAGGTTTCGGTTATGGTTAGGGTTAGTGTTAGGGTTAGGGTTTAGTGTTAGTGTTAAAGTTAGGGTTAGGGTTTCGGTTTGGGTTATGTTTTGGGTTAGGTTTAGGGTTAGGATTTGGGTTAGGGTTAGGGTTAGGGTTCGGGTTTGGTTTAGAGTTAGGGTGAGGGTTAGGGGTTGGGTTAGGTTTAGGGTTACGGTTAGGATTAGGATTACGGTTAGGGTTCGGATTAGGGTTAGTTTTAGGGTTTGGGTTTGGGTAAGGGTAAGGGTTAGGGTTAGGGTTAGGATAAGGATGAGGGTTAGGGTTAGGGTTAGGATTAGGGTTAGTGTTTGGGTTATGGTTTGGTTAGGGTTAGGGTTATGGTTTGGGTTAGTGTTAGAGTTATGGTTTGAGTTAGGGTTGGGTTTAGGGTTAGGTTAGGGTTTGGGTTAGAGTTAGGGTTAGGGTTAGGGTTTGTGTTTGGTTTAGGGTTAGGGTTAGGTTAGGGTTTGGGTTAGTGTTAGGGTTAGGGTGAGGTATTGAATTAGGGTTATGCTTAGGGTTAGGGTTAGGATTAGGGTTAGGGTTAGGGTTCCGATTAGAGTTAGGTTTAGAGTTTGGGTTTGGGTAAAAGTTAAGGTTAGGGTTAGGGTTAGGGTTAGGGTAAGGACTAGGATTAGGGTTAGGGTTAGGGTTAGGATTAGGTTTAGGGTTTGGGTTTAGGTTTCGGTTTTGGTTAGGGTTAGTGTTAGGGTTAGGGTTTAGTGTTAGGGTTAGGGTTAGGGTTAGGGTTACGGTTTCGGTTTGGGTTATGTTTTGGGTTAGGTTTAGGGTTAGGATTAGGGTTTGGGTTCGGGTTAGAAATAGGGTTAGGGTTTGAGTTTGAATTAGGTTTAGGGTTAGCATTAGGGTTATAGTTAGGTTTAGGATTAGTGTTTCAATTAGGGTTTGGGTTCGGGTTAGGGTTAGGGTTAGGGTTAGGGTTTGATTTAGGGTTAGGGATAGGTTTAGGGTTAGTGTTAGGGTTTGGGTTAGGGTTAAGTTTAGGACTAGGGTTAGTGTTAGGTGTAGGTTTAGTGTTAGCATTAGGGTTGGGTTTAGGGTTAGGGTTAGGGTTTGGGTTAGTGTTAGGGTTAGGGTTAGGGTTAGGGTTAGGGTTAGGGTTTGTTTTAGGGTTAGGGTTAGGGTTAGGGTTTGGGTGATGGTTAGGGTTAGGGTTAGGATTAGGGTTAGGGTTTGTGTTAAGATTAGGGTTTGGGTTTGGGTTAGGGTAAGGGTTAGGTTTAGGGTTAGGGTTAGGGTTAGAATTAGGGTTAGGCTTAGGTTTAGGGTTATGGTTAGGGTTAGAATAAGGATGAGGGTTAGGGTTAGGGTTAGGATTAGGGTTATTATTTGGGTTATGGTTTGGGTTAGTGTTAGGGTTAGGGTTTGGGTTAGTGTTAGAGTTAGAGTTTGAGTTAGGGTTAGGTTTAGGGTTAGGTTAGGGTTTGGGTTAGAGATACGGTTAGGGTTAGGGTTTGGGTTTGGTTTAGAGTTAGGGTTAGGTTAGGGTTTGGGTTAGAGTTAGGGTTAGGGTGAGGTGTTGGATTAGGGTTATGGTTAGGTTTAGGGTTAGGATTAGGTTTAGGGTTAGGGTTCCGATTAGAGTTAGGTTTAGAGTTTGGGTTTGGGTAAGGGTTAAGGTTAGGGTTAGGGTTAGGGTTAGGACTAGGATTAGGGTTAGGTTTAGGGTTAGGATTAGGGTTAGGTTTAGGGTTAGGCTTAAGGTTTCGGTTTGGGTTATGTTTTGGGTTAGTTTTATTGTTAGGGTTAGGGTTTGGGTTGGGTTAGGATTAGGGTTAGGGTTTGAGTTTGAATTAGGTTTAGAGTTAGCATTAGGGTTAGGGTTAGGTTTAGGATAAGTATTTCAGTTAGGGTTAGGTTTAGGGTTAGGGTTTGGGTTCGGGTTAGGGTTAGGGTTAGGGTTTGATTTAGGGTTAAGGTTAGGGTTAGGGTTAGTGTTAGGGTTTGGGTTATGGTTAGGGTTAGGAGTTGGGTTAGTTTTAGGGTTAGGTTTAGGGTTAACATTAGGGTTAGGATTAGAGTTAGGGTTAGGGTTTGGGTTAGGGTTAGGGTTAGGGTTAGGGTTAGGTTTAGGGTTTGGGTTAGGGTTAGGGTTAGGTTTCGGGTTTGGGTTAGAGTTAGGTTGAGGGTTAGGGTTTGGGTTAGGGTTAGGTTTACGGTTAGGATTAGGGTTATGGTTAGGGTTCGGATTAGGGTTAGTTTTAGGGTTTGGGTTTGGGTAAGGGTAAGGGTTAGGGTTCGGGTTAGGAAAAGGATGCGGGTTAGAGTTAGGGTTAGGATTAGGGTTAGTATTTGGGTTATGGTTTAGGTTTGGGTTAGGGTTAGGGTTTGGGTTTGTGTTAGAGTTAGGTTTTGAGTTAGGGTTAGGGTTAGGGTTAGGTTAGGATTTGGGTTAGAGTTAGGGTTAGTGTTAGGGTTTGTGTTTGGTTTAGGGTTAGGGTTAGGTTAGGGTTTATGTTAGAGTTACGGTTAGGCTTAGGCGTTGGATTAGGGTTATGGTTAGGGTTAGGCTTTA
>JAJHUQ010000044.1:305000-315000 GCA_035773235.1 Eospalax fontanierii | reverse complement strand
GTTTAGGATTACGGTTAGGTTTAGGTTTTCGGTTAAGTTTCGGGTTAGGGTTAGGGTTTGCGTTCGCGTTGGGTTAGTGTTAGGGTTTTAGTTAGGGTTAGGGTTAGGGTTATGGTTAGGTTTATGGTATGGGTTAGGGTTTGGCTTAGGGTTAGTGTTTGAGTTTGAGTGAGGTTTAGGGTTAGCATTATGGTTAGGATTAGGGTTAGGGTTTGGCTTAGGGTTAGGGTTTGAGTTTGAGTTAGGTTTAGGGTTAGCATTATGGTTAGGATTAGGGTTAGGGTTAGAATTAGGGTTATGGTTAGGGTTACGGTTAGAGTTAGGGTTAGGATAAGGATGAGGGTTAGGCTTAGGGTTAGGATTAGCGTTATTATTTGGGTTATGGTTTGGGTTAGGGTTAGGGTTAGGGTTTGGGTTAGTGTTAGAGTTAGGGTTTGAGTTAGGGTTAGGTTTAGGGTTAGGTTAGGGTTAGGGTTAGGGTTAGGGTTAGGGTTAGGGTTAGGGTTAGGGTTAGGTTTGAATCTGGGTGAGTGTTAGGGTTAGGGTTAGTGTTAAGATTAGGGTTAGGGTTAGGGTTAGGGTTAGGTTTTTGGTTAGGGTTAGGGTTAGGGTTAAAATTAGGGTTAGGGTTAGGGTTAGCGTTAGGGTTAGGGTTAGGATAAGGATGAGGGTTAGGGTTAGGGTTAGGATCAGGGTTATTATTTGGGTTATGGTTTGGGTTAGGTTTAGGGATAGGGTTTGGGTTAGTGTTAGAGTTAGGTTTTGAGTTAGGGTTAGGTTTAGGGTTAGATTAGGGTTTCGGTTAGAGTTAGGGTTAGAGTTAGGGTTTCGGTTTGGTTTAGAGTTAGTTTTAGGTTAGGGTTTGGGTTAGAGTTAGGGTTAGGGTGAGGTGTTGGATTAGGGTTATGGTTAGGGTTAGGGTTAGGATTAGGGTTAGGGTTAGGGTTCCCATTAGAGTTAGGTTTAGAGTTTGGGTTTGGGTTAGGTTAGGGTTTGGGTTACAGTTAGGGTTAGGGTTAGGGTTAGGACTAGGATTAGGGTTAGGGTTAGGGTTAGGATTAGGGTTAGGGTTTGAGTTTAGGTTTCGGTTATGGTTAGGGTTTGTGTTAGGGTTAGAGTTTAGGGTTAGGATTAGATTTAGGGTTATGGTTTCGGTTTGGGTTATGTTTTGGGTTAGGTTTAGGGTTAGGGTTAGGGTTTGGATTCGGGTTAGGAATAGGGTTAGGGTTTGAGTTTGAATTAGGTTTAGGGTTAGCATTAGGTTTAGGCTTAAGTTAGGGTTAGGGTTAGGGTTAGGACTGGGGTTAGTGTTAGGGTTAGGTTTAGGGTTAGCATTAGGGTTAGGATTAGGGTTAGGTTTAGGGTTTGGGTTAGGGTTAGGGTTAGGGTTAGGGTTAGGGTTTGGGTTAGTGTTAGGGTTAGGGTTAGGGTTAGGGTGTGGTTTAGGGTTAGGGTTAGAGTTAGGGTTAGGGTTTGGGTTTGTGTTAAGATTAGGGTTTGGGTTTGGGTAAGGGTTAGGGTTAGGGTTAGGAGTAGGGTTAGGGTTTAGGATTTTGGTTAGGGTTAGTTTTAGGGTTAGTGTTAGAATTAGGGTTTGGGTGAGGGTTTAGGTTTGGTTAGGTTTAGGGTTAGGGTTAGGGTTGTGGTTAGGTTTAGCGTTAGGGTTAGGGTTAGGGTTAGGGTTAGGGTTAGGGTTAGGGTTAGGTTTACAATTAGGGTTAGTGTTAAGGTTAGGGTTAGGGTTAGGGTTAGGATAAGGATGAAGGTTAGGGTTACGGTTAGGATTAGGGTTATTATTTGGGTTAGGGTTTGGGTTAGGGTTAGGGTTAGGGTTTGGATTAGTGTTAGAGTTAGGGTTTGAGTTAGGGTTAGATTTAGGGTTAGGTTAGGGTTCGGGTTACAGTCAGGGTTAGGGATAGGTTTTGGGTTTGGTTTAGAGTTAGGGTTAGGTTAGGGTTTGGGTTAGAGTTGGGGTTAGGGTTAGTGTTAAGTTTAGGGTGAGGGTTAGGGTTAGCGTTAGGGTTAGGTTTTGGGTTATGGTTAGGGTTAGGGTTAGAATTAGGGTTAGGTTTATGGTTAGGGTTAGGGTTAGGTTTAGAATAAGGATGAGGGTTAGGGTTAGGGTTAGGATTAGGGTTACTATTTGGGTTATGGTTTGGGTTAGTGTTAGGGTTAGGTTTTGCGTTAGTGTTAGAGTTAGGGTTTGAGTTAGGGTTAGGTTTAGGGTTAGGTTAGGGTTTTTTGTTAGAGACAGGGTTAGGGTTAGGGTTTGGGTTTGGTTTAGAGTTAGGGTTACGTTAGGGTTTGGGTTAGAGTTAGGGTTAGGGTGAGGTGTTGGATTAGGGTTATGGTTAGGGTTAGGGTTAGGATTAGGTTTAGGGTTAGGGTTCCGATTAGAGTTAGGTTTAGAGTTTGGGTTTGGGTAAAGGGTTAAGTTTAGGGTTAGGGTTAGGGTTAGGGTTAGGGTTAGGACTAGGATTAGGGTTAGGGTTAGGGTTAGGGTTAGGATTAGGGTTAGGTTTAGGGTTAGGGTTAGGGTTATGGTTAGGTTTAGCGTTAGGGTTAGAGTTAGGGTTAGGGTTAGGGTTAGGGTTAGGGTTAGGTTTACAATTAGGGTTAGTGTTAAGGTTAGGGTTAGGGTTAGGGTTAGGATAAGGATGAGGGTTAGGGTTAGGGTTAGGATTAGCGTTATTATTTGGGTTATGGTTTGGGTTAGGGTTAGGGTTAGGGTTTGGGTTAGTGTTAGAATTAGGGTTTGAGTTAGGGTTAGGTTTAGGGTTAGGTTAGGGTTAGGGTTAGGATTAGGGTTAGGGTTAGGGTTAGGGTTAGGACTAAGATTAGGGTTAGGGTTAGGGTTAGGGTTAGGGTTAGGGTTTGGGTTAGGGTTAGGGTTATGGTTAGGGTTTGAGTTAGGGTTAGGGTTAGGATTAGGGTTACGTTTAGGTTTAGGATTAGGGTTAGGGTTTGTGTTAAGATTAGGGTTTGGGTTTTGGTTAGAGTTAGGGTTAGGGTTAGGGTTAGGTTAGGGTTAGGGTTAGGGTTAGGGTTTGGGTTAGGTTTACAATTAGGGTTAGTGTTAAGGTTAGGGTTAGGGTTACGTTTAGGATAAGGATGAAGGTTAGGGTTAGGGTTAGGATTAGGGTTATTATTTGGGTTATGGTTTGAGTTAGGGTTAGGGTTAGGGTTTGGATTAGTGTTAGAGTCAGGGTTTGAGTTAGGGTTAGGTTTAGGGTTAGGTTAGGGTTTGGGTTACAGTCAGGGTTAGGGTTAGGGTTTGGGTTTGGTTTAGAGTTAGGGTTAGGTTAGGTTTTGGGTTAGAGTTAGGGTTAGGGTTAGTGTTAAGTTTAGGGTGACGGTTAGGGTTAGCGTTAGGGTTAGGTTTTGGGTTATGGTTAGGGTTAGGGTTAGAATTAGGGTTAGGTTTATGGTTAGGGTTAGGGTTAGGGTTAGCATAAGGATGAGTGTTAGGGTTACGTTTAGGATTGGGGTTATTATTTGGGTTATGGTTTGGTTAGGGTTAGGTTTAGGGTTTGGGTTAGTGTTAGAGTTATGGTTTGAGTTAGGGTTAGGTTTAGGGTTAGGTTAGGGTTTGGGTTAGAGTTAGGGTTAGGGTTAGGGTTTGGGTTTGGTTTAGAGTTAGGGTTAGGTTAGGGTTTGGGTTAGAGTTAGGGTTTGGGTGAGGTATTGAAATAGGGTTATGGTTAGGGTTAGAGTTAGGATTAGGGTTAGGGTTAGGGTTCCGATTAGAGTTAGGTTTAGAGTTTGGGTTTCGGTAAGGTTAAGGTTAGGGTTAGGGTTAGGGTTAAGGTAAGGACTAGGATTAGCGTTAGGGTTAGGGTTAGGATTAGGTTTAGGGTTTGGGTTTAGGTTTCGGTTATGGTAAGGGTTAGTGTTAGGGTTAGGGTTTAGAGTTAGTGTTAGGGTTAGGGTTAGGGTTTCGGTTTGGGTTATGTTTTGGGTTAGGTTTAGGGTTAGGGTTAGGGTTTGGGTTCGAGTTAGAAATAGGGTTAGGGTTTGAGTTTGAATTAGGTTTAGGGTTACCATTAGGGTTATAGTTAGATTTAGGATTAGTGTTTCAGTTAGGGTTTGGGTTCGGGTTAGGGTTAGGGTTAGGGTTAGGGTTTGATTTAGGGTTAGGGTTAGGTTTAGGGTTAGTGTTAGGGTTTGGGTTAGGGTTAAGGTTAGGACTAGGGTTAGTGTTAGGGTTAGGTTTAGTGTTAGAATTAGGGTTAGGATTAGGGTTAGGGTTAGGGTTTGGGTTAGGGTTAGGGTTAGGGTTAGGGTTAGGGTTAGTGTTAGGAATAGGGTTAGGGTTAGGGTTAGGGTTACGGTTAGGGTTTGGGTTAGGGTTAGGCTTAGAGTTAGGGTATGAGTTTGAGTTAGGTTTAGGGTTAGCATTAGGGGTAGGATTAGGGTTAGGGTTAGGGTTTGGGTTAGGGTTAGGGTTAGTGTTTGGGTTAGGGTTAGGTTTGAATCTGGGTGAGTGTTAGGGTTAGGGTTAGTGTTAAGATTAGGGTTAGGGTTAGGGTTAGGGTTAGGTTTACAATTAGGGTTAGTGTTAAGGTTAGGGTTAGGGTTAGGGTTAGGATAAGGATGAAGTTTAGGGTTAGGGTTAGGATTAGGGTTATTATTTTGGTTATGGTTTGGGTTAGGGTTAGGGTTAGGGTTTGGATTAGTGTTAGAGTTAGGGTTTGAGTTAGGGTTAGATTTAGGGTTAGGTTAGGGTTGGGGTTACAGTCAGGGTTAGGGGTAGGGTTTGGGTTTGGTTTAGAGTTAGGGTTAGGTTAGGGTTTGGGTTAGAGTTGGGGTTAGGGTTAGTGTTAAGTTTAGGGTGAGGGTTAGGGTTAGCGTTAGGGTTAGGTTTTGGGTTATGGTTAGGGTTAGGGTTAGAATTAGGGTTAGGTTTATGGTTAGGGTTAGGGTTAGGGTTAGAATAAGGATGAGGGTTAGGGTTAGGGTTAGGATTAGGGTTATTATTTGGGTTATGGTTTGGGTTAGTGTTAGGGTTAGGTTTTGCGTTAGTGTTAGAGTTAGGGTTTGAGTTAGGGTTAGGTTTAGGGCTAGGTTAGGGTTTTTTGTTAGAGATAGGGTTAGGGTTAGGGTTTGGGTTTGGTTTAGAGTTAGGGTTAGGTTAGGGTTTGGGTTAGAGTTAGGGTTAGGGTGAGGTGTTGGATTAGGGTTATGGTTAGGGTTAGGGTTAGGATTAGGTTTAGGGTTAGGGTTCCGATTAGAGTTAGGTTTAGAGTTTGGGTTTGGGTAAAGGGTTAAGGTTAGGGTTAGTGTTAGGGTTAGGGGTAGGGTTAGGACTAGGATTAGGGTTAGGGGTAGGGTTAGGGATAGGATTAGGGTTAGGTTTAGGGTTAGGGTTATGGTCAGGGTTAGGTTTAGCGTTAGGGTTAGAGTTAGGGTTAGGGTTAGGGTTAGGGTTAGGGTTAGGTTTACAATTAGGGTTAGTGTTAAGGTTAGGGTTAGGGTTAGGGTTAGGATAAGGATGAGGGTTAGGGTTAGGGTTAGGATTAGCGTTATTATTTGGGTTATGGTTTGGGTTAGGGTTAGGGTTAGGGTTTGGGTTAGTGTTAGAGTTAGGGTTTGAGTTAGGGTTAGGTTTTGGGTTAGGTTAGGGTTAGGGTGAGGGTTAGGGCTAGGGTTAGGGTTAGGGTTAGGACTAAGATTAGTTTTAGGGTTAGGGTTAGGGTTAGGGTTAGGGTTTGGTTTACGGTTTGGGGTTAGGGGTAAGGGGTTAAGTTTAGGTTTAAGGTTAGGGTTAGGGATTGGTTTAGGGTTAGGGTTAGCGTTTGGGTTAGGGTTAGGGTTAGGGTTAGTGTTAGGGTTAGGGTTTGGTTTAGGATTACGGTTAGGTTTAGGTATTCGGTTAAGTTTCGGTTTAGGGTTATGGTTTGCGTTCGGGTTGGGTTAGTGTTAGGGTTTTAGTTAGGGTTAGGGTTAGGGTTAGGGTTAGGGTTAGGGTTTGGGTTAGGGTTAGGCTTAGGGTTAGGGTTTGAGTTTGAGTTAGGTTTAGGGTTAGCATTAGGGTTAGGATTAGGGTTAGGGTTAGGGTTTGGGTTAGGGTTAGGGTTAGGGTTAGGGTTAGGGTTAGGGTTTATTGTTATGGTTAGGGTTAGGATTAGGGTTAGGGTTTGAGTTTGAATTAGCTTTAGGGTTAGCATTAGGGTTAGGGTTAGGTTTAGGATAAATGTTTCAGTTAGGTTTAGGGTTATGGTTAGGGTGAGGGTTAGATTTTGATTTAGTGTTAGGGTTAGGGTTAGTGTTAGGGTTTGGGTTAGGGTTAGGGTTAGGACTAAGGTTATTGTTAGGGTTAAGTTTAGGGTTAGCATTAGGGTTAGGATTAGTGTTAGGGTTAGGGTTTGGGTTAGGGTTAGGGTTACGGTTAGGGTTAGGGTTTGGGTTAGGGTTAGGGTTATGGTTAGTGTTTGAGTTAGGGTTAGGGTTAGGATTAGGGTTACGGTTAGGTTTAGGATTAGGGTTAGGGTTTGTGTTAAGATTAGGGTTTGGGTTTTGGTTAGGGTTAGGGTTAGGTTAGGGTTAGGGTTAGGGTTAGGGTTAGGGTTAGGGTTAGGGTTAGGTTTACAATTAGGGTTAGTGTTAAGGTTAGGGTTAGGGTTAGGTTTAGGATAAGGATGAAGGTTAGGGTTAGGGTTAGGATTAGGGTTATTATTTGGGTTATGCTTTGGGTTAGGGTTAGGCTTAGGGTTTGGATTAGTGTTAGAGTCAGAGTTTGTCTTAGGGATAGGTTTAGGGTTAGGTTAGGGTCTGGGTTACACCCAGGGTCAGGGTAGGGGTTTGGGTTTGGTTTAGAGTTAGGGTTAGGTTAGGTTTTGGGTAAGAGTTAGGGTTAGGGTTAGTGTTAAGTTTAGGGTGAGGGTTAGGGTTAGCATTAGGGTTAGGTTTTGGGTTATGGTTAGGGTTAGGGTTAGAATTAGGGTTAGGTTTATGGTTAGGGTTAGGGTTAGGGTTAGCATAAGGATGAGTGTTAGGGTTACGTTTAGGATTAGGGTTATTATTTGGGTTATGGTTTGGTTAGGGTTAGGTTTAGGGTTTGGGTTAGTGTTAGAGTTATGGTTTGAGTTAGGGTTAGGTTTAGCGTTAGGTTAGGGTTTGGGCTAGAGTCAGGGTTAGGGTTAGGGTTTGGGCTTGGTTTAGAGTTAGGGTGAAGTTAGGGTTTGGGTTAGAGTTAGGGTTTGGGTGAGGTATTGAAATAGGTTTATGGTTAGGGTTAGGGTTAGGATTAGGGTTAGGGTTAGGGTTCCGATTAGAGTTAGGTTTAGAGTTTGGGTTTCGGTAAGGTTAAGGTTAGGGTTAGGGTTAGGGTTAAGGTAAGGACTAGGATTAGCGTTAGGGTTAGGGTTAGGATTAGGTTTAGGGTTTGGGTTTAGGTTTCGTTTATGGTAAGGGTTAGTGTTAGGGTTAGGGTTTAGAGTTAGTGTTAGTGTTAGGGTTAGGGTTTCGGTTTGGGTTATGTTTTGGGTTAGGTTTAGGGTTAGGGTTAGGGTTTGGGTTCGAGTTAGAAATAGGGTTAGGGTTTGAGTTTGAATTAGGTTTAGGGTTAGCATTAGGGTTATAGTTAGATTTAGGATTAGTGTTTCAGTTAGGGTTTGGGTTCAGGTTAGGGTTAGGGTTAGGGTTAGGGTTTGATTTAGGGTTAGGGTTAGGTTTAGGGTTAGTGTTAGGGTTTGGGTTAGGGTTAAGGTTAGGACTAGGGTTAGTGTTAGGGTTAGGTTTAGTGTTAGCATTAGGGTTAGGATTAGGGTTAGGGTTAGGGTTTGGGTTAGGGTTAGGGTTAGGGTTAGGGTTAGGGTTAGGGTTAGTGTTAGGAATAGGGTTAGGGTTAGGGTTAGGGTTACGGTTAGGGTTTGGGTTAGGGTTAGGCTTAGGGTTAGGGTTTGAGTTTGAGTTAGGTTTAGGGTTAGCATTAGGGGTAGGATTAGGGTTAGGGTTAGGGTTTGGGTTAGGGTTAGGGTTAGTGTTTGGGTTAGGGTTAGGTTTGAATCTGGGTGAGTGTTAGGGTTAGGGTTAGTGTTAAGATTAGGGTTAGGGTTAGGGTTAGGGTTAGGTTTTTGGTTAGGGTTAGGGTTAGGGTTAAAATTAGGGTTAGGGTTAGGGTTAGCGTTAGGGTTAGGGTTAGGATAAGGATGAGGGTTAGGGTTAGGGTTAGGATCAGGGTTATTATTTGGGTTATGGTTTGGGTTAGGTTTAGGGTTAGGGTTTGGGTTAGTGTTAGAGTTAGGTTTTGAGTTAGGGTTAGGTTTAGGGTTAGGTTAGGGTTTGGGTTAGAGTTAGGGTTAGGGTTAGGGTTTCGGTTTGGTTTAGAGTTAGTTTTAGGTTAGGGTTTGGGTTAGAGTTAGGGTTAGTGTGAGGTGTTGGATTAGGGTTATGGTTAGGGTTAGGGTTAGGGTTAGGGTTAGGGTTAGGGTTCCCATTAGAGTTAGGTTTAGAGTTTGGGTTTGGGTAAGGGTTCAGGTTAGGGTTAGGGTTAGGGTTAGGTTTAGGGTTAGGGTTAGGGTTAGGACTAGGATTAGGGTTAGGGTTAGGGTTAGGATTAGGGTTAGGGTTTGAGTTTAGGTTTCGGTTATGGTTAGGGTTTGTGTTAGGGTTAGAGTTTAGGGTTAGGATTAGATTTAGGGTTAGGGTTTCGGTTTGGGTTATGTTTTGGGTTAGGTTTAGGGTTAGGGTTAGGGTTTGGATTCGGGTTAGGAATAGGGTTAGGGTTTGAGTTTGAATTAGGTTTAGGGTTAGCATTAGGTTTAGGCTTAGGTTAGGGTTAGGGTTAGGGTTAGGACTGGGGTTAGTGTTAGGGTTAGGTTTAGGGTTAGCATTAGGGTTAGGATTATGGTTAGGTTTAGGGTTTGGTTTAGGGTTCGGGTTAGGGTTAGGGTTTGGGTTAGTGTTAGGGTTAGGGTTAGGGTTAGGGTGTGGTTTAGGGTTAGGGTTAGAGTTAGGGTTAGGGTTTGGGTTTGTGTTAAGATTAGGGTTTGGGTTTGGGTAAGGGTTAGGGTTAGGGTTAGGAGTAGGGTTAGGGTTTAGGTTTTTGGTTAGGGTTAGTGTTAGGGTTAGTGTTAGGATTAGGGTTTGGGTGAGGGTTTAGGTTTGGTTAGGTTTAGGGTTAGGGTTAGGGTTATGGTTAGGTTTAGCGTTAGGGTTAGGGTTAGGGTTTGGGTTAGGGTTAAGGTTAGGGTTAGGTTTACAATTAGGGTTAGTGTTAAGGTTAGGGTTAGGGTTAGGGTTAGGATAAGGATGAAGGTTAGGGTTAGAGTTAGGATTAGGGTTATTATTTGGGTTATGGTTTGGGTTAGGGTTAGGGTTAGGGTTTGGATTAGTGTTAGAGTTAGGGTTTGAGTTAGGGTTAGGTTTAGGGTTAAGTTAGGGTTTGGGTTACAGTCAGGGTTAGGGTTAGGGTTTGGGTTTGGATTAGAGTTAGGGTTAGGTTAGGGTTTGGGTTAGAGTTAGGGTTAGGGTTAGTGTTAAGTTTAGGATGAAGGTTAGGGTTAGCGTTTGGGTTAGGTTTTGGGGTATGTTTAGGGTTAGGGTTAGGGTTAGGGTTAGGTTAGGGTTAGGGTTAGGGTTAGGTTTAGGGTTAGGGTTAGGGTTAGAATAAGGATGAGGGTTAGGGTTAGGGTTAGGATTAGGGTTATTATTTGGGTTATGGTTTGGGTTAGTGTTAGGGTTAGGTTTTGCGTTAGTGTTAGATTTAGGGATTGAGTTAGGGTTAGGTTTAGGGTTAGGTTAGGGTTTGTGTTAGAGATAGGGTTAGGGTTAGGGTTTGGGTTTGGTTTAGAGTAAGGGTAAGGTTAGTGTTTGGGTAAGAGTTAGGGTTAGGGTGAGGTGTTGGATTAGGGTTATGTTTAGGGTTAGGGTTAGGAATAGGTTTAGGGTTAGGGTTCCGATTAGAGTTAGGTTTAGAGTTTGGGTTTGGGTAAGGGTTAAGGTTAGGTTTAGGGTTAGGGTTAGGGTTAGGGTTAGGACTAGGATTAGGGTTAGGGTT
>JAJHUQ010000044.1:297500-300000 GCA_035773235.1 Eospalax fontanierii | reverse complement strand
GGTTTAGGATTACGGTTAGGTTTAGGTTTTCGGTTAAGTTTCAGGTTAGGGTTAGGGTTTGCGTTCGCGTTGGGTTAGTGTTAGGGTTTTAGTTAGGGTTAGGGTTAGGGTTATGCTTAGGTTTAGGGTTTGGGTTAGGGTTTGGCTTAGGGTTAGGGTTTGAGTTTGAGTTAGGTTTAGGGTTAGCATTATGGTTAGGATTAGGGTTAGGATTTGGCTTAGGGTTAGGGTTTGAGTTTGAGTTAGGTTTAGGGTTAGCATTATGGTTAGGATTAGGGTTAGGGTTAGGTTTTGGGTTAGGGTTAGGGTTGGGGTTAGGGTTTGGGTTAGGGTTAGGTTTGAATCTCGGTTAGTGTTAGGGTTAGGGTTAGTGTTAAGATTATGGTTAGCTTTAGGGTTTGGGTTAGGTTTTCTGTTAGGATTAGGGTTAGGGTTAGAATTAGGGTTACGGTTAGGGTTACGGTTAGGGTTAGGGTTAGGATAAGGATCAGGGTTAGGGTTAGGGTTAGGATTAGGGTTATTATTTGGGTTATGGTTTGGGTTAGGGTTAGGGTTAGGGTTTGGGTTAGTGTTAGGTTTAGGGTTAGGTTAGGGTTAGGGTTAGGGTTAGGGTTAGGGTTAGGGTTAGGGTTAGGACTAAGATTAGGGTTAGGGTTAGGGTTAGGGTTAGGGTTAGGGTTTGGTTTAGGGTTTGGGGTTAGGGGTTAGGGGTTAAGTTTAGGTTTAGGGTTAGGGTTAGGGATTGGTTTAGGGTTAGGGTTAGCGTTTGAGTTAGGGTTAGGGTTAGGGTTAGTGTTAGGGTTAGGGTTTGGTTTAGGATTACGATTAGGTTTAGGTTTTCGGTTAATTTTCGGTTTAGGGTTATGGTTTGCGTTCGGGTTGGGTTAGTGTTAGGGTTTTAGTTAGGGTTAGGGTTAAGTTTAGGGTTAGGGTTAGGGTTTGGGTTAGGGTTAGGCTTAGGGTTAGGGTTTGAGTTTGAGTTAGGTTTAGGGTTAGCTTTAGGGTTAGGGTTAGGGTTAGGGTTAGCGTTTGGGTTAGGGTTAGGGTTAGGGTTAGGGTTAGGGTTTATTGTTATGGTTAGGGTTAGGATTAGGGTTAGGGTTTGAGTTTGAATTAGGTTTAGGGTTAGCATTAGGGTTAGGGTTAGGTTTAGGATAAGTGTTTCAGTTAGGTTTAGGGTTAGGGTTAGGGTGAGGGTTAGATTTTGATTTAGGGTTAGGGTTAGGGTTAGTGTTAGGGTTTCGGTTAGGGTTAGGGTTAGGACTAAGGTTAGTGTTAGGGTTAAGTTTAGGGTTAGCATTAGGGTTAGGATTAGTGTTAGGGTTAGGGTTTGGGTTAGGGTTAGGGTTAGGGTTAGGGTTAGGGTTAGGGTTTGGGTTAGGGTTAGGGTTATGGTTTGTTTTAAGATTAGGGTTTGGGGTTGGGTTACGGTTAGGGTTAGGGTTAGGGTTAGGTTTACAATTAGGGTTAGTGTTAAGGTTAGGGTTAGGGTTAGGTTTAGGATAAGGATGAAGGTTAGGGTTAGGGTTAGGATTAGGGTTATTATTTGGGTTATGGTTTGGGTTAGGGTTAGGGTTAGGGTTTGGATTAGTGTTAGAGTCAGGGTTTGAGTTAGGGTTAGGTTTAGGGTTAGGTTAGGGTTTGGGTTACAGTCAGGGTTAGGGTTAGGGTTTGGGTTTGGTTTAGAGTTAGGGTTAGGTTAGGGTTTGGGTTAGAGTTAGGGTTAGGGTTAGTGTTAAGTTTAGGGTGAGGCTTAGGGTTAGGGTTAGGGTTAGGTTTTGGGTTATGGTTTGGGTTAGGGTTAGAATTAGGGTTAGGTTTATGGTTAGGGTTAGGGTTAGGGTTAGCATAAGGATGAGTGTTAGGGTTACGGTTAGGATTAGGGTTATTTTTTGGGTTATGGTTTGGTTAGGGTTAGGTTTAGGGTTTGGGATAGTGTTAGAGTTATGGTTTGAGTTAGGGTTAGGTTTAGGGTTAGGTTAGGGTTTGGGTTAGAGATAGGGTTAGGGTTAGGGTTTGGGTTTGGTTTAGAGTTAGGGTTAGGTTATGGTTTGTGTTAGAGTTAGGGTTAGGGTGAGGTATTGAATTAGGGTTATTGTTAGGGTTAGGGTTAGGATTAGGGTTAGGGTTAGGGTTCCGATTAGAGTTAGGTTTAGAGTTTGCGTTTCGGTAAGGTTAAGGTTAGGGTTAGGGTTAGGGTTAGGGTAAGGACTAGGATTAGGGTTAGGGTTAGGGTTAGGATTAGGTTTAGGGTTTGGGTTTAGGTTTCGGTTATGGTTAGGGTTAGTGTTAGGGTTAGGGTTTAGTGTTAGTGTTAGGGTTAGGGTTAGGGTTTCGGTTTGGGTTATGTTTTGGGTTAGGTTTAGGGTTAGGGTTAGGGTTTGGGTTCGGGTTAGAAATAGGGTTAGGGTTTGAGTTTGAATTAGGTTTAGGGTTAGCATTAGGGTTATAGTTAGGTTTAGGATTAGTGTTTAAGTTAGGGTTTGGGTTCGGTTTAGGG
>JAJHUQ010000044.1:285000-287500 GCA_035773235.1 Eospalax fontanierii | reverse complement strand
GGTTAGGTTAGGGTTTGGGTTAGAGTTAGGGTTAGGGTTAGTGTTAAGTTTAGGGTGAGCCTTAGGGTTAGCGTTAGGGTTAGGTTTTGGGTTATGGTTTGGGATAGGGTTAGAATTAGGGTTAGGTTTATGGATAGGGTTAGGGTTAGGGTTAGCATAAGGATGAGTGTTAGGGATACGGTTAGGATTAGGGTTATTTTTTGGGTTATGGTTTGGTAAGGGTTAGGTTTAGGGTTTGGGATAGTGTTAGAGTTATGGTTTGAGTTAGGGTTAGGTTTAGGGTTAGGTTAGGGTTTGGGTTAGAGTTAGGGTTAGGGTTAGGGTTTGGGTTTGGTTTAGAGTTAGGGTTAGGTTAGGGTTTGTGTTAGAGTTAGGGTAAGGGTGAGGTATTGAATTAGGGTTATTGTTAGGGTTAGGGTTAGGATTAGGGTTAGGGTTAGGGTTCCGATTAGAGTTAGGTTTAGAGTTTGGGTTTCGGTAAGGTTAAGGTTAGGGTTAGGGTTAGGGTTAGGGTAAGGACTAGGATTAGGGTTAGGGTTAGGGTTAGGATTAGGTTTAGGGTTGGTTTTAGGTTTCGTTTATGGTTAGGGTTAGTGTTAGGGTTAGGGTTTAGTGTTAGTGTTAGGGTTAGGGTTAGGGTTTCGGTTTGGGTTATGTTTTGGGTTAGGTTTAGGGTTAGGGTTAGGGTTTGGGTTCGGGTTAGAAATAGGGTTAGGGTTTGAGTTTGAATTAGGTTTAGGGTTAGCATTAGGGTTATAGTTAGGTTTAGGATTAGTGTTTAAGTTAGGGTTTGGGTTCGGTTTAGGGTTAGGGTTAGGGTTAGGGTTCGATTTAGGGTTAGGATTAGGTTTAGGGTTAGTGTTAGGGTTTGGGTTAGGGTTAAGGTTAGGACTAGGGTTAGTGTTAGGGTTAGGTTTAGTGTTAGCATTAGGGTTACGATTAGGGTTAGGGTTAGGGTTTGGGTTATGTTTAGGGTTAGGGTTAGGGTTAGGGTTTTTTTTAGGGTTAGGGTTAGGGTTAGGGTTTGGGTGAGGGTTAGGGTTAGGGTTAGGATTAGGGTTAGGGTTTGTGTTAAGTTTAGTGTTTGGGTTTGGGTTAGGGTAAGGGTTAGGGTTAGGGTTAGGTTTAGGGTTAGAATTAGGGTTAGGCTTAGGTTTAGGGTTAGGTTTAGGTTAGAATAAGGATGAGGGTTAGGGCTAGGGTTAGGATTAGGGTTATTATTTGGGTTATGGTTTGGGTTAGTGTTATTGTTAGTGTTTGGGTTAGTGTTAGATTTAGGGTTTGAGTTAGGGTTAGGTTTAGGGTTAAGTTAGGGTTTGTGTTAGAGATAGGGTTAGGGTTAGGGTTTGGGTTTGGTTTAGAGTTACGGTTAGGTTAGGGTTTGGGTTAGAGTTAGGGTTAGGGTGAGGTGTTGGATTAGGGTTATGGTTAGGGTTAGGGTTAGGATTAGGATTAGGGTTAGGGTTCCGATTAGAGTTAGGTTTAGAGTTTGGGTTTGGGTAAGGGTTAAGGTTAGGTTTAGGGTTAGGGTTAGGGTTAGGGTTAGGACTAGGATTAGGGTTAGGGTTAGGGTTAGGATTAGGGTTAGGTTTAGGGTTAGGGTTAAGGTTTCGTTTTGGGTTATGTTTTGGGTTAGTTTTAGGGTTAGGGGTAGGGTTTGGGTTGGTTAGGATTAGGGTTAGGGTTTGAGTTTGAATTAGGTTTAGAGTTAGCATTAGGGTTAGGGTTAGGTTTAGGATAAGTATTTCAGTTCGGGTTAGGTTTAGGGTTAGGGTTTGGGTTCGGGTTAGGGTTAGGGTTAGGGTTTGATTTAGGGTTAAGGTTAGGGTTAGGGTTAGTGTTAGGGTTTGGGTTAGGGTTAGGGTTAGGAGTAGGGTTAGTTTTAGGGTTAGGTTTAGGGTTAGCATTAGGGTTAGGATATGCGTTAGGGTTAGGGTTTGGGTTAGGGTTAGGGTTAGGTTTAGGGTTAGGGTTAGGGTTTGGGTTAGCGTTAGGGTTAGGTTTCGGGTTTGGGATAGAGTTAGGGTGAGGGTTAGGGTTTGGGTTAGGGTTAGGGTTACGGTTAGGATTAGGGTTATGGTTAGGGTTCGGATTAGGGTTAGTTTTAGGGTTTTGGTTTGGGTAAGGGTAAGGGTTAGTGTTCGGGATAGGATAAGGATGAGGGTTAGGGTTAGGGTTAGGATTAGGGTTAGTATTTGGGTTATGGTTTAGGTTTGGGTTAGGGTTAGGGTTTGGGTTAGTGTTAGAGTTAGGTTTTGAGTTAAGGTTAGGGTTAGGGTTAGGTTAGGATTTGGGTTAGAGTTAGGGTTAGTGTTAGGGTTTGTGTTTGGTTTAGGGTTAGGGTTAGGTTAGGGTTTATGTTAGAGTTAGGGTTAGGGTTAGGGTTAGGGTTAGGGTTAGGGTTAGGGTTAGTGTTAAGTTTAGGGTGAAGTTTAGGGTTAGCGGTAGGGTTAGGTTTTGGGTTATGTTTAGGGTTAGGGTTAGAATTAGGTTTAGGTTT